>JABUIW010000010.1:12597462-12844008 GCA_013363375.1 Menidia beryllina | reverse complement strand
TGTATTTTTAAAATAAAAGCATGTATTTTAAAGATAAGGCTTTAAAATCAAATAGTATTGACAATCTGTAGCTAGTACCAGGAAAGATGATTGAAGAAATTACATCTGCAAAGCAAACATTCCTGTACAAGGAATGTTTATTGCCCTGGATTGTTTTTCCTTAATGAGGGATGTTTAACCTGGGATTTGCAGTTTACAAATCCCAGTGCTGTAAAAATGCATAAAATACACAGTTGAATCATCAATTACTGGGGAGCAACAAAAGCAGAATATAAAGTGAAAAGGCCATGCATTAGTATTGAGACAAACTCCACAAGCAATTGAATCGCCAAAACATTCTCCCATCAAAAATTTTAAAATTATCTCCAAAACACTCTGATCTGGTTTCTTTTGAATAATCTACTAAAGACAAATTAACTGAAAAGATAGAGCTTTTTGACTAAAGTAGAAGAAGACAACATCCTATTGAAAGAGGAAATGAACCTCATACCGCTGGACTGGTACATGGCACTCAATGATTACACACTTATTTACACATCTTATTGATGAGATCTTTATGATTGAGTAGTAAATTAATAAGATCAAAGTAGCCCATTTTGATTAAAAATTAATATACAACCCATCACCCCATTATTCAACATGTTTGTAAATTGTTCAGTCTTTTCAGCCAGTCAGCAATTGATGCTACAGCTCACCATGCTCATTGACAAAATAAGAAAAGATATAATTCAAGAAAATAAAAAAGGTGACCGATACCTTCATTTTATATTCAATACAAAAAGTAAGAATAAGTACAGCATGAACCTAAAAATGAGCCAATACAGAAAGGCCGTTGTGAACCATTATCAATTTTTCTATGTTTTTAGAAAAGGTTTTACATAATCAATCATATTACACAGAGATATTAAGTTTTCAAAGTAAAAATATGTTTTCTTATCAGCAGTTTCAGAACCGGAACATCCTTAAAGAGAAAGTGTTTCTCTTTATCATATGGATCTATCCTCTGTGATCCACAGAGAAATAAAGTTAGCCAGTTTATTCACATTCATTGCCACAGTGCGTTTTCTTGATAGCACAGTAAAAAGAAAGCACTTGATCATAATATCATACAACTCCGGGAAAATTTTGATTGCTTGAGCAACACAACTCAGACTGGTGAAAATAGGAGAAGCCTAGCCAACATCTGAATATATGAATATCATATTTATTATTGATGCTCACATTCACACATTTTGACTTAATCAGTTTGCATGTTTTTATTCACTTGTGCACAACAGTCGATACAGAGCCAGCAGAGTAGACCAGAATTCCACCCCGAAAGCCCCTGCGAGTACTCAAGGCTTTGATGATCCTTGGTTTTAGCTTTTCAATACAGATAGTTTATGGATCATGTGGAAAAAAATAAATAAATAAATCAGCAACATTGTAAGTAACAGCCCCTCTTGGGGGCCAATTTTCCCAACAAATTTATACCATGCGTTATACAAAATACTCTGCTTTTTTCAGCTATTCATGAATTTATTTAGTTATTTGCAACATCTTAAGTTTGAGTAAAACTTCTTAAAAATCTTCAATAGTTTTCTTTTGGAAAAAAAGAAAAAAGAGGTTTAGTTCCATGGACTGTGATACCATGTACAGCTAGACAATAGAGAAGGTTAGGCATTATAATGGGGCTAGCTTGTGATCATCATGGTTTATAAAGTTTCTGGAGTTCATATTTTGAGTATGAAAACAATAACGCTTTAAGCTTCAAAAGGCCTGGGGCTTTCTCCCTGGAGTCTAAAGGTTCTTTCTGAAGGCGGCTTGCTAGAATTCTCCTGGCATCTGAATTTTATAGTAAATTATATAAATGAATGCACAAAGTGTCATTCCCCTTTTTCATCACAGTCTATGCACAGTAATGCTGAGCCTGACCGATGTCCACTTGTACCGTTTTAATTCCAAATCTATCAGTAAAACTTTCCCCTGGGCTTTAGGAATGGGTTATTTGTCTCAGTGCATAAATGTTCTGACCTAACTTTTTTCCTGTAATAACAGAGCAACTAATTTTGCCCTAGATTCATGAATGTTGAATGAGTGTTTTCACAATGAAAACTCTGGCCACAGTAAAAAGAGTGAACTAGATGCAGAGGCCAGTGAATTGATAAGTGAAAAGGAGCAAGATTTCATTAGAACAGAAAGGCTTGTCAAAGACAGAAAAACTGCGTGGTGTAATCTGTGGTTTTTGTTCACATGCTGCAGAATACATACCACCTGGGATTTACAGCTGACTCAAGCCTATCCAAAGCTATTTGGAGATCACAGTACATGAAGTTCCACAGTACAAGTCAGTACGAGTCATCTACTCAGCTAGGGTGGTTCCTGCAACCATTTAGTCACCTCACTAGTATTTAAAAGGGAATATATTTTGTATAATTACCCACTAGAGCAAAAATACACATTATCTGAGCCAGTATTACATGTATAACCCTGAGTTAGGCCCTGTTGGCCAACCAATGTTGCAGCAACAGCTTATTCGACAAATTGTCAGGCAGCTGCTCTTTCCAAAACCATTCCTTTGAAGTTTTTTGAAAAGCTATTATGTCTCTTCTTCCTCCCTTGAAAATAGTGCTCTCTGTCTCATGTTCTCTTCCTTCACACTTCATTATATTAGAATTATTGCTTGGTGGTGTTCTGCTCCACATCTGTCCCCCTCCTTGAGTTTAGGTGGCCGACAGTCTCATTTGTAGTCCCTTATGGTATAGCTGAGTGAGGGCAAAATGGTTCGGGTTTGCTATGAAATCTACCTCAATATGTACATTCACTCGCTAAAAAAAAAATAGGTAGAGTTAACTAGCAAACAATAACAATACTATCGAAAATGAAAAAAAAAGAAAAAACCTGGAATTCACAGAATTTCCAGGGGAGTAATTGCAGCCGGATGCAGTTTTAAGAGCAACAGTCAAGTGACATGAATGTACCCTTGCATGAACGACAAGAAAAAACATAATCTCTGCGTATCTGAAGTTCTTATGCAAGCAATTCCACATCTGATCAATTCCAATACGCCCATCTCACAAGAGTCTTCATTAATTTCACATAATTTTGTCTGCCGGTTTGACTTTAATTCCTTCATATTCATCGATATGAATTACAGCAGCAAAACAGTGCATTCAGCTGCCATTTCCCTATGGAGGGTTTATAATTATGCACATTTATTGTGTCACTTGTGCTACTGATGGAAATCATTGCACTGCAAATTCTTTTGAGCTTTACCCCCTGCGGTAAACCAAATGTACTTTTCACAGAAATCAAACAGTGATCTTTGTAAAAGTCTCATCTGTCTTCATTTTGCACCCCAGAAATTGTTTTGCAATATTCAAAAGCAGTGTAATTATTTTTTGTTTAAAGTAAATAATAATAAGTAAATAATGGCCAGCATCACATGAACTCGAGCACATGCATGACTGAGGTCAAAAGAACTCTAATTACAGCATTTCGTAAATTACTCCCGCTCCTGGTGCAGTCTACGGTTATCTCCCACCTTGACTATTGTAACGGACTTCTGACTGGTCTCCCAGCCATATGGTCAAACCGTTACAAAAGATCCAGAACATGGCAGCCCGTCTGGTCTTCAGTCAGCCCAAAAAGTCTCACATCACCCCTCTGTTTATTGAGCTTCACTGGTTACCCCTGGCTGCCCGCATCCAATTCAAGTCCCTGATGCTAGCCTACAAAGTGATAAGGGTACGTCTCCCATCAACTTGAACCCTCTTGCAATGGCTTATGTCACAGCTCAGTCACTCCGGTCATCAATGGATTATCATCTACCAGGGGTCACCAACACGGTGCCCGCGGGCACCAGGTCGCCCGCACGGACCACACGAGTCGCCCGCAGGCCTGTTCTAAAAATAGCACAGCTCAATAGTGAGCTGCGTCTAAAATTTAATTTTGTTCCGTTGCTATTCTTTTTTAATCAAACTTGCATTCATATAGATTTGATTTAAAATGACAATATCTTAAAAATATGTTAATTATATATTAAGTTTAAGTTTTCTCTAGTTCAAAGGTCAGTATTGTGCACGTGACAAAACAAAGCCAGTGTCAGTGGAGAGTAAGATCGCGGGCACAACGGAGATGGGTGCAGTTTCTTACCCCAAAAACATGGCAGAAAAACGAAAGAAAACTTAGCACTTTCACAACGAATGGGAGGAGGAGTTTGTTTCTTACGACTGTAAAAGAAACCTGCGTGTGTCTGATTTGCGGGGCAACTGTGGCGAAGCGGCAGAATGTGGAGAGACACTTCACTTCGTGCCACAAAAGTTAGCATGCTAACTAGCCACCGGAAACGGGCAGAAAAAGCACACCTGAAATATGCACTCACAGTTGCAGTGTCAAGTTACACACCAGATTACAATGCACTGGTGAACAGCATGCAATGCCAATCTGTTAAAGATCATGAATTCAAAATGTGACAAGATCTCTTTTAAATATCTGAGTTGATTTTTCTTTAACATTAGATAATTGATAACTTTTTGAAACATGGTGCAACATAGTTCATGATTTATTAAAAGGTTTTGTCAGTGGCTAGTGAAAATGAGCCGGATAAGCGGAGGATAATGGATGGATGGATGGATGGATAGTGAAAATGAGTGAAAGTGAAAACTCCTATGTAAACGTAGTGATGTACTGTAAGTAATCAGCTGAAAATTTATGCTGAGATAAATAGAGATAAAGTGGTGGATATTGATATGTTTCCCATTTTGTCACTGTTGTCACAGATGAGTATCATTAATGATTATTAATAAAGTATAGCTAAAAGAATATTGAGCAAATGTATTATTTCAGAAGAGTGTATCAAACTGGTAGCCCTTCGTGTGACTCAGTACCCATGAAGTAGCCCTCCGTTTCAAAAAGGTTGGTGACCCCTGATCTAGACAATCCAGACTTTTTCCATGCGTTGTTCCAAGATGGTTGAATGACCTACCAAGCGCTACAAGAACCGCAGCCTACTATTTTCTACAGCCTGCGTACAGCCCGTCTATCTTCAGGAAACTCTTAAATACTCAGCTCTTCAAAGAGCATCTCATATCCTAACTCTTACCCATACCTCTATACCCCCTCTCCTACTCTCTGTGCTTCCCTCCATCTCTTCGCAGTCACCACTGACTGACAAGGTTTTTCCTCTAGCAAGCTTATTGTCAAATAACTGCAACATTGTGTCTACTTTCTGAGTCGCCTTGGATAAAAGCGTCTACTAAATGCATAAACATGAATTATTACATTTTATTCTCTTTAAAATGAGACATTTTCTGACAGATGTTTGACAGCAAAGGCCTCCAGTGTCTTTGAATCACTCTCAATTTCCACATTAGAGCAATTATCTGATAAACTTACAAAGTGTTTGCCATCTCATATCCACTTTATTCCACTGCTCATAATGGCATTTAGACTTAGATTTATTGAATGATTGCAGAATTTTTAAGTTGAGGCACACAGTTTCAGTTGTTCATACTTTGAAGTGGATTTCAACGCTTTTGCCTTCTGAAATCAACAGCTCGGATTTGCAGCATCAAAAGCGAGGGGAAAAATGCTAATATTTCTATAAATAACCTACTGAAGAACAAGCAAACATTAACAGACTTGCGCTGTTCTGTGAATCTGTTTAGAATTTAATGTAATCTTATACTGGTATAATAAGGTATTCAGTATCTATCATGATTTTGGAGAAAAAAATTGAAGGTACAGAAAATTTAAATGAAATCTCTCACAAAAGCATCTGTTATTGCAGCAATGTAAATACAAATTAGTTTTTCTTTCATCAATTGAGAAATAACAGTTCACTCCATCATTTCCTCAGTTTTGATTAAAAAAAAAGAAATAAGCCGAGGAATTCAACATCATAATTAAAGCTAAAAATAATCTGCAGTTAAACAGCATGAATATTCCTCCAATTATTGAGGTGATTATTATTAGGTTGGAAATATAACAGCCAAAAATTTGAAGGATTGTCTTCAACGATGTACTGAGGGCCCTCATGCATCTTACAATTCTCTTGCTATGAGAGGACTATCCAGACAAATAGTCATAATCAAAATTTTAAGGTTCTATTTTGGCCACAGGGAGCAAATCCTTACTCCTCCCCAACAATTCTGAACCTTTTGTTCAACTGCCTTAAAACTAATCAAAATGCTAAAAGCTGTAATTACTGAAAACATTTGACTTGCAAAGCATTTGTTTAGTGAATCAGATATTTGCATTTTAGTTTATCCAATGTATTAAGGGTTTATGTTGAATGCATCATTGTCCAATTAAATTTTTAGTCAAATCTGTTTTTATTTTTTTTCTCTCCATCATTCTCTACAAGTCATCTGGAAGTCACCTTCCAGAAATAGCCTTAGCCCATCCAAGTAAATGACATCACATTTTTAGCATATGGTCCCTGGGAACAACAGAATAATCTCAGGTTTTAGTAAACTGCTAAGCAATTCTTAAATTATCCACTTTTTGAAGAAGGAAAATTGATCAAAAACATGTATGTGATGTTATTTTAGTAAAAGATTTAAATAACTCATGAAAAAATATTCTTAAAACAAAGCTAATGAATTCATAATGACCAAAATCATTCCCTAAGCAGACTTTTAAAAATGATATAGAATGTAGATAGCATATATCACAAATAGCTAGTGTTGACTTGACTTAACCCTTTAATGCTGTGTGCATAATTTTTAATGCCAAGAGTTCAGAGACTGACTGCATTATTATTAGAAAGTCACCAACGACATCCTCCTCTTTGCCGACTCCAGCCACCTCACTACCTCATCTTCCTTGACCTTAGCGCAGCTTTCGAGACCATCAACCACACCATTCTCTTCTCCCGCCTCAAGTCCTCTCTCTGAAACAATGCCACTGCACTCTCCTGGCTCAAATTGCATCTCAAAGAACGACAATTCATCCACATCAATAACTGCACCTCCTCCACTGTTCCTGTGCACCAAGGCATCCCCCAGGGTTCGATGCTTGGTCCTCTCCTCTTCAAAACTTTACCTGCTCCTGCTTGGCAACATCATTCACCATCATAATCACCACTTCCACTGTTATGCTGATGACTTCCAGCTTTATATCTTCACCAACTCCATCACCCCCGCCACTCAAACTGCCATCATCACTGACATCAAATCCTGGATGCAGACCAACTGCATCCAAAATGCTAGTGTCTTGTTTTTAAGGAGCAGTTGATTATTTCAAATTAAAAACAAACATGAGATTAGCGACTTATCTCCAGAAAAAAAAAAAAAAAAACTCATTTTAATTTATTAAATTATTACAGGATTTAATATATGAATGCCAGTCCCATATTTCATGGTGGAAAACAGAAAATGCAGATTAGAAAGAAAAAAAAACATTGAGAAAATTTATTTCAATAGGATCTGAAATGGAAAAGTCACCACCAACCTCACATGCACAGCACTCCAGATCATTCTCATCCTTGTTAGAACAACCAAATGCTACTAGAATAGAGGTCCCCCTCTTTACCTTTAACAGCCATTTATACAAGAATTTAAAAAAAGGATAAAGAGAAAAAAGAAAGTGGTCATAAATTAACCAGTAACAATACTTTTATTTTATTTCATTGCCTTCAAGTTTCTTTCGCAATGTCTCAGATACCAGAGGCATTATCTATAAACTATCTGGAGCTAGAAATAAAACATGTACATTTATTATAAGCATTCTGCCAAATCCCAACAGAGCTTTAACTACAGATCTTTCCAGAGTCCCTCATTTGTTCGAAGATGTTCTAGGTAGCAGATACATTTCCACACCCCACACAGACACCAGGAGTTGATCAATGGAGGGGAGGAAAGGCACAAGAGAGTTGATGGAGATACCTGCCACTGCACCAGCACTGGCTGATCTGTTACTGACAAATACTCTCCCTGGGACATGAATCTCTTCCAGGTCTGCCCAACTGAGATGCAGTAGAGAAAAAGAGAAAGACCTAGAAGGCTTGTTAATAAAAAAAATAAATAACATTTTTAAAAGAGCACAGTTTGTAGTAATATGCGAGTGTTTAAAGACATGTATTGCTTTATATAAAGCGTCAAGGTTGGGCTGGTCTTCAATAATAATAAAACAGTCTCTCCTTTTAGAGGCTTAAAAAAAATAAATTCTACAAGACAAAGATGAAAGGCCTTTAAAAAAAGTCTTTAAAGTTCTGCATATTCACAGGCTCTATATTATCTGACCAATCAATTTGTTCATATAAAAACAGACATATTAAAAATCTAATTATAGTCATTTTCAAATAACTGAAATCTTTTATTTGGGGTAAATAACAATATTTTCCCATTCACTGAAAGTCATATATCATGTCTTTAAAACTGAAGCAAAAAAGGGAAAAACAAAAAAGAATTGCTTTACTCATATGCACCAGATTCCCCAGTCCTTTCCATTCTGTTATTCATCAGGGTAATTATTTCACTGCCTTTAATTTAGCTTCCCATTTTACATAAAAAAGCACTTTCTAAATACATTTGTTTTCATAGGTTCTGGGTGCATTTTATGTGAGCTTGCTCTCACTTCACTCTCAGTGGATGGCTGTGGAGGTGGGTTTAGTTACATTATCCTGAAAATAGACAACACATATTTAGGCTCATAAATTGTAGTTTGAGGCTTCAGACCAAGACATGAAAGTGTACGTCTACAATATGGAGCGCTATGCAACGCAATTAGTAGTCCCAGGCTTCACTTTAATATTTCAGGAGTCCTCGAGATTTTGGGTGCAGTGAAATGTCAAACAAACAGTACAAAACCATGAAATGGGAAAGTCTAACAACTGAGAATTGAAAATAAATCAAAAGAAGTTTATGTCACTATTTTTACATGAAATGTCTGATAAAATTACCAGACAGTGTCTTCTTTCACTTTAGCTGTATTTAAAAAGGAATTGACAACTTAGGCTGCCTCTTTGGCCCAAAAAGCACATTGCTTGATTCACCAATTGGGAAATGTTAAAAATACACATATTGAATACTACCCAAATTCTGACCATCACAAGGAAAATGTACCAGAAAATTAAATCCCTGTTGATCAAAACAGTAAAATATCCACACTTAGCTATAAGAATAGCACATAAAAAATAGCATGAAATAGCATGAAAAAAAAATTGGGGTAAAAATTGAGCATTTCAGCTGAAAGCAAAACCAGGTGAAGTCAGCAGTTCAATTAACTGATGTTCTTTAAATCTATACAATATTGCTCATAGGAGCAAATTAAGTGAAAAGATTGCTACTACATTAAATAATTTTCTAGCAATATTTTAATATAAATACCAGTAGAATCAGTTTTTGAAAGGGGTCTATGAAGAACCCATATAGAATAAACCATTATTATGCAAATCCCCTCCGCTCTCCAGAGCAGCCATTTGTTTCTGCCTTACACAGTCACATCATTGAGTCTTAAATATCCCTCACCAGCAACAGCTTTGGTCGCAGCAGTAAGGTGTAAACAACACAACTTCCACTTCTAAACGCTTTTTTTTTTCAGCATTAGGAGTGCATAAACTCCGTTTGTTACTGAAAGCCTGCTCAATAGTGATGCGACCTTCTTGACTTAGTGTCACAGTTTTACAGGTATGGAAAATACAAGAAAAAGAGTCAGAGTGTAAGTGTAACCGCAAAAAAGGCAATTGAGGATTTGTAACAAACATTTTAGTTTGTAGATGCAAATGCCTGATTACAGATGAGAGAATAACACATTTAATAGTCAAAATCAATTGAATAAGTCTGGGAACAAGAACTTCAACTATAGCTGAACAGTCGTATTCACACATCCCAGTCCATTTTTCCGCCCATCATCAAACTTGCTCACTTAAAAACAAGCCAACAATGAGACAAAAATGCTAGATACTCTCATGGATGTCTTAGAAAATCACATCTGCATGTAAAAAGATCCCATTTACAACAAAGAAACAACAACAAGGGCTTAGTTAGACATGCAACTAAATTAAATAATAGTCATTATGTAAAGCAATTATGTCAAGTTAACTGTATAGGTGTCTGGTGTGGTTTGACTAGAATGACAGCAACTTAATTCTTGCCATGATTTGGAAATGGAAAATAATCACCAGCTTGTAACTTGATTGACATCTCGTGACGTTTTAAAATCATTAAGAAAGTAAATCTGAAAGACTGGTCTACATGTAGTGATATGATGATGATGTGTTAATCAGAGGCCAACACATCCACATTCTGACCAGAAGATAGATTAACAGTATGGCAAATAATTTCTAATCACAAGGCTACAGTTAGAAGTTAATCATTAAAATGTTGGATGTTCTGCCTTACAGACATGTTTACTATGCTGCTCATACCCAAGCATCAATAGAAACTTCAAATCTCTGACAAACCTTAGTACCTTAATTTGAAACTAGTCCTCCCATAAAACATGACACGCAGTTAACTTTAAGGTTAATAATATATTCAAATACACAATATAAAGCAGCCAGAAATGTTTGTGTCTAAACAGAATGGGTTAATACACTTCTACTCATACATCTGGATTTCTCTCTTAGTCTGTAGTCAATTGAAGCAATAGCTCCACTCAGCCAAATAACTATCCTTCCTTACAGAGTCAGTTTGTTACAGTCATCCAGCATGTTGACTTTTCAAAGTGGACAAGAGCAAAGACACTCCTGTTCTGCGGTTCACCGTGCAGCTAACGTCATAGCACAGCTGGCAATGAATAATTCAAAAGGAGTTAAAACAGTTTGCCTTTTCACCCTCAAACGGTAGTGTAAAGTGACACAACACATGGCAAATTCTCACACAGACAAACAAGCGGCTAACAATGAAGTTACTTTAGGGGCCAGTCATTCTTTTACTTTATCACTAGCTTTATTCTCCTGTGAATAAATCCACTTACTTCCCCATGTCAATACCAGCTTACTTTTTTCAACTATCCACAAGAAGATGCCAAAATCTTTACAGTGCAAGTCTTAAAAATTGCCCTGAACAAAATCATTTAAACAGCAAAAAGGTAACACGAGCCACAGATACGGGTTCCAAATATTCAGCCATTTATGTTTGTTTCCACTTTAAGTATTTTAACAACCATCTTGCAAAAACTATTGGTAGACAGATAATCTGAGGGTCATTAAAGTGATATCCACTGCAAAGTTTGAGCTAAACATCTATGCATAAAAATGAGCATCTGTGTGAAAGCGCCCTGTCCTAGATGAGACATTAGTCAAACAACTGTTAGGGGATCCAATTAGGGTCATGTTCCTGCAAAACCCAGCGCACAGCCCCTCCAACGAACCACTTTCTCACTAGACTGAAGTTAAGCTGTCTCGCCTGCAGCGTTTGTGAATATTTGAAAGGTTTTGCCAGAGGAAAAGAACAAGGCTGGCATTTCTCCTTCAAGCGGAGCTGTCAGCTGGTGCCAAGGAACCTCAGCCACAACAAACACAGAAATGTCTCCTGTGCCTTTGAAACTAAGTTTTTCTGAGGCTCTTCTGGGTTTTCTCACTGAATGATTAAAAATTAAACAGACAGTGACAACATCATAAAAGAAATCATCAGTTCAATTATCTAAATTTATTCATTTGTCATTTTAAGAATTTTTGGTCAATCCTTAAATTGACTAAAGGGTGACCATTTTATTCAGGAAATATACCATCAAAACATTCGGGAAAAAGATATACATTTACCTACAAGGGCGGTAAAAGTAACAGACAGACTTAAGCTTCATCCCACACATCACTGATTAGTCAGTTAATGACTATATGAAGCTGAGATGCCCTTTTATTTTAGTGCGTCGCATGAAAAGTACAAACAGACATGGATGAGTATCTTACAGTTTAAATATATGCACATCATCAGCACAGACACCTAAATTGCCAAAATGTAAAAAGAAAAAAAAAAACTGCTCATTGGAAATGTATTTTTTACCGCTGAAAATCTCTCATCCAAGGGAAATGGAACAATTTGCTCTCATTTATGGCACCAAGTACTCCATCATGATAATAATTAAGGCAAATAGTAACTTAAAGTAAGTCACACTGCAGTTAAGGCTTGCTTAACCTCATCCAAAGTCGATATAGTAAAACATGCAGAAATTGCTTGATCTCAGAGATCATAGAACACTTTCAGTTTCAGTATAAATTTAGATCTGATTTCACTGTTATATAATCACACACTAACCAGATCAGAGTCCATCCTGGAGAGTCTTCTATTTGGGATGGGCACTGTTTTATTGCCATCTCCTAATATAAACTCAACATTAACTTAATATATCCAGGAATTCTTTCAGTCCTAGCCTCAAAGTCAGTTAAGCATTGATTATTTTGAAAAAAAAATTTTGACTGACGCCTTGATGTATGTGTATGGAATTAAAATTTTAATCTTAAGGAACAGTGTCCGGCTACCAGTGTTGTCGCTTTCGTTGCTTGTTTGTTATTTTGTCTTCCCTGTGCCCTTTTGCAGGAGCTCCTACAGGTTCTCCACTCGGATTTCCTCAGAAGGAACAGTGTCCTTTTTGCAGACATAACAGCTGGTCATATGGTCTTGTTGTCTTTCTCTCTCCTTTCCTTTTTTTTTTATTTATTTTTTATTTTTATTTTTTATTTATTTGATTTTATTATTATTTTTTCTCTCCCCCCTCTCTCCCTTTTTAAAGGATCTCTCTCCTTTCCACTACCCTTCCCTCCCCCTGTCCCTCTGTCAGGTTCGGCATTATTGGACATATGGAAGTTTGGTAACAAAAATGAATAAATAAAGAAGTTTTGGGTAATCAAGGGGGGCTTCTCACTAACAAAGCCTCCCTTGGCAAAGCAATTTTGCTCAGCATTGCACGGTACGCAGATTTCAGTTCTACTACCATAATGCTGAACAGGACAAGGTAAAAAAAATAAATAAATAAATAAATAAATAAAAATTTAATCTTATACTATGTGCAGGTAACTAATCTATAGTCATCCCTTACTACAAACCTTTAAGAACCACCACCACCCTCTATGGTTTTGCATTGCAAAGTGCCCCTCCAGCTCTTTCCTCAATCCAACGGCAAGGATACGAGTTGACATAAAACATATGTCTGTTAATTATGTAGTATGAACTTCTCACTTAGGCCTTGATGTTTTCCAATTACTCCTTAAGGGAAATAGACTTGCTAGAAATAGTTGGAGTGGGCTATACGGTTTTTAAATGGTCAACTCTACAGGCTGTGCAATCCACCAATGCAAATTTAATACGGAACAAACAACAGTTTCAATCAGAAACACCATTTCAATGCAATGTCAAGTAAATAAACATATAGAGCAACATATACAACGAACTCAACACCAAGTTGAAAGTAAAGCAGCTGCGCAGCTGCAAACATCAGATCAGTAGGCTATATGAAGAAAAAGCTGGGACAAACCGTGTAACCAACATAAACACGAATTCATGATTCCATGACTAGAATCTTCAGAATTATCAACGTTTAGGGTGGCTTTAAAAAAAAACAAACTTAGGTCATAAGGCATCATTCGAGGTGGAGAGGAAATGCAGAAAACCACCAATCTCAGGTCAACGACAACAAACACGGAAACTTACCTTGATGAAGATGCGCTTTTGCACCCGGGCCGCCCATATGATTTACAGTCTCTCGAAACCCTCATGCTGGCAAGACAGTTGCTTTGTATCCCTGCCAGTGAATATGAGCAGCAACTGTTTAAGCTGAAATTAAAAGGAAAGTAAACCGAAAAGACGTCGCATTTACAAGCGAAGCAAAAGAAAAAATTGAGTCAAGTTTTACCATTGTTTCCCACCTGGTTGGCAATGAGCTAATTGGTGGTTTCCCCGGTAACAAACCTCCACAGTTCACATCAATAACGTAAATGATGGCTCACTGCCACAGAGGACAAGGACTTTGAGCCAGAATTAACGGGAAGAGGTTGTTTCACTGGAGGACAAATATGAAATAATTTCCCTGTCTTTGCAGTTGAAAAATGTTCATATATCGTCTTTGGAGAAATTATGTTAAAAAGAATTCTCAGCAACCTATCTTTTCAATGACCAGCACTATTCCTCCTTCAAGGACTCTGATTGTTTCCAGATCTGCCTTTAATTGGCTCAGCTTTGGGTGTAAGATTGTAATTTTAAGGGTGTCTGCTGAATGTTTTTTCTCTCTCTCTAAGGTTTTGTTCACTTTTTTGTCAAATGGATGTATGATAAACTGTTCCGTCAATATTTTCCGCCTTCAAGGTAAGAAAAAGAGGAGGGGGGTCTGCTCTGAGAACTATCAGTCTATCGTCGCCATTTGCACCTTCTCGGTTGTGGCGCATGTGCCTTTTAAAACTGTGATTTGTTGCAAGCAAAAGTAAACAAACAGACCATTTCAATAGGTAATTTTCAAGGTGTCACTACAGGAGAATGTTGAAATGAAAAGCAGCCCAGCGTAAATCTTTCCTTTTGTCCCTGTTTTATTACTAACATAAAGCTCAAAATCTTTCTGTTGTGATTTGTGGTTCCTTTATTCGCCAAACATGAGGGGGGTGAAAAATAAATTTCATTTGCAGTTATTGCTTAGAAGTGCTTTTGGAATTATGGCATTTTAAGAGATTGCACAGGAAATTGGGTTGGAAGATTGGAGAAAATCAAAATCAAGCAAACTTCCAAATGAACAAAGAATCCAAGCAGTGTATGAAGGTTGTGGGGTTCCACACAATTCAAGCTGTATTTGGAGAAAATTGATAAAGCTGAAAAAAACTTACCATCTAGCCAACACATATTGGATCATTTAAGACAAAGGAATGGTTAATTGACTGTGATTAATGAAATATTATGTTCAGGACAAGGCTGGATCATCCTCAAAGAAATCAGAGAGAGAAAACCTTTGTCACTACATCTCCGTCGTTTCTGATTTAATGACAGTGTCTCTTTACTCTCTAAGGTTTGGCATAACTGTTACCCGCCCATCATCTCTGAAGCAACTGCTTCATTATTAAATGGACTACATGCAAGGTGTCAAAGAGGTTGTATTGTTTGTGATGAATAAAGATGAGTCATGAATTCTCACTGACTTTTAAAAGGGCACTTCACCATCTCACCCTCCTATTTTCTGACCTAGCCATGTGTTTCAGATGATCGTGATGGTGACCATCAAGCCTTCTGACCCAGCCCTTACTGTAAACCGATTAGAACGATTAGAATGTTGTTGCAACTTGTTAAGTTTGAATGCACCTTAAATAATGCTTTAAGTTAAAAAGACCTTTCTGCTTTCTTTTATCAGCAGAAGAACAAACAAGTGTGGGCTTGCAGAATTAAGGAAAAAAATGATTCATGGAATCCAAGACAAATTCACAATCATTTATTTCACAATCATAATTTATTTCCAGAGGAAAGGAAGCAGCACACATAAAAAAGGTGAAGAAAATCAGAGTGTGGATGTTCTTCTGTTTTGATCTGAGATTAGCAACTCTAAATTCAACTGTGACCTCTTGCTGATGGTACATCATCTTCTGTTAAAGTGAACATGCCTTGACAAGATCTGTATGGGCTACAAACATATATATATATGTATATATTCATTACATAGCTCCAAATATTTTTTATCAGAAAAAATGAGGAAAAGCTGAGATAAAATAATTAATTTAGCTTCCTAAAGTTGAACGTGCAGCATTTACAACAAATACCATAAAAATGCTTCAGATAAGAATTTTGAAAAAAAAAAATGCTAAAATACTGTTTCATAGGCTACCAGAGAATGATTTTTTTTCTCACATTAACATCAGATCAGCAACAGCAACCTTGCATATTATAGGAAGAAATATGAAAATCTACAATATGGTGCTTTATTTAATCACTCTTCATATTTCTGGTTTGTAATTTCAGTTTGATCAAACATTACAAGAGGAAAATGCATGTAGTGAATTTGAGAAGCCTTGAGAACCTTAGAGAAAATATGTAGCAAACTCGGCAGCAGCTTATATGTGAAGCCATGAGTAAAATGGAACATAAGAGAACATCCAGAAATCAGTTTGTGTTTTGTGTTAAACCTCTCAGAGGAAACTGATCCTCCTGATCAAACAGAGGCTAAATTACAAATTCCTGCTTTCCATTTGAAGTAACAGAAGTTGTGTCCCCCAAACCATCTTTTCATGAGTATATGCAGCGTTGATGATCCACAAACAGGCCATTGAAACGCATTGCAGTTGAAGGTGGCTACGTTACAGAATTTAAACAAAACCAGAAACAAATTAAGAATACAGCAGCGAATTTATGGTAAAACCAGATTATTCAAACTACAGAAGATTTGGTTTTTACAAATAAAATAAAAAGGCCCAGTACTCATGCCTCATAGTTGTCTACCGAGGAAGCAGGTTTGATAGGAGGTAAAAATAGGTGCAGTCCAGCACCATCAAGAGTAACAGAGCAGAGCCTTTTTCCTTTGTGAAATGCAGCTTGATAATTTGTTGGTGTTCCCGCAAAATAAAGTGAGAGTACATACTGGATGAGAATTGATCCAAGTTGCTGCAGGGAGTTTTCAAACCAGTTGTGGTTTAGTTATAGCAGAGCTAGCAAGACTGATTGGCTTGACTGCTCATTTGAGCCAGGACATTGATTTGGGAATGGAGAATACAACTCAGGGAGAGCGGAGTGACACTGCTCTGGTTCCTTGGCATGGGTCTACCTTGGCCTGAGCACACACATTTCACTCTGACACACGCAAACACAGGCACACTTCAACAAGAAAAACCCTGGCAGCCACAGGTGTCAAGAGATGAACTTACACACACACAACAGGCAACATCGATTTCATGTTTGGCATTGCTGAGCAGTGTGTGAGCAGAGAGAATCGGCTAGTCTCTGGTCCCAATGCAGATGAACGGACATTCTGTTTCCCTTTTTCGATCCTCCTCTGTCACATTTGAACATTTCAGGCAAATTTTCCTGGGGAAATCTTCCAAAAAATCTACTTATCATAATAATGACCAATTTCATTATTTTATCACTTGTCTTCTGTTTCCTCATGCTCCATATTGTCATCTTTCGCTGTGCATCGCTCCATCTCTGTTTTTGTTTTTCATTACAAGAAATGAGTTTTCCTGGCTTCAGTGAGTGGCGTTGACTGCTTGGCTGGCTTGGGACAATGTTGAGCCATCCAACAGGTAAACATGCTTTATCAGCCATGTGGAGCCTAGTTTACACACAAACACACCAACCCACCCACCCACACACACACAATCACACACACACACACCTACACACACTCACACACACACACCTACACACACAAACACACACACAGAGGCCTTTACCCATTTCCAGGGTAATCAAGAGAGAATCTTTTTGTCAGCTGCAGCAGACAGATGGATCGGTGTGTACTTGGAAAGCCTTTTTTGTAAGAACTAACAAAACAAGACAAATACACTTTTATGCTTTTGTATAGATTCTCACCGCATGTATTTATGTTAGTGTAGCAGGAGATGTGTGGATCAATGTGAGCTTTTCCTCTGAGTTTCATGTCTCTTTGAGTTTTGTCAGTTTCTTGTCTGTGTGTCCATATAGCTTGCATGGCTGGATGTGTGAGTGTGCGTGTCTGTCTCATTTTGTCTATGCTGGGTGCATTATTTGAAGCAGTAGACCGGACACCGCCAGAGGCGTACACCAAGTGGTCACGCGGCGTGACAGAGAAGAGAGCAGAGTAGCTGTCAGAAGGTCTTTTTAACACACTGCTGCTCACCGTTCGGGGACTTTTCGGGAGCGTTTGACTGCAAAAGGACTTACGTGAGAGAGATAAACACAATTCTCCAAAACTCCCACAGAGATATCCCAAAAGCCCAGAAGGCTCCCTACCTGAAAATACAGCACTAATACCTTTGATCTTTCCAAAGAGACGTGCAGAAAGTTAGAGGAGTGACAAGGGAAGAAAAAAAAACACCAGGCAGCAGCCTCACATTTTTAATGAATGTTAGCTGTTTTCAAAGGTAGTCAGCTAAGGTAAAATGTCCTCTCAAGGAAGACTATGCATTGTAAAAGGGCTCCTGTGGAGAAATAACTTAATTGACTTTGGGACATATTAGGTTTTCTTTTTTGTTTCAAATTCTGTGCAGATTTTAAGTGCTAATGAAACAGACCCTGTCAAATATTTTTTTTACAAGTCTAACATCCTTTGACTTTGCTCAGTACACTAAATTACACTCCTTATGCACTGTGCCATGCCTGTAAAATATGTGACTTTACAGTTTCCATTGCTGCAACTTTCCCATGAAGTAGCAATCAAAGTGCCATTTGTCCATGCATACTTCTGTTTTTAGTCAAAATAATGACCATGCTGATGAGGCAGCAATCATCATTCTGCAAAATCTCCGGTGAGCTTATCAAAGTTTAGGATGACCAATCTATTCTGCTCAGAAAGAAACAAATGCTGGAACATATGCTGTATTCAACGATGATACAGAAAATAGGACATAAAGAATTACACCTTTAAGACTTTTTTTCCCATTTACATTGGTTTAGAGATTAAATCCAATTGGATAAACAAAAGAGAACGGGAAAACAGTTTAAAAATGTATTCTGTTTAATATTAAAACAAGCTCCTTGTTTGGGATTTTAAAAAAGTATTTAATTGGGCAACGAAATTTGAAGATCTGTCTTTTAAAAGCTTTACTTTAAAAGATTGATTGATTCTTATTTCCGTGTTGCTATAGTTTGCAGAATTTCTGCCTCAATGTGACAGAGGACTTCATCTGAAGAGCAAAAACAAAGGACCTGTATTCACTCTGAACCGATACACACCATGATGGGTTAAATGTAACACCATTATGTTTCCTTTAAACTGTATTAACCACATATGTTTTGACTACCTTGTCATGAGGATTTTATGAATCCTGTTGTCTCCTGGCATCAAATTTCTTTCATCCCTCCGCGCTTTCTTTCTGAAAAGAGACTGAGCATATTTTTTGAATCCTTTAAAAGATATGAATGAGTTTTCATTGTTTCTAAGCACATTGACAAGTTGAGGGGTATCATATGTTATTTTGTATTTGCACATTTTTTTTGCTAAACTGGGTTTTTTCAACCAGTGTAGTATATTCAATTCAGTCCACATTTCCATCACAGGAGAGTTTTTAACAGAGGGTCTGTGACTCCTTTCCCAATCTGTGCAGGCTTTACAGGTTCACTCAGGATGCAAACAAACAACAGAATGAGAAAAAGGAGTACTGTGACACAGTGTGAGAGCTCTTGTTTTCATACATTGTATATTTTCCTTCCACAAGTCACCGGTTCAGAGTAGTTTGAAGATTAGCTTTTCACTCTCACCATCATTTCACTTTCACTTTTCCTCTCTTTCTTTCAGAGCGTTTGCTTCTATTCCCCCTGTGGATCCCTTTGACACAGCAGAGGTCACCATCACCTCACCTACATGTTTAAAACTAAACGCACCTGTGTACCGCGGGCACAGCTGTCTGAGAACCAGCCATCTTAGACTTTACAATGTGACACTAGCCAGCAGGGTGTTACAAAAGAAAACAAAATGCAGACTTCTCTCAGTTTTATGCCAAATTTCTCCCATTAGCAGCATTCACATACCTGAGCAAATCTAATAAATTGGGCCTCTTATATAAAATCCCCTTAATCTGAAGTGGTGACTGATGTCATGTTTTACTGTAGGATGTTGTGGAGGTAAGTTCCTGCAACAAATTACATTTTTGATTAATTGCAGACTATTATGTGAACAAGCTGAGGCAGTTTTTTTTGACACTCAAAAAGTAAAAGTAGCCCACAGTTATTATGGCTAGAACAAAAAGCGAATGAATGTGAAAGACTCCAGTTTCAGTAAATGATTCCTGTTTGGAGTTTGGGAAGCCTCAGGGAATCTTTGGCTTGGGGAGGCATGAGCGACTAAGAGGAATCATGATCCCAGCTGACCCTGGCTCTTTTAGTGTCCTTTGGGTGGGCTCCTCCACTGAGTTGGATCTGGTGCACCGCGGATCTCTTTTCGGCTCTGATGTTCTGAGAGGCTGAAGTAGTGAAGAATAACACAGTTTTGGGGACTGCAGCTGGGTTCCAGTGTTAAAGCAGGGAAGGCCTCTAGATGGAGGTGGCAGCTGCTTGGTCTGGTTAGCCAGTGGCCCGAAGGAACAGCCTGGCTTCTGAGAGGCAAAACCAGCAGTGTCCCCTGGCTTGGTTGCAGGAAGAGACACGTGCTTGTGAAGGCGAGGAGGTTGCAGCATGCGATGGGAAGTTGAATCACTAGATCTTGGAGTGACAGAGTTCTGGAGCATCATTGCGGGAGCCCTTTTCTTATGCAGTGCTGCAGCCTGAGCTGCTAAAGCTGGACCGCCTCTGGCTGTTATCCCCTGTGGAGCGCTAGAAGTCAAGCAGCGCCGGTTGGTGCCGGGTATACGACTTAGCTCATCAGGGCCTGCTATCTTGGACACATGTGCCATGAGAGCTTCAGCAGGATGAACGCCATCCTTATAAGTTGCTTCCTCTGATTTACTCCTTGTGAGATCACTGTGGTCCTCGGTGGGGGGAGTTTTTACAAGTCTTCCCTGGTGGGGTTGCTCGTTGAGACAAGGGTTGAAAGGCTGCAGTATTTGAGGCTATAGAAAAAAAAAAGAAATTTGTATGAATAAACCAAAAAATTAAATGAGAGAGAACAGAGTGTGAATACAGAAGTACGTCTGATCCCAATGGAATAGATGTTTTTGAATAATTCACTGCTTTGAAGGAAATTCCAAATCAAAAAGCAAACAAAAAGAATCTGTCTTTTTCTACTTGTTTATTTACTCTTTAAATCAACAACCTGTTCCCATTTAGTCCCTAAACTAACAACAATATGGGAGAGGCATTAGCATGGAAGCGACATTAAAGTGTCTGGAATCTGTTGTAGTTTTAGATTTGGTTTGTGATTGCTGCTGCAGCAGAGCTCCCTCAAATCCTTTGTCAGAACTTGTTCAGCTGTTGAATCACATGAAATCTGAGCCAACCGCAGTGCTGCTTTCCACCAACGGACATACAGTGTCTGACCAACGACAGCCATATCTTTATCATATTCAACCTTTGTTGGGTTTGGCAGATATTCATTATCCACTGCAGCACCCTTCTAACTCGTTACCAAACAATGACAGATTGTTCATGACATATCGATTCATTGTCCCCTTTTTTTATGTATCTAACAAAGAGTAAATAGATTCTTGATGTTACTCAGCATGATTGCTCAACAGTTTAAATACATTTTTTACCCGTCAAGAGTGAAAAATAGCAACCCTATACTTCTATAAGAAACGTAAAGGGCCACATTCAAGGATAACAGGCATATTACAAAGAGGGTGATTATTACATCTATAAAACCACCAGTGAAAGTCAAGTTATTATGCAATAAATATATCAATGTTCAAGTAACTTATGCATCACAATATCTAAAATGGTGGGATTTTTTAATATTCATAATGTGTCCTATTTAGACTGACACATAATGTAATTGTAATTGTCCATTTTTACCTCTGATTTTAAAAATCATGGAAAGTGTGTTTGGACATTTTTACTTTGAGTAGGACCTTCAGAATTCATTCCACCTGAAAGCATATATAGCTGCTAATGAGCCTGAACTCAGTTTTGGCACAAACACACTCAGAGTGGAAAGTGAAAGGATCTCAAAGGATGTGCATATACAATAGCTGCACCGGTCAGGGTGCTCCATATCTACCCTTGCTTGTAGATACATAAAGTGTGACTAGTTGTCCAGCCCCACAGCCCCATCTCCTGGTCCACAGCCACAGTGCACCCACTCGCCTCTGCTGTATGTAAAGTTTGTAACTCTGACTACAAATGAATGTTTACAACTCACAGTAGCAGTCATTATTTATCAGACAAGTTATGATCATGTTATTAAATATCATTCTTATAACTCAACTCACTAACTGCAGCGGATGCCACCAAAATCAGTTCTGACGATCAATTCAGCCTAATCTAAATGGCCCCTAATCATTGTCCTATTTTGTCATCGTCTCTTTTAGAGTGATTTTCTGGGCAGAGTTTGGAAGATACCTTTAAACATAAAATTAAATATCTGCTAACACAACTGTGTTAGAAATGTAGCCCCTTCATTGTAAGGTTTGTCATGAGAGCACACACAGCAGTTTATATTTACCAGGAGGAAGTCGATCAGTTAGGGTGCTTACACGTTTAAAAGGTTGCAGCCACTCATAATTTGAATCCACACATGTCTGCTAGGGGGACTAATAATTTTCAGCAATCACAGGGAGCTCTTCACTACAGTGGAGTAAATATCTCAGTTCCTAATGATAGCAATCCCATTAACAGAAATTCAGCAAGGCGCCAATTTGTGGCACCTGGAAGAATGCACGGCCCTCCACGATCAATGTCGTCCCCTGCTTCTCTCCCATCGTGACAAATGATTTGCAATTAGAAAAAAAGAAGAAAAAAAAGAAAAAACATGCGATAATGACACAAACGAAAAGATTTAAACAGTTTCAAGGGTTTGAGGAAGATAGTATAATTGTAGCACATGAGCGGTTGAGATTTTCTATATTTTGGAATATAATTTCAAGGAGGAATAAGACTACATATGTCACATTTGGTAGGTGTGTTTGCTTAAATATAAGTTGCAAAAAGAGTGGGTGTATGATCTGTGACATTTGCCTAATGACTGCTTTCCTTCTTTTGACCGAGGAGTTGAAATGAGGGCATCTCCACAGGAAAGGAGAAAATATGTTTCCACGTTACATAAAGTAGGTTCTGTATGACATTTGCTTTGATACATCTGCAATGGCGAAGCACCTGTTGAATGATTGAATTACAGAAATGGAATCCACACATTGGGATTTTCCAAAGCATGCAAAGTAGCTCCTCTAGCAAGAATATGATCGGATGGAATAAATGACTGTAAAATAAAATAGAGTATGCGAAACAAAACTCAACTCAATGTATTTTCTGTAAATACAAATTGTTTAAAAATCCATCCTTTTAATACACAACAAAAAATCATGCAAATGTATGGAAAGGGGCATGCTAAGTCATGTCACATGTCACCAGACCTCAGACCGGCAGGCAGGTCTGAGGTGGCAGCATGTCCATTTCATGTTAAATAAAGGGTTACTGTACCACGCTGTATCAGTGAAGTACTGCACTAGGTGCTCCACTCCTTGAAAAAGGAATTACGCATGAGGAGGCAAAGGCAGAGATTCAGTCAGATTTACACTTTGGAAAGACAGAGCGTAAAGATGAGGAGAGCATGACAAAGGCTGTGCTCACAAAGAAAGGTCACAAATTAACTCAACAAACATACCATTTTCATGTGAGAAATCCAATTACTGCAGCCTCATTTAATTCCAATACCATCTCTATTTTCTCTTCTAAAGACCTATTTTACCAGGAAGACTTTCAGTTTTACTGCCAATTATGGAATGAGAGCTTTAGTAGTGTGTGTGTATATATATATATATATATATATATATATATATATATATATATATATATATGTGCATGTATATTTCAGTGTGCTTAAAGGTTACCTCCAACTAAATTTCTTCAACCATAAGAATGTTTTGTTTAGTTTTTTTTTCTTTTCTTACCTTTCTTTAATGACACATACAGATGTTTGTGTAAAAATAGCCAAAATCATTTGATATTGAAATTACATGCTGCAGTTTTTTCCACCTAGTATCGATACAAAGGATGAGCCCCAGCTACATAAATCAAAGAACAGCACTATGAATATTCTCCTTTGTTTCCTTCCTTACTTTGTGCTCCGCTCTCATGTATGTGCATTTTCTGAAGTCTTTTCCTCATTGTCATTCCCTTCACCTGCCTC
Organism: Menidia beryllina; assembly: GCA_013363375.1. Classification (NCBI taxonomy): domain Eukaryota; kingdom Metazoa; phylum Chordata; class Actinopteri; order Atheriniformes; family Atherinopsidae; genus Menidia; species Menidia beryllina. The sequence continues at coordinate 12,820,203 of JABUIW010000010.1, read as the reverse complement.
GCCTATTCACCACGTCGTCAGCACAGCATAATACGAAAGCTTTGTTGTGAGACTCAATAAGATCGGTGAGGTTGTTGTGACTGAGCTGTCACTGGTTCTGCAGCTCCGTCTTTCTCAATGAAGTCAAACTGTTTGATTTAGCAGATTTTGCTCTTATATCAAAAAGCACACATAAAGAAAGGGGTGAATTGTTGTTCAAAGCCTGAATATAAATGATCTGATAAACTGAGGCTAGTATGTCATTCTCCGGCTTGGCATTTCGAAAATATCCATATGAGTAAATTAAATCAAATGATTCCTCTATGGTATACAGACAGTGAGAGTGAGAGCAGATGTAGAAAATTAGTTAAAATACTTTTAAAAAAATTGGAAAATTCATTGTAAAAAAAAAATCATATTTACCAAAACAATCAACAACACCCATTTTTTAATCAATGATATTAAAAAATTCTAATCTTGCGGCCTATAAAAACAAAAAATGCAATAATGGTACAAAAAAGGAGTACAAATTAAACTCAAAACGTATGAATTGGTGATATTTTAGTGTATTAGAAAGCTTGACAACCAGTTAAACTTCTTGTAGTACTGTAAGTGCAAACTGAGATGAGCCTGGAAAAATGTTAGTGACTCACTCTGTCTGCGCTGGGGCATGCTGGTACGGGTCAAGCTCTGATGCTGCGCCTGCCAAGGGGACAGCAAAGGGGTGGGCAGCACACCCTACGCATAGAAAAACACAAAGGACAAAAGGCATGACATACCACTGCGCGCACACACACACACACACACACATACAAACAGAAAATCATGCCCACAGAAAAAAACACTCAGCCATAAATGCAGTGTTAGAGAATGAAAAGACTAATGAGTAAAGGACATTAAAACACACATACTGACATGCATAAACTGAATAATCTTGGCAAGTATTAAATCCATTAATCCTTGCAGTTTACTCCATGTGGAAAATTTCTATAGACTGCCTGTTCATATTTTGGATATGTAAATAGTCTGCAAGATTCATAACGTAGATGAGAATTTATACCCACAAAAACACTGTTCCAGATATACTTATATGTAGTCTTTTTCTAAGCCCTTTTCTTTGACCCTGTTAGATCTTGAGTTTTACATTTAAATAAAAAAGAAACAACGGGGCACAAATTTGTTTGCAACTTCTAATATAGATAATTTTTAAAGACAAAGATAACAGTTCATGATAAAATCTTCAAATTTGAAAAAACAATAGGTGAAAATTGCACTAACTTGATGCAGACGTTGAAAAAAGCATGTTACATGTCATCAACACAGGGTTTTTGTTAAATATGAAGCCAAATAGGCCCCTGTTACAAAGGCTACAGTTTTTTGTTAAGTCCTGCCACATTTATAGCATGTGGAAAGGAAAATGTTCCTTCACCTTCCGTTTCTACAGCAAGTCTTAATTCTTCTCACAAATAACTGCTGCTAAAATAAAAACAAGAACATTTTCAAAAACTTCCCCTGTATAAATAGAATTAGGTTTGGGATATTGATTTTCTGCTAACAATGATAGCAGATTGTTTGGGCTCTTAACTGTCTGGAAAAAAAAAAGTAAAATCTTCTCATTTTCATTAATTGTTTTTCTTTAAAAATGACGATTGGTCTGAAATGCTCAGAGAGAGCCAAAAATTATATTTTCTTTAATCTTCCTTTAAGTTTAATAAGTTGAAACTGTAGTAGAGAATGACTTTAGGTCTAGCTACGCCCCTGGAGCTGGATGATACACACAGTACATATGTAGCACTAACCCTGCTCTGTTGCATAGCAACAACATCGTGTACATTACCAGTGCTCATGGTGAGAAGAGGAAAAATCTCCTCAGCTACTATTTTAAGGAAAGTGCATTGTTTGAAATAACACATCAGTGGAAGATAACTGAAGTCAGTCCCATTGCGGTTATGTTACTGCTAACTCCTCACAGATTATCTATATCTTTAAAAAGACAATAAAGTATTCTCTTTATAAATGTTCTACTGATTGGTTACATGTCAGATCCTTTATTGTTGTGAGCTCACTCATTTGCATGATGTGCATTTTAATTGCGGCCTTTTGATAGTATGCTTGCTCAAAAAACAAAATCTATGATAAATATCTATTTTTTGGGGATTTGTAATTTGTTGATAAAAGCCAAAGTTTTAAATGGATCAATCACTTTTGTTAGTTATATTCTTATAAAACATATTTCCCAGCATAGTTCATTACTTTATCATTTTGGCTGTCGCTTGATGCTGAATTACTGTCACACTAGCCTGAAAGCACACGCAACTCTTCCCCTTACATGCTGGTTACTGTATCTTTAGATACAGCAATAAAGTCCTAAAGCTGTTAAAGCCAATGTGGAGATACAACTATTCTATTGTATTATCAAAACTGTGGCCAATGCAACTCCACTCTGTGCTGGAGAGAGGGCCACTCTCAAATAGGACTTTCGTAAAAAAAAAATTAAAAGAGTGGGAAATAAATTCTGTTAGTCACAGGAATAGAGAAAAGACGAGACGGGGAAGGTTGCACCTCCCAGCAGGTACAGCCAAAGCTATTTTAAAGCTCTCCCTGTGAGACTGCTGTAGGAAAGAGGAATGAGTTTTCCTGAACTACCTTTGCCCATGTCCCTCTTCGTAAACCAACAACTATTTCAGCAGGCAGTCTTGGAAGAAGCTTCCCACTGAGGCTTTGTTTGCTGAATGGGAAAGTAGTCAGGTTTAAGGGTAGGTTGGAGGGCTTGTGAAGAATACTGGCATAATCTAACAGAACAGAAGTGTTGTGTACCACAGCTATACAGGGATTTACATCTTTAATATTTTACATTTTTCTGTCATTGACATCACTCAAATGAAGGATAGACAGGACATCAAAAAAGTAGTCAGACAGAAATGTATTTTTTATATATTCTGTCAATTGACTGCTTCAAAAATAATTTGACTTCTCAAACAACACACAGGAATCCTGGATCCAACAACTGCAAGAAATACTAGTGTCTCAGTTCTGTGCAACAAACATAACTCTTCCCAAGTAAAGCCAGATGGGGCCGTTATCCTCACTGCGGCTTTCATGACTGGACCTGTGCAGTAGGGGATAAACTATTGCTCTGGCCTTGGGGGATAAGCTTTGACAAACTTTGCCATAGACTCTCTTGTCGAGCTTTTATGTAGTAGAGAGGTGTCCAGCCCTCTCAGTATGATGGCAATAACAGCAACAGCAGTGGATGCGGAATAAAGTTGAACAATAAAGAAGGAAGAAAATAATCCTGTGAAAACAAGATATTACATGTTTCTTAGTAGCTGAGAATCAATTAAGCCTATACTTTCAAATAAGCACATGCAAAAATTAAGATTAAAATCCAAAGATGTTCTCAGTAAAACTGCTTTGCTGTTTTAAATATTTTTAAATATTTGAACACATATTTTGGGGGTAGACCATTATATTCTTAAAATCTCATGTCACTCTGTGCAAACATAATTCTGTCTTATTTTGAGTGACGCCTGCACCGTGCTGGTATCAAGACAGATTTAATAGGAAGCATTTATCTTCGAGTGTGTCCTTTTTTGTCATTGTGAATAAAAAAACAAACCCTTTAATTTAAAAATGTAATTTATCTGACAATCAGGAAAAGGATAGACCAGTGTTCAAGAAAAAAAACAGTGCATGTGTGAAATCACATTTCTCAGAAATAACCATACCGGAATGGGTGGTTTTAAATGTGTTCTCTCATGGTTGCTGGCAACATTTTAATCTAAATCTTCTCTAAATCATCAGGTGAAACTTATAAATGCATAACAACAATCTAAAATTGAAGTATAATTTAAGTATAATTATAAGTAATCCCATGACCTGTCATCCCCTTTCCCTGTTTAGATCCTCTAATCTACAACCCAGGGCTTTATGTAGCAAGCTACAGCTAAAAGTCAGGTCTGGCCACCATTTCTCACTTCACTGACTTTGGCAATTAAATCCTCACCTGTCCAAATGAAGTGTGTGTATAAATAAGTGTGCCTTTGTGATGGTTTGTCTGTGATGAAAGGAAGCAGACAGAGAGAATGAGTGAGTAGAGATAATGGTAGATCTGGGAGTGGAAGACTTTCAACCTGCAGCTTAATACTGATCACTCTGCCTTGTCCTTTCACTCCCAGTGACAGCAAATTGATCCAATTACAAAAGAGGTAAAAGAGTCAGGAAGAGTAGAAATCTCAGACTGACTGACAGGGACATAAGCACAAATAAAGAGAAAAATCCTTGAAGGAAATAAGCAAGAGAAAAAACAGAGCTGGAGCAAAAAAACCCCAAAACAAACAAAAAACATGAAGGGAACTCTGAGAGGAGAAGAAGAGATGAAGCAGAGGCTGTTAAAGAGGCAGAGAGAGAGTAGGAGGTAAGCTGTAATTATCCTCTCTGTCTGCAACTGATGTAACGCTGCTTATTGTGTTCCCATTGTTTCACTGCGGCTGCTCATCTGCATGTTTGTTTATATGGGTTATTAGAGGGGTCGACTTCGCAGTCCTCAGTCAGACGAATTCACTGTTCAGTCACACCAACTCTGTGTGCTCCAAACAGGAGCACAAGAGGTGTGGTGTGGTGCATCACACTCTTACAAGCGCACACAGAACAAAATCACAAGCAGTCAAACAAAAAAAAATATTTTCAATTTGTCTAAATCTGGGAAAAAGTGGAAAAAATAGACCACAAATAAAAATTTTCTGCTAACTTATAATCAGAGAAAAAACCTCTGTTGCTCCGGGGAGCTGTTCACACAGATTAATTTTCTACTGGCGACACCTAAGTAGGTTCTACTGTGACACTTGTTATGTGGCGATCTGTGACAAGCGTGACCAATGTTTTGTGTATTTTCAACATTGAAAGACATATTTATTCCTTATTGGTGAGATTTTTTTCTGAGTATGTGGCTGGACTGAACACTGGATCTCCAGCATATGAAGATGAGAAGCTGTTGCCCAATGCAGTTGGTTAGGACATTTTGCCGATATAGAAAAAAGTAAGGAGATGGGTTACAGCAGCCCCCAGGAAAACAGTCGACAACTGTTAGAGTCCTTTCTTTGTCTTGAACTAAGAACTTTATACCAAAAAGGCAATACCCTTAATGAGCCATGTCCCAAAGTTCTAGGTTTATTGTTTTTGTTTTACTGTTAATGTGACTGCAGTGCACAGTCAGAAGTCTTAGAATCCATGTTGAATATGTTTGGAGGACACAGAAGGGACTCCAGACCTCCCAATGTGTATTTTTAAACAGAATATCTACTGATAAAGCAACAACATTACATATCGATGGTTGGGCTATAAAGATTTAAGCAATTGGCTTGTGACAGCCACGTTAATCTGGGTTTATCCTTTCAGCATAGCATTAAAAAATTACTGTCAGAGGGTAATAGCTTCTGTAGTGCTTTACTGTAAATGTCAGAGGAGGGGGAAATCAACAGCAAAGTGCATTTCAGAGCAAGAGAGGAAAATACATAAAATTACACAAGATAGAAAGAAATTTGTTCATAGATGCAGTTGTTAAAGGAAAAGCACTGAACAGTGAAATAAAGAGAACCAAACTCCATTAACGCATGAGTAAAAAATAAAATGTTGTTTATATGGAATGAGGGGAGTAAGGAAGGAATCAGCTAATCTTAAAAAGAAATTAAAAATATGAAGAAAAAGGAGATTAGATGCAGGAGCTACGTTCAGTGAAGGTTCTTCTACAATACCAAGATGTGAAACAGTAAAACATTACCTTAAAAAGAAAAAGGCTGCAGGAGAAAATTCTCTTTCTGTCTGTTTTTTTTTAAGTCAATATCATTGCATCATTCTTTTTTACTCATCCAATAATGCATCAAAAGTTCCCAGCTAGCCTTTTAGAACAACTGCCTGCTTGGAAATATAAAAAATCATTAATATAATGCATTTATCCCCCCAGTGCAGGAAAACAGAGTCCAGGAAATGGTCTGCACAATGGTGATGACACAGTGATGTTGAATAAAGGAGGGGAAAATAGATGATGGAGATGAAGTGGTGTCTAAAAACAGCAACATAAAGAGTAGCGGCAAAAGCAGAGAAGCAATCTGAATGTATTGTGTTATAGTGTGGTACGGTACACCAGGTACTACAGGTCAAAGATGCTCCCACTATAGAGACGTTTCCATCAAGTGAAGCGCTGCTTTGATGGTTGCCATAGCAACTGCTAAACCATATGTTCTTATGGCAAAAAAGGAGCCTGATGTAGTTAGCAAGCTTGTTTGTTTTGTTCTTTATTTTTAGCCTTCTGCCTATATGTGTTACAGCCGAGGATACGTGTACCAAATTCCTTTTTTCTATTCCAATTCTATTCCAATTAAGAAAATATCAGAGATATTTCCTATAGGAGGTTTCTCTTTTATTTATTATTAGTTCACTTTCTCTGTGGAATCATGTTACAGTTCTTCTGTCTGCCTGCTCTGTATGTGTCTGTGTTGCCCTTTTAGCTGAGAGCAGGTCAATTAGGAGAGTGTTTACTAGGCACGCTGCCTGTGGCACTCCCACTATGAAATCAATAACTGGCTGCCACCCAGCATGCTATTGTGGCATGATACTTCAAACGCGGAACATGTATCTATCAATTTTCCATCTTACTGCCTCTCTGTCTTCTTCATTACTCCCTTAAATCTCTCTCTGTCTTCCTACATCATTCCAGCGTTAACACTGGCCTGCGTGCTCTGCGATATCTAAGAGGAAGAAAGCGTGACAAGCACACTGGCAGTCTGATAAACTGTGTTTCATGGAGAGGACACGGTACAGCGATTTAACGCTCTTTCCAGTTGTGCACAGCAGGAAAAGTGCTCAACAGATCGACACATTGTATACTTCCAGACAGTCACTAGTAAGGTCCCTTGCAAATGTTTACTAAACTCAATAATATTTATAAAAGGTAATCGTTTTATTTAATCTCTAAAAAATTGCAACCAACCAATCACACAAAGGGAATTGTTGGGGATATATTTTTATGGAACTACAGAAATATTACTGAAAGAAAATGTGTAACATCTGGACTCACAACTTGGTTTGGTGGTCTCCAGTATGTCTGGGTAGCTTTGTCATAGTGGTGCAGTATCCGTTTGTCCATCTGTCTGTCATTCTGTCTTCGTGAGGAGGGAGCCCTCTGGTGGTGGCACTGGCATCTGACCTGTTGTCCCTGGTAAGGTTTCAAAGGAAGGCAGGTTTTAAAAAAAGAAAGTAAGTCAGGAATGGAAGATTGAAGATGGCATTCAGGCTATACATTTTTTTTTTTTTACAAATAACTGTATTGTTTATAATGAAATACCACATTTTAAGACTAAATACTTGGTGTTGCCCCACAACAAGGTTTTAGCTTAAGTTTCACATGGGGCTTTTTTGTATAGAGAATGAATCCTCTCCATAGGTATATATGTGATGTATATATGTGGGTATTCTCCAAGTTTCCTCTACTGTACAAAACCATGCAAAAAACCAACCAACGGTGACTTGTCCTGGGTATAACCTCCCTCAGTCCCAGTGACAACTAATGGGTTCCAACAAGGACAGAACTCCTCATGATAAATATAAGAAACTGTTTTAAGCAGCATGTAGGTTTTTTAAATCAGAATTAATGTTAGTCAAGTTTAGTAAAGTCTTGGTTGTCCACATTACAGTTAAATCATTATTATTGATTTGTAATCTTATTTTTCTTTCAACGCCTTCACTTCTTAGAGTCTCTACACTCATTAAAGTCAGCAACAGATATGAAGACATGTCTTACTCTTTTTCCTCACAGGGTGTAAAGGCACAGCAATGAAGAATGCATTGTGGGTGGATGTTAATTCTAATTGGACAGATAGTAGGCGGCAACTAAGCTGGTGGACAGGCCTTTCTTTGACATTTTGGCATTTCTCAATATGGCAGGGATTTGTATAGTGTTATCCAGGCACACAATTTCTGGCTAACAAGGGAAAAGTGGAGGCGGAGCGAGTCAAAATGTAACAGCAAGGATGTAGTTGGCACAAATAACACCTTGTAGGAATAAAAAGAAATACCCATCAGAAACAGTTTTCTCACCAGTACTGAATAATATCATGGTGTGTCTAAACTTACTCACAGGGGTTTAAAGATAAGTTCCTTATGTTTTTAAAACTAAGTATTAGTCATATTCCTAATGCTTTTCCTGGATTCTCAAAACATTTTAATGTTACAATGCTATAGGTAAATATATTCCAAAATCATTCACAGTTCTATGTTTTGAGCCAACTACACTGTTTTAAATATTGAATGTCTATACAACTCTAAATCAAAACTTTACTTCTACAATTTGCAGACATTCCATCATAAATATTTAACAGATAATCACAGCTTTATTTATTTTTTCATGTAATCTCTGTCCCAAAAACAAGTATGGTGACAGAGTTGCTTTTAAGTCTAATAGTTGCGTTGTAAGCATAGTCAACATGAAATATTCTGCACAGTCCCTTTACAGACGTGTTGCTTCTATCAGTCCCCACTGAACAAATTTACCATTTGTTCCTGCTGATTTTGCTGTTGTAGCTGTTGACACTGCAAAGTGAGGTGTGCAATTGTCTTGTCCCGAATCCTCAGCTCCTCTCGGAGTACTTGTACTTCCTTAATCAATGCTTCCAACTGAAAACAACACACACATTGAGCAGTAGGAATATGAGACAACCTGAACCGAGTGAAAAATTCAAATATATTTCTCTGATAACATAGCTGTGATGCATACAGCATCTCCAGTAAGCATAACTATCAACCTAAAGTAAAGTTTCCTACCTGTGATGCATTGGTGTTTTCTTCAGATGTCTCAGAAACATCTACTGGAAAATCTTTTTCCTCAAGCTGGAAAAAAAATACACACAGGAGGAGTCACACACAGATGCAGAATACACTGTGAGCTGTATCAATTGCCTTAGGCATGCCTCAAGAGTAATATTTCACTACAGTGAAAGAATTTTACTATTTTGCACTTACACTCCACTGACCCTGAACTGTCAGCAGCCAGTGTTTTATCCCAGAGGCACAGTATGTCATTGGGCATTCAATACCTTTATTTCATAGCCCTCACAAAAATTGGCCCCACACTGAGTAAAATAACAAATTTGGGTATATTTTTCTGACAACAAGGAAATGTTTCTTTGTTTGCTTTAAAGGCTAGTTATCACATTTAGAGAACAACCTATCAAAGTTAACTTTTAAAAACAACACCAATGCCAGGTCATTATTTGAAACAGTGTATTTTGTTACCAAGAGTCAGAAAGGTATATCAAGTATTCATCCTACTGTTGCTCAGCTGCCTAGAATAGAAATTTAATTTCTACCCAATGTTCATTAAAATTGCATAGAATTAACCAATTAGAGGTGCTGAAGGGGTCTGCTAGATGTCTGACTTTAAGAACAAAGACAAATTAGGATTAATGAAGAAGAGACCCATTTTAAAGTTAATTATCTGAGTTCAGTATGATATGATATGAAAAGAAAACACAGTTATTAGAAGCTAGAAAAGAAGGTAATTTTACGCTAAAATAAAGATTTTTGCTCACGAGGCCTCCAGTGTTTACTTATTCAATCGATGAAAAGATGCTTAACTCATCTTCAGGAGAGATTTATTTTAAGTGCAAGTATCAATCCTGTATCTGTTATAGTGCCTAAAGCAAGTCAACACATTAAAGATAATTTTGATCTGTGCAGTAAGAATGATTTTATCTATACAGTTCTACAACTGTTTAGACAGAGCAATGTGTTCATCTCACATGTGAGAGAAAAGTTTCACAAATTGGAACTTTTTCTTTCTCTTTATTCTTAACTTTTTTCTCTCTTCCAAAGTTTGTTAAATGTTCTGCCTCAGAAAGACATATGTATGTACATATGTCTACATGATACAAGTAAACAAATGCACGGTCAAGTATTGTCCACTTTTCCTGTTACTTATATTGGGAACCTGAACACAGACATCAGTTCCAAAAAATGGCCTGTTCCTTTATAGGAATGCAACCGTATTACAAAAAATAACAAGAGACACTGAGTTCACTCAACAGTGGTACCTGAAACAATATAACGTTTTTCAACATTTACATAGATCTGAAGTTGTGGTTCAAACCTGTAATAATGTCTTAAGTCTCAGCAGCTGATTTTTGAGTAAACTGCAATCCTGAGTCATGTGCTCGAGGGTAAGTTCATCCAGCGATGGTCTGAACCCGTGCTGCCTGCCTTCAGACTGGACAGGCTGTGAAGAGGTCCTTGAAGCTTTCAGACCATTGTAATGCTGGAAAACGTGGGCCCGACTAAAAAGGACCAGTCAAAAAAAATTAGTCAGACATATAATTAGAAAGATATTGGCTATGTTGACCTTTTCTTCTTTGTTCACTGATGCTAACTTTTTCGGCAGCCTGAAGCCTGACCAACCTGTTATCATTGTGCAAGGGGTCCGGTCCACTCCAGCGGTGCTGTTTACGCCGCTGCCCCTGTCGGCTGGCCCGTTCCATACGCTCATTATGGGACATTCTGTAAAAGCCTGTAACATTTTTTTTCATGAATTCGAGTAAGAGTGAAACACTGAAAAGATGCTTTTCAGTTCGTCTGACAATATATGTCAGAAACATAGACAGCAACTGAGAGAAGAAATAATAGAAAAGTAAAATTAAACTTAAAGTGTCAACAGATACAGTATATTTGGAAAGAATTTTCATAACTGCAATAATAATGTAAGTGAGTGAGAAAAGACAAGAAAAAAGTCAAACTTAGGGTCTTTCTTTGATTCTCTCCATTTACAAACAGCACAAACACACTCACACACAACCTCGAAGCAATATTTTCAAGAAATCCTGATTACATAAGTAAAACTTGATCTTCAAAGAAAATACAGTGACATGCAAATTCATTTTCAAGGAAGTATTGTAAATGGAAACAGTACTTGTACACACTCAGTAGCATTTCACTGTGGAATGAACCATGAATGCAAAAAAACTGGCACCTAACAGTGTGATTGTCGAAAAGATCTTTGACTTTCTATATGATAGACACTCAAATACTAAAGCGACAAAATAGGTAGAGAATTAATGTATTGGATTCAACAGTTGTGGTTAAGCTGCTTTAACCTAAGAGTCACCAAATAACGGAGGAGCAGATTGGCTGCTTCATACAGACCTGTTACATTCCAAGAAACTTAGCGGCTCCCATTGACTTTTTTTCAGCTCAGAAAAAGTCCTCAGATGTTAAACAAATAATAGAAGTTCCAACTGCAAAAGGTCCGTAAAAGTCGAGAAACTCAGACAGTCGGTACAGAGGAATGACTCCTTGTCTGGTCAGCTGGAGAGCTGTTAAATGGCCAAAGATAAAGTCGGCCCGGCTTTCAGCCAGCCCGGCCCCGTCTTTGTTGACAGCCTTGTTTTTCTGGGAACTCCCTAGGAACTGGAGCTGGGGAGAGAGGACTGTGGTAGTGCTGGTGAGAGAGCAACTGAGGTGACTGGTTTGTGTCCAAGCTAGGAAGTCACCAGCTGAGAGGGGGAATCTGTGCCCCCTCTCTTGTCATGGGACCTGACAGCTGGATGAAAACACAACATGGGTCCCCCCTCTTTTCTCCTCTCCCCTTTTCTTTCTTCCTGTTTTGTGGCAGTCAGATTGTCGTCAGGAGAAACACCCTTCCTGCTGCCACATCTCAGGGCCTGCCCTGTGGGCTGGGTCTATCTGGACCCTTACGTGTGTCTTGCTTTCACTCTTTCGCCTCTTGTGACATTAACTCTACCCATGACAGAGACCTATAAATAAGGCTGCTACCCGAAAAGGAGTAGGAATGGATGACGGTCTAGCTCACATTCCTCTGGAGGGAACATTCCTCTCCCTCTCTTCGTCTCCCTTTCCCATCAACAAGGACAGCACAGTTTACAGAAACCATATACTCATTTGAGCGTTTCTTGATTACAATAAGCTAAGCTATGGCTTCTGTTTAGGCCATTCAATAACATCATTCCAAGTTTTAAATAATATCTAAAGCCTCAGCTGAAAGCTACAGTGTGTAGAATAATAAATATCTATCGAAAAATCTAACTGTTTGGTGATAAAATGTTTTGTTTTCATGAGCTTATTTGTGCAGGCTGGCCCCCTACATGGGACAGATTACACGCATAAAGACGGACTGAAAAATAATTTGCAACAGCAATTGACAAGTCTTATTCCAGATAATCATAAATGAGACACTAAGGTCTTCTAACTGATGCCAATTTTGTGTATTCTCTCCATGACAGGTTATTTAGTCCGCTCATTTATGAATCTTTGTGAGATAGCAGTTTTATGGGCTTTGAGATGGCTGCTGTCTCCAACTTGACCCATAGATCCCACGAATTGTTAGAGACAGTAACTTTAATTATCATGGATAGAGCTTACCATCACGTTTATGGGTATCTTTACACCTAAATTATTTTATCCAGTGATGAAGGCATTTAAACATGATATAAAAAGAAATTATACATCAAACATATATTTGTCATGTCTCTGCTCCTACTTCTTCTATAACAGGATCAGTTGCAAACCTTTAAAATTAATCAGTTGCAAACCTTTAAAATTAAAGTGAGGACAACAGGACAAATATTATTCATGGTTTTTCATGATGATTCTATTTCAGAATTGTCATATGAAACCTGACCTGTAAAAAAGCTGATCATCATTAACTTGATAAAGATACAATATGCATTAAGGTGTCGCAGTAGACCGAGTTAGTCTCAGCAAAGTGTATCTGATAAAGTGGCAGTTGTGTGTACCACATATGTGTAGCAGGGGGGCTGTGGTGGTCAATTTTATGCTTCTACTTGACAGCAAATTTGCATACTCACTTCACAGAATTTTTGTGTGAAAAGGGAGCATTGTTTGTGTATTCAAAGCCAGTCACAGACATTTGCAATAAACTAGTGCATTAAACCCATTAGCAGTAAATGGTACTATGTGAGGATCGGCTTCAAGGCTGACAAGCAAAAATCTACTTCCAAGAATTCATTATATTTCATGACAGGAGAGGTCAGTCCTCTACCCTTTTTCCCTCTCCCACACAACACAATATCAAATAATCTGAGGAAGCCATAAGGATGTCAGCGCTATTATTGCATGCTAATGATGTTACCTAATTACTATTACCACCTACAACTAAGCTATTTTACTAAATTTTGATAGCACTGGCACTTCAATACAAGTTTAAATGGGTGACAAAACTCACCCTTCAGACAAGACTGATACATATAAGAACTAATCAGAAGATGATAATGTAAAATCTAAATCAATAGCTACAACAGAAATCACTTGAAACATAATGCTAAATTTGTCGAGAGCAATCTAATTACGTATATGCAGTCCCCACCAAGTCCGGATATGTACGTTACGCCTTACACACATACACACAAAGGCAACCAGCTGGCTGAGAACCAATGGAAGTTTTTATAGCATCCATTTGAATTCTGGAGTTGTAATTGAATAATTATCCAGCTGCTAAACATTAAAAAATAGACAGCACAAGATAACACAACAAGGTATCCATTATAGAAATTTAATGGATGGTTGCTGAGGGAATCTTCACCCAAGGCAAAACAGAATTAAATTTATTCAAGTCATTTTATCCCATAGAAGGAGTTCACTGGAAGTGGAAAGTTTGGACCTTGAGAATGCATTAATTTACAACACTTTTGCTATAGGTAGCCACTTATGCAAAAATAATGGGCATCCTCAAGCCCATGAAACTCAAGTATTTGAAGGACCTCTTTAATTTAAACCTATGTGTTGCTGTAAGTGCACGGAGAACTGAGTAAGAGTGTGTGTGCCCTGACCATGTAAGCCATCCTCTGGGAGATCAACGTCCAACATGAGGTCATCGTCTTCTAAATCTCCAGTTCCAGGTGGGTCCAGGTTGTTTAGAATATCCTGAGGGACCAGCAAAATTGTGTGTAAAACAGATTTCAGTATATAGCAAATGAAAACATACTGCATTTAACATTCTATTACTACTATAGCAAGATAAAAACAATAAATGACTCTCAGAAGTACAGAGATGCATTACTGACAGCAATTAACAGAATTATAAAAGCACAGTTTTGATTTGCTCATCAATTTGAAACTCCCCACAATTTAACCGTTTTCTAGTACTAATGACTAGGTTTAACCTAAATACACAACTTCCAATTATTTTATCCACATTTCTTTCTATTTACTGACTGTTCTGCTAATTAACTTTTTAACAGGCATATTAATTAATTTTCTCTGTGATACAGCTTTAATATGACCTACCCCCTTTCAAAAGCATAATAGATTATTATTCCATACATATAGATGCACAATCAGAACTGACTTTCAGAAAGATATCGACCAATTATCAACCAATAACACTCAAAAAACACAACAAAGACACTTCTAACAACAGCCTCACAATTTGAAGCCAGTCTGACTGCTTTGCTGCTGTCTACCAAATATTTCAAAGCACACGCAGAAGCAAAGAGAAGAATCGACAGTTCAAAGCTTCTTTTTCATGGCATTTTTTGCGCCTTACTAAACTTAATTGGCTTTGTCAAGAAGACACAAGTGTAAAATGACTTATTATTGAATAGCTTTTGTGTAGAAAAATAACTGACTGGTTCTTCCAAGTTTCAGACTCAATGACAAAAGCATAATGATGGAAATAGAAATGCAGTCTTTAAAATTCTGCCTGCAAAGAACTATGTGGAATGTTTACTTTTTTTGTAGAGTCTGTGAAGAAATCAATCTGTTTCATCTATTTATTTCCTCTGGTCATCCTCGCCCTTCACCTCAACATGGAGCCCTTTTTCCTCGCACTTTAACCTCACTCTAATCCTCCATAAATTTGATTTCTGACTTAGAATGTCTTATAACCCAAGGTAGATTTTTCCTTTCAGAAAACATCTACCCTACATCTGCTACTTTTTTTATGCATCAGAATTGATAATGGAATACATAACTCAGATGCATCGATCCAAGGAGCAAGATACCTAGACTCTTGTGCACTGACATTTTACTTTAAAGAACAAAACCCTTCAGCTGAAAGAGTACTCATATCCATATACATAAAAGAAGCTGAAAGATATGCACAAAGATGAACAATTTAATTTAAATGCCTATATGATAGTGAGCATATAGATTTATTGTGTTCTGCACAATACTTGACAGAAAAATATTGTCAGCTGTTAAGCCTTTTGTCATTCAAGACCTGGGTACACATAAAGCTTTTGTTATTATACGATTATTAATTAGGAGGATATCCATCTTTTAAAAACACAAGCTACTTCTTGTTTTTCTTACTTTTTTACCACTAGTTTCATGGCTAAAGTTGTTAAAGGTGATTTATGCAGTTGGACAATCATTTGAATTGACACCAACTAGAATTTAAGTTTTTTTTTGTTTTTTTTTAACTCTTAAACAAACAATGAAGACTCAAGGATCAGGGTTTTCCATTACTATTCAAATTAATATGAACATTTGTATGTATTTTTATACATCTGCATGCTTTGATTGTATAAAAAGTATTCTCATTATGCAGCCCAAACATGCAATTTAAGATTTTTCATTGACACTTGGACACTACTCTACATATTCTCTGAAAGGTGAATTATGTGTCTGCCACACAATTTAATGCACCAGGCCAATACATGTATGTATTTTTTGTGTCATTTCCCCAGTTGAATAAATAAATAGTATTATGTGACCAAGGTTGTGGTCACATAAATAATGCATTCAACACATTGTTTTCACACAAAATCAGTCCAACAGTTAAAAGGAAAAAAGAAGAAGACATAAATCACTTTAATGCAGAAGCCCCATGTCTTTATAATATGTACAAAAGTATTTTGTAATTCATTTAAAAAACTAAAAGTGACTTACATTGATATGATATGGTATGCTAGGGGTCTCTTTGATTGCCAGCCCTTTTTCTTTGGCACGGTTCATATTAGTCTGGATTTGCTGAGTTAGTGATGCGTTGCTTTTCATGATGTGTTGTGGTAACATTTCAGTATATACAATCTCACTATACATACTGACAGCACTGGTAAATGGAAAGCTTCCGTGTGAAGGTCACCATATAATGAGCAGTGGAAGATTTAGGACACAGCAACTAAATAACTTTAGCGAATCCTCATGATCTAATTCTCAATGTCATAGCAAATCATACGGCGGATAAACAAAGCACTATGTAACAAGTGCTGATATCATAAAATATCACAAACAAAATTTCAGTTAAGAGTAGTCATATTTTCTCTTTTAAGTTGAATTGACTGAAAATGCCAACAACTGGTTTTTCAGATCCAGCATGTACAAATTAAACATGTTTTTATCTTTCACAAATGAATGTAGAAGAATTGACTCCCATGCATATGTACACACCTTGAGCATTTGAATTGACAGCTGCTAAGTGGCAAAACAACAATCAGCATGGTACCCAACCTTAGCCATGGAAGTTGAAAATACCACATTTACACAGTCTTAATTTAAAGACTGTTTAACGCAAGGATATAGTATTTTTTCCCTGCAGGTATGTGTCTATATTTGAGTCAAGTTTCGGGACTGCAGCAACAGTGCTCTTAGTCTGTTTATCATTACTTTTTTGTTGGACAGTTGGACCAGGTTTGTTTTTGCGGACTTTAGTGGGTGCTTCCTATACACAGTACACCCTAAACAGTCCGTCAGAGTACCCCATTGACCACTGGGATAGGCTCAAGTTCTCTCCGCGACCCCATTAGGGAATAAGCGATAACGATAATGGATGGATGTATAACATGGCTACTGACACATGTCAAATATCATGAAAAAGGCCTTTTGACAGTAAAATGAATAAATGTAGCTTTGCAGCAAAAATATTAATAATTATTTGATGTAATTTTAGCAAATACAAAAGGAAAAAATAGATATTCCACCAGTTCATAAATGCAACACAACTTCAGCTTGTGCACTGAGCTTTTTCAGTTAGCTCAGTCGGGTTTTATATGAAATGGATGAACAATTGTTTGGGAAAAAACACACTGGGATAGAGGATTAAGGGTTTAGAGGTGAGATATTTCTCATCTGAATAAATTGCATATGCCACAGGAACACAGATAGAAACAGTATTTTTTTCATCTCCATGTTTTGTTTCTATTACATTGTCTTGCACAGGCAAGCAATCAGGGACAGATACGGGCAGGACAGGGGCGCCATGCTAGGGGAGTGTTAAATGAGTGATGACAGCTGTAGAAGAGAGCAAAATAGAGTTAGAAAACCCTTGAATCAGCACTATGCTTACCCAAGATTTTTCTTTTTCATAATTTGGTTTGACACAAAAGATGTTTACATTGTCGACAGAACAACAATGTACTCTCTGTACCACCTCGAATATACTGTGCTTAACTGTAAAATGCGTATCTACTGACATGAGAGATGCACTCTTAGTCAGAGATAAACCAACTTTAAGATAAAAAACAGTATACACATAGGAAAGTATTTGCACTTATGATAAACAATTTTTTAAAATATCCTAAATTAAACATTATTGCATTGTGTACACCACATAATTCGCAACAGTTATGCTCAAACTGATATTGGAAATCTGTGTTTTATGCTAATATAATTTAATACTATGTACTGTTCTTTTTCACCTGTAATATACAGTAGGTCCAGCTTCAACAAAATGTGTGAAAACTCTAACTCTCCGCCTTATATAAATGACTCAGTTACACTGAAGTGATTTGCCTTCAAATAGTATTATGTCAAAAACAAACGTGCACTAAGTCCCAATGATCTCTGCGAATATGCTGAGCTGATAGTGGTTCTAATGGTGAAGCTGATGGCTGAACAGCTACCAACTAAAAGGTACTTAAAGAGAAACCCAGTCTAAATCAAGATTCTAGTTTGAAAACATTAATCAAATTCCACTGTTCTTATTGCATATTTGCTGTCAGCATAAACAGGCCCTGAGCTAATGTTCTGCTAAATCTTTATAGATGCACTGTGTGGACAGCAAATCAAAGCAATGCCAGGAAAAATGTATAGGCTATACAGTCACTTTATTTAATTTATTTTTGTTTTATCCAATTTTGCCTGTGAAAGCCATTTTGGATTTGTCTGACCAATCAGCTGCTTTCATTACATTTATTCTACCAAGTTTGGACTCGGCGAGGGGCCACTTTAAATAACATCACAGGAGGGTTTTTCTTTCACGTGGTAGGCAAAAGCAGGTTGACTTTAAGCCTCATTCCTGTAAAAGCTCAGCTCAAGCACTGACAGCATGCTTCATAAATGTCTGAGCGATCTGCAGCAAAACGCAATCAGCAGCTTATCAATTTAAACATTTTCAACTTGGAAACACAAAAACCATAAAACTAAAAGGAAAGCTAGACAGCTACACACAATCATTCGTTCCATCTGAGGTTTCTAACCAGATATGACCAAAGGCAGTTTAAAAATGATAAGACTCCAAGGAGAGAATTTCCAAGGTAAAGCTATGCATGGTTAATGAAATTAGAAGATCTGCACGATTAATCTACAAAGGTGATTTGTTTTAAACTAGTTTCTCTCATTCCGCTGAAAAAGTTCTATACAAAAAACACCATTTCAAATAAAAGGCCTCATCCATATTAAAAGCACAAAAAACTCATTTGTGGCAGAGTCAGAATCTCAACAAATTCAGAGACGTCTTCTTCTTCTTGTGTTTAATAGAAAATGACATTGCCAATTATTCCATCCACCCATTATCTAGCCTTACCCTTAACAGGGTCGCAAAGTGCCTGGAGCCTATCCCGGCTGACATTGGTCAAAAGGCGGGGTACTCCCTGCAGGTCATCAGCCATTTGAAGGGCCACACAGAGACAAACAACCACACAGAGTCAAATTCACTCACATTAGAATGTCCAGTTAACCTAACATGCATGTTTTTGGATAGTGGGAGGAAGGTGGAGTACCAAGAGAGAACAGGTATGCACACTCCACACAGAAAGGGTTAGGGTTAGGAGGATCCTTTAGCTGTGAGGCGATGGCACTAACTGCCCCACCATCATGTTGACCACAATGTTGTGCAATATAAAGCCACAAAAATACCATGGGATTGAATCTAAAAACACTGCAACAGGGAAGATATAGATTGATTTTACCCTGTGGCCATTTAAGAGATGAAAATGAATGAAGCATTAGAAATGCTCAGTGTATCTAAGGTGGTTTTTAACAGGGATTTGGTGACTTCATGTGTGGGTGGGCTAAAATGGGCTAAAAATCAGCTAAACTGATAACATATCATATGCTTTATTGTATTAAACAGTGACTACCTCCTGCCTGGCTGTGTTGAAACAAAAATATTATTACTTTTCTTTGAGGTTGCTACCAGAACTGAGTCGACAATGGAAAATATCTCACAGCATGCGTCCTCCACCTACACAATCAAGACATTTTATGGGCGCTAGAAAAAGTTAAATAAGTTATCTCATCAATCCAAAAACATTTCAAAAGTTTGAGGATAGAATGTATCCAGATCTGTTGTTGTTGCTCCACATCGAGCTCAGGCTCTAAAAAAATCATTCAGTGAATTGCAGCCCACAATTTCAGTGCCAGTTTTATAAAGCTGGTATTGTGCTCATCAGCATGGTAAATCACAGGAATGTCATTATAAGCTCAGGTGGCCCACTCTTTGATTTTGCACTGAGGTTTATGAATACAGACAGCCACAAATCAACATAGAAAAAAGACACACAAACCAGAAATGCTTTAAAGCACACCCACGTTGTTTAATCTTAAGGATGCACAGTGTCCCCAAGTGGATTTAAAAAGCCACTGCAGTCACATTGACAGGAGCTGCTCATCTAACTAACTCACTCACCGAAGTCAAACAAAAGAAAAACAGGATATGTTCAGACATATTCAGATCCATGAGCCATGACTGAATGGCTTGTGTTTTTATGTGTAATTAGGATCATCCCTCTTTGCAAAGACTAAAAAATCTTTCCTGTCAAACTCCTGCTGCAAAAGAGCATTTCATTTCAATTTTTGACAGCCGCTATTATTGTGTCACAACTAGAACCAACACTATTTTGTTGTATATATCAAGTATGCCAATCATTTTGTACAATGCTTTGTAGTTGTTTCTCTTCTCGGTTCATTATAAGCAGCAATTTGCTCAGTGAACAAGGCAAGAATGAGAAGTGAGACACAAACAGATGCAGGGGAAATGGGAGAAGAAACAGGGTGGGGAAAGAGGGAGCTCACTGCATCCAATTACAGTAAGTGGGTTCATTTTCTCTAATCAAATAGCTCAGTTAAATATCTCACAGGCACATTTCCCATAGAGTTAGTCTTAACACATCAGCAATCAGCCACTGCTTTCACTCGTTTGCTCCCATTCCGTTTCTCTTATTTTCTACTTTTTTCTTAAGATTCTGTGCTTATCCTCTAGCTACCACTTACCCTCAGACCTTCCCCACCAAGCAGCAAGGGCTGTGTTACAACAACCTTCTTGTCTGCCCACAAACAACTGCATGAAATGATTTCTCCACTGATTTCTGGTGTGCTGAACTTGATGGCACTGCCTAGGGTTGTAAATGATGGTTACCAGTGATGCAAAACCTGCCTGCAGTGATACCCACAGGGGGCACTCATTGTCTGGGTAAACAAATTAGAAGCACTGTTCAAAAGCAGAATGCAATAGCTAGATTTTGTTTTAACTCTACAATTTATTCATATTATTTATTTGCATTTTATTTATTCTCAAGTAGTTTTGCTATTGCTGTGACTAAAGGTAAGAAATTTGAATTTCTGGGATCCTTTAAAACACTTTAATCAATATCTTATAATATAATGTGAATACTTAAAGAGTTCTGTTATGTGAATAGTTATGTGGATAGTTTCTTAGATGTATTTCTTAAAAAACTTTAGCAACTGGTTTCCTGAATGATGACAGTTTTGATCCATCTTACAAATGTCCTAAAACACTTACAGACTAAATCCATGAGACAGCTTTAATGACTCGTATTCAGCTACACATGGCCATCCTCATTAGTTTCTAATAATCACAGCGCTGAGCAAATACAGACAGCACGTGCCTATTCACACACAGTTACTTCATAGTTGTAAAAGTCCATTGTTGAAAGATAAGCACATAAAATATTTTATACCTTAAAGCATGTTTTAGCATCACATGATGAAAGACAAAAGCTTATTATATAATTTCTAATCCTGCAGATTTTTGAGGTCTTTATGCATTCCTGGGATTAGACACCCTGGTACAGGAATAAAGAGAACCAAAGTAAGGCCAGTGATGTTGTTAACACATAGTTGGCAGGCATGCAGGTCGCCCTTTCTCTTAGGGAGCGAGGGCTTTGGAATCAAAGCAGCAATGAAAAACTTTCACAGCCTTCATTCAGATTTAATTACACAGTTTTCCATTTCAAATTACTCATTTTGAATTATTGAAAATTATTTTATGACCAAATGAGCTGTGAAATTTTCATGATGCGTGTGAAGTTTAGTAAATATTCAAAAAGAGGGAAACTACACTGCATAAATACTATATGTATGATGTTTGTATGATGAGAAAATTACCTGTACTGCATCTTAATGTAAACCTAGATTACTTTAGGATCGCCTCTCACAAACACAGACAAGTCAGTGGCAAACCAAATTCAACCGCAGACATTACAACAAGTAAATGGTTCCTGCAGTATTAACCCCTCTGAATAGTTGTAATTTTTCAACACAGGATAAATAAATAATTAAATAAATAAATAAATAATTTCCTAAATTTAAAGGCTGAGGAAAGAGTGAGCCTTCCTATCAGTGAGGAGTATTTTGGCCAGTTTTCCAGAATGAGGAAAAGTGAAACCAGTAACAGCTATCTTTGTGAAGACCAAACTATAGGAACAATTAACAAAGATTACAGGTCTGACCTCAAGAATATGGAACTCACCATACTGTTGAGATCCGAGTCATCATAACTGTCTAGGAGATGAGTTCCACATCCCCCAAGGGGCTCAAGACCCTCTTCGTCCCACATGTAGGTTCCACTTGAGCTGTTGGAGGGTGATACCTCAACAGACAAAGCCTGAGGGGCATCAGCCTGCTCGGGGGACAACATCATCAATGCCCGGGACTCATGCAAAGAGCCAACTTCGTTTTCTGCAGAAAATACACGTAGAATTCACTAGAAAATTGTCATACATCAAACAAATGGAACACATTCAAAATGATGTACAATTCGTTTCTATTGATCTTTTCATATTTAATTACCAGCCAGATTCACTGACTCCCAGTCCACCGCTTCATTGACACAGATGTGTAGGGGGCTTTCAGAAGGGCTGCTAGATTTCTTGTTATCAGGCATTTCCCCATCACTGAAGACATCTCCCACACAGTCCAAGTCATCGAGAAACTCTTCACTGGTGTCACCTCTGTCTAGCGATGAAGCAGAAGATAATGACATGTCCTCTAGAGTCTCGCATGCTGCCGGGCCAGAACTCTGCCTACTTTCACCACTTTCTCCTCCACTGCCAGTGCCATTTCCAGAGCTTTCATCACTGTCATGGCGAATGTCTGCTTTTTCAGCCTCATTGGCTGGTTCAGCATCGACCGTTCCTGACAGTGCCCCACATTCAGAGGCTCCCAAAGAACTTATACCCTCCCTGACCCTGTCTGGTAAAAGAGGTTTCTGTCGCTTGGCCTGTCCAGACTGAGATATTCTGTAACCAAACGAGCCCCCATTGCTGGACAGTGACTTCGTCAGTATAGAACTGGGAAGCAGAGGCTTTTTCAGAGTCCGGGGAGTACCGAGTGCTGGAGGGATTGAGGGGTTGGGCATCGAGGAGGCTGCTAGAGGAGATCTGCTGTGCTGAGGTCCCCCTTGTCCTCCACTTAGACAACCCGAACCTCCGAGACTGGCATTTAGACCTAAACCAACTCTTCCATTGCTAAGTTGAGGAGGTTTGAGAAAACCACTCCTAGGCGGCCGGAGCTGAGTGTTGGCCAGAGGCTTAGCAAGTTCCACAGCTCGATTAAAGGAGAAAGATCGTGTCATTGGTTCATTGGTTGGAGAAGGAATCTGTTTGAAGTGAGTGAAGCTGTTTGAACGCACCATGTTGTCTAGGCTTATGATCTTCAGACTTTCATTGGAATGGGAAAGGCTGTCTTGACTGTTGCTTCTTG
Source organism: Menidia beryllina (assembly GCA_013363375.1). NCBI lineage: Eukaryota > Metazoa > Chordata > Actinopteri > Atheriniformes > Atherinopsidae > Menidia > Menidia beryllina. The sequence continues at coordinate 12,797,040 of JABUIW010000010.1, read as the reverse complement.
GAGAGGTAGAGCCTAACATCGATGGCACAAGCCGTGACTCTGATAAGGTTCGAGCAGGAATGCTGGAGCCATTATGGCTTATTTTTGAAACACCATTAATTGGGCTTTGGCTTAACTTCATCCCTACTTTGGGACTCATCTTTGAGGATTGCTTGGGTATAGCTTTAGGGCTAGAAACAGCCATCATCAACGATGATGACCTGCGCATCTTAGGCGTTGATGGAGAGCTATTCTTTAGCTCCTTAGCCAAAGAAAAAACCTGTGACTGAGCCTTGTCTTCGCTTGTATCCCTTGGAGAAGTTGGGGTTGAGGGGCAAGAAGAGTTTATCCCTTCATCTCTCTTCCATTTCAGGGAAAGAGGGGAGGGACGGATCAAACCATTTTGGCGTGTTCCTGTGGAAATGGTCTTGCTATCCTGGGAAGGAGTGGTAGGTTGTGTAGAACCATTGGAAAGGAGTCCAGTGCTACCAGTTGAGGGGCGTCCACCAAACTTAGGCAACCTGGATACCATGGCAGCTCCGACTGTTGCTTTTTCTTCCATTAAATGCCCACAAAGGCACGAAGGACTTGGAAATATTTGCAACTGGGAAAAGAACAGAAAGGACAGTAGAAAATTAGTTTAAACTGTTTACCTTAACTTCAGAAGTGTTATAATCTTTAAAATACCATCAATAATGCTAATGCATGATGTGCATTTTTCAGTTTTTGTACTTTTGAATGACTTGGCTGTGATGAGCAACATTGTAAATTTAAGTTTATGTTGGGACTACCATGAAGGTTGTTAAATTACAAAATTACATATGCTAAAATTGTACTTTTGCAACTAGAGAGGGAGAAATCTAAACAAAAACAAATAGCTTAAAACAAAAAGAGAACGTGATCAATGTGAAATCTATTTAAAAAGGAGCAAAGAGTTTAAACAAAAAGATAAGACGTAATAGTAAATTAAATTAACAGAAAGAACATTTGTAAGAAGTTATAAGAAAAGAATAAGATCTCATTCATGCATGATATGACACCTGTTTCAGCAAATTTGGCATATGCATGCCTTTTCAAGAAAGAAATGGGCAAATGAATAAGTAGTGCATGGGGGACAATGGGTAATCAGTGCTGGGAAAATGGCCAACTTGTAGTGAATAGGCAAAAAGGATGTACATTATAAAAAGCAAATGGAGGGAAAAGACAAACCTGATTTTTCACATTTGTTAGATTCATTCAGTTGCAAACAACCATGCAACGAGGCTATATTTGCACATTCTGGAATTTCATGTTACACCCATTTTCGCAAGATGTGAAAACTCATTAACTTAAAGTTGTTATTATCCAGATGGCTGTTTGTTGGTAGGAAGAAACTAAACCATCTGCCTGAAGATACAAGTTACTATTTAAAAGCTGCATTTTGAGTTGTCTGAAGACCCAAGAAACACATTACTTCTGTTAAATGTCCACCCCCATAACAAGCAGTTAATCTCATAAGAGGAGATTTTTTGACAAACTGTCAAAAAGGATACAAACACAGAAATTGAAGCAATCACTCAATCATAATATTAAGAGAAAAGAAGTACTGTTCACCAATATGGATTTATTCCTTAAAAAAAAAAAAGAGAGAAAAAGCTCCCACTGCCCTACTTTTCAATGCAGGGACACGCGTGCATGTAAATAAAAACACACCCACTCAGTACTGCCACAGAAATGTCTGACTATGTCACCATCTTAATCTGTTTCATACACACACAAATGCTATGATCACAAAAACACACAGTTACACAAATAAAATCAGGTCAACAGCCCTGCAGGCAGGGCAGCCAAAGCCTCTTTGCACTGGGGAGGGGTGGTGACTTCATGTCTGTGTTAAACTGATGGGGTGGGGTGATCAGGGATTACCACTGTCAGTGTCCCCTTGAATTTTTCAAGTTTCATTCATGTCCAAATAGAAGATCAGTTTGTGTTAAATACACACACTGAGCAGTTCTTTTCACTTAAGATGATTTCTTTATCATCACGAGCCACTGTGAGGTCATGCTTACATGGTGCTTCAATGACCTATTATTAAAACTGTATCTTTAAAAAAAGTGATCAAACTCCACATTCAAAAGCAGGTAATTGTTATTAAAATTAGTTATGATTAAGGCATTTCATCTGTACAATAACTCAACTATTTGCTTTATATTTTTGAGAACGACATGTTTGACTGACAAGATTTCTTTCTAAAAATATAGAGCCAAGATCAATGTGTCAACAGCATCACAAACAAACAAAAAGATCCTGACTGAAAAACAGGCCATCTGTTAGACACTCTTATCAGTCAATCTGCCCCAACCCCTTAGTATAAAAGATTTAAAACAATTTTTGAAAAACCTTAGTAAAGTACACTAAACAGATATCAAAGAGCATCATTGAAGAAAATCCCATGTTTGCTGTTACGCGCTGAAACAAAAGATAAACAGTCAGCACTGTATTCATAGTCAATGCTGAGACAACATAGAATACTGGAATGACAGGAAACAATTTTTGTAGTTTACTGCCAATAAAGAAAGCCAGCAAAAGCTAACAATTAGAAATGAGGGAATGAACGGACAAAGATAGGCACATTCTGTTAGGAAGAAAGATACTGACGGACAGGAAAAAATAAGTGTTCTAGCAGGAAATATCCTCTGCCAGAGACCTGCAGTTTAGCAGCTCAGCAGCCATCACTGTGTGTGAAATGAACTGTAAAGTGAGTTGACATCTTCTTCTTACTCTCTTAAATACAAGGGGAGAGAGTTATATTTCTGCCTGACAGTGAGGCTATGAGACTTGATTTCGTTTTGGAGTCAGAGTAAAGCAGGTTGAGAGTACCAGGTTAAGGAAAGCTCTACGAGCATTCATTTCTGGAGCTTTCATTGTTATACTACGCGCAAACACAACCTACAGAAATCTATTCTTTAGGACTAACAAGATCTAACAAGATCCAGGTGGGATGAAGTAGCCTGAGTAATGTGAAAAGAAAAGAAAAAAAAAAACAGGTGAACAATTATTCACTCTTAGATGAGCAATATACAACAACATATATGTTACATTATACAAGCTTATTTTCCTTTAACCTACCAGTATTTGGTGTGTCAGTACTTTTACAGCACAACATACTCCGCAATACACCACTTTGACACAGTAGTATTAAATCCTACTTCTTTACTCTCTTTACTCTAAATTACTGCATTACAATTAAAGCCAATCAATAAAAATTTTCAGTCAGTTTTCCAGCTAGTGTTAAACTGAAAAACTTGTAAAGTACAAGGTCAGTTTGTTCTTTCATTTGCCAAAAAGCTGATGTTTTCTGATTTGTTGTTTTTTGACTGTGTTAAAAAACAAACTCAACATACTATTCTTCCAGCCTTCCCACAACCTGAGGAATAGGCGGTATAGCTAATGGAGGCATAGATAGATCAATGAGTAATGCATGTCCGGCCACATAGGAAGATGGGAAAAAAGCACTGAAGAACGAGGATACAGTTTGTAAAACTTGGAAGTCATCTTCCTGTTTAGGTTACTTTTTCTTTCCTTCTTTATCATCTTCCCATCCATCTTGGTGATTCTGTATTTTATAAATCAGGACCCGTTTTAGCCTGTAACCAAACCGGATCAACATTAATGAAATATATTTCTTTTAAGGTTCAGGGAACAGCCAAGATATGCACAGTTTAGATGTGAAATCACTAAAAACACATCTAAATTTGTGTTTAACCTCTCACATCAAAGACATCTTAAGTTATACATATATGGGCCGGTTATTTTACATATTTTCAGATGAGACTGTAGTGACTAAAGAGGTAATATACATACAAACATACATACAAACAATTAAATACAATCCAAGTGACTTTCAAAAATACTGAATTCAAACAAAAGTACAGCCTCATTTACTGACACATTCAAGCGACTCAGTAGAGTAATAACTAGGCCAGTCATCTGTACAGAGCCATTGTGGGGCATAGCTTTCTCCCTGAAGAGATTAACAGAGTGCTATTATAGCAGGCTAATAGAATGAGACAGGGATGAAAGGCAGCACTGATGCTAGACAAATGTGTATTGAGTGAAAGCAATGCTGGGCAGAGCTGCACTGATGAAAAAAAGATGCTAATCCAATGAGGCAGCATAAAGGGCTCTGTAATGTTTTATATTAGCTGAGGTAGAACAAATGGCAGGGAGCCACAGAATGAGTGGGCTGAAATGGAAGAAGTTAAGGTGTGGCAACCTGATCAGTAAGCATGCGCTGCCTGTTTCACCATACTCAGACTGAGCAGCAATAACACATCAATAATAGTGATACCATATGTTTGCATCTTTCAGAGGTAATAACATTCTTTATTTACACATAACAAGGATGACAGAAAATAATAGCCTAACTCGGTACTTTACTGATCATTTTAGTGTTGCTGCTAACCAGGAGGATGGGAGCTAAACCCAACCACGGCACTTTGATTTCCCCATCATCTAAAACTCAAACACTTACAAAGAGAATAGAGTACTGGTTAAGAAAGACACTTCAGAGAGGTTGTGCTGTATGCTGCCTGGCTGTGACCTGGCAAGTGTGTATGTTGTGTGTGTGTATGTGCAAGTTGTGTGAAGATGGGTGTGTGGGTGGAGAAAATAGAGCTTTCATGGGTGCATTAATATTTGAGAGAGTATCTTTCAGGAACCTCACCCATCAGGCAGCAGGAAAGGGAAATCCTTTTAAAAAACCTCCAGAGAAACTATTTAGAACCATTTAATTTGTCTTTGTAAAGGTAAAATTTAGGTTTTGTTCACAGTAGCTCATTATATAGATATAATGATACCACCAGAAGGGATAAACATGGAGACAGATGCCTTTGTAGCATTCCGCTGCACATAAAATTATACTGCTAGTTTTGTTTCTCATAAAGATTTAGAGAGCGTTTAATTTTCCCTTCCACATTATATGGTTTACAGCAACACTGGTTCCAAATCAGCCAAACTCTTTTAAATGCAGGTAGTAAAACCACATGAGCATCACCACCTCCTCAAAGCCTCCGTGTTGTGTCTGTGATGTCACTTTCTCTCCATGGAAGTCTGAAGCAGCACTCATATTAGAAGCAGAGCCAAAGGCCAAAACACAGGATTTCTAGGGACTAATTGGCTTAATATTGTTTCCTGTAATGCTTCAACTATACGCCTCCATCAAAATCAGCCGTTCTACATTTACATAATTACAATGGTTCTGCAAAGTAGAGGATTTTGAGAGCTTATCCTAACAAGGAATATTTTCTATTAGCTGACTCTGAATGACAGAAAGAAGTATGTTCCCCCGGTACAATTATAACTTAGAATATACCGTGTACACTCACTCAACACACCATGACATAAAGTCTGGACCAACATGAGTCACACTACTGAGCCGGCACGACACAGAAACTCAGAGGTGAGAGAGTTTAAAAAGTTTGCCTGATCTTCCTTGACTCATCTGTGGGAATTATACCAACATTCTCTGTAAGGTGAGACTGTGAACGGTGAAAATCTTGGCAGCCATTCAATAAACTGAATTAGGAGCCAGCCCTTCCATCATCATGATACACCAACACCAGGCTATTTACTCAGTTTTTAGTGCGAGTGTGACACAGGGCCCGGCGTGTCAGCAGATGCTCTTCATCCCCAACATGACCCACACTTGAACCATGGAATGACACGACCACAGTGCATCTGACATCCCATTAAACATGGCCATAAGGGGAATTAGAGGCTGTTAAGTGTCACAAAGCAACAGATCAGGTGTCAATCACTGTCAGTGAGAGCATTAAAGCCGTTTATGTAAATGGTGGCCTAAGGCAGGTTGGCAAGTACACAGCTGCCCATATGCCACTCATAGTGTTACAGCTAAAATAGCTGTTCTCTTGTATAAGTGAGACAAGGAATAACCGTGCCTCCAAGCTACCAACAATAATGAACAAACTAAGTTGAACATCTGGAGCTAAAATTAAGGCCCACCTGAACTTTGCACATTCTATAATGGTATAAACACAAATGGAAGTAATGGCCAAGTGGACAGAATCTGTTGTGAATATAAATAGTATAAATCTTTGTAAATCACTTAATCTTTGTTGAATTTATGAAACCATCTCCTAATTAGGATTTAATTTAGGCCTAGATCTGGACGGCTGAAATTTTTTGATTTGCTGCGCTGAATGTCTATTACATTAACTTTTCATTAATATATGGACACAAAAGCTAGTCCGTAGCCTGTAGAGACTGAGAACAGAAAAACCCTTGTTCGTATACTGTTGCTAATATAACCAACTAACTAACAGATCCCTCAGAAAAGGAGCACAATCAATGTTGAACTTTTCGTCCAGATAATCTGAGATATGCTTAACAATAATATGCCTTTAGTCCTCAAAAGATAAGACGTGCACACACTTTTCAAGAAAAAGTCTGCAGGTACTGTATATAAAGCCAATTAACTTTTTCCATAATAATCTTTAAAGCATTATCAGTTGAGTCTGACTTTCATAGGATTTTACAAGACTGTCAGCTGATTATCCAGCACTAATGAATATAACGGCTTCATGTTAGCCTTTTGTTTCTATTACACTAAATATGGACTTTCACATCCATCATACATGCACAACTTGACCGTGAATGTGCTCCAGCCTGTCGATCTCATTTGTAGCACTAAATTTACATACAAACTTCAGATAAACATTTCTGTTAAAACTGAAAAACTACCATTTAAAACCGCAGCAAAGAAGAAGCAATTCAAGCTGCTACTATGGTATATTTTATGATCTGCTATAAAGATTGCAAAGTTAATTTGTCTCCAAGATGTCCCCAGTGATTTCAGATTAGTGCACAAGAAACCTTAAAAAACAAAACATGACAAAGAAATAGAAACATAATACAAAGGCATTATGTTGCACCAAAGCAATTTCAGTTGAGGCACTTGCATAAAGCACGGCCACATCCTCATGTACTGAAAGGACATGAGGATGTTGATTACACTGGTCACATGACTCATGAAACAAAAGAAGCACCTTTAAACATAACTCTTAACTCTTGGTCACATACCAGGCTCATGTCTTTTTCAGCAACCTCCTGGCTGCACCCAGCCCATCTTTTATGACAGTACAGTTGCCTGACTCTGTAGTTGTCGTTTTAACACCTGAGAGGTCACGTCGAACACATTTAGCTCCCATACTCTGACATGTAACAGGTTTTGATTTCATGGAAACTCTAATCTTCTGCGTTTTGCACTTCCTGTCACATTAGTACACTATATAATTTAAAGACACAAACAAGGGCAGTAAGAATGTAACAAACTGCAAGTTTGACTTGTAACTTTTCAAAAGATCATATTCCTAATGGATTTATCTCCTGTGAGTGGACAATACTCTATAATTAGCTCAACTTCCTCTTTGCGCCACTTGCCTATTTTCTATGCATCATTCTTTCCCACTGATCCTTTCAGATTGTCTTTAAAAACAAACATTTGTATTGCAATTTTTGTAAGGGAGCACATTTCTATAGAGCAGATAGATAACATCCCCACATGAGGTCAGGGGAGGACAGGGCATATTTACAATAAATCAGGTCATGGTTGGTGAGTAACGGTCAATTGCTGGGCCATTGTGTCTATTATGGCATTTGATGAAAATAGGATGAAACTGGCTCCAAGAGAGCGCCTGTGTTGAAAAGGTGTTACATTTCTATTCAACTCACGATCCCTCCAGGGTGGACTGAGCTAATACTAGGCTCCCTGAGTGTGTTCCACTGAAAAGCACACTGGAATCCATTATGAGACTAAGTTAGATGATGCTGCAGGTCAGTGTGACATGCAAACACAGTATTTGAATATCACATTCACATACCTGTAGTTTTGGGATTTATTTTCCAGTGAACAGGACACAAGTGTGACAAGCATTACTCCAGTCGCAAAGATCTCAACTATCCTCAGCAGAGCTAAGACAACACTGTTGAGCTCTGAGAATTAGTCTGTAAAACAGTACCAGGAAGGGATAAATGTTATAGTAGTAACATCCTATAACAGCACTTACTGACCGAGAAGAAAAGAAAAAAAACAAATGTTATGGAAAAAGTAACACGAGTCAGTGGTGCATTGTGAGGTGGATTCTGAGAATGACACAACAGTGTTTAGACGAGACGGAAAGCAAAGATTTCTCCTTATCACAAGGCTTTTGCACCTGCTCAGCATCTCATCCGACAGACAAAAAGGCTTTATCATGACTCAAATGTTCAACAGATTTTTCATCGGCGCTTAAATGTTTTTAAGCGAGTGACCCAGCAAACTACTGCTGCGAAAGTTCAATAGTAATAACGTTACCTGACAAATATAGGTCTAGAAAAAACAACTTCTCTCATCTTCTCTATCCTTCCCTAGGTATTAAGCAGATTATGACAGTTACATATACTGATTGGGAATGACATACTACACATTTCTGCCACTCATAAATGCCAAATCCTTTCTCAGTTTAGAACAAGAATTCATATGAAACAGTCATGTTTCACAATTGCAGGACACCCGTGCATATTCTTTTCTCGACAACTGAAAACATCCATTCCCTGCCACATCCTCCTCTTTCAGCGTGAGGTCAGAGAGGCTAAAGCCTCTAAATATTACCATTGGACAAAAGACAAGAAGAAAAAAAAATTTGCACACCCCTTCCGAAATTGTATTCAGCATTATCAGATAAACTAACACTTGTTGGTACCGTTTCTTTGGGATGAAGCTATACACAGAGATACACAAGCTGATATTCGAACTATGGACCGGTCTGAATGAGATAACATGCAAAATATTTGACCAACCATTATCTTCATTTATGTACTCATTTGTATTATAGCAGCACTTGCTGAACTTGGACCACTTTGCGTCCACATGCCTGAGCACCTGAGATCCCGTATCGACATTCTGAGTCCTGAGCTATTCCAAGACTTCTGCGGTCTTACCAGTGGGACTGACAGTGCTGATAAGCATGGCTAAGTATAGCTGTAATGATAGACTACATGCAGGGACAGAGGAGGGCAAAGAGGATAAAGAAGAGTCAAAGTCAAGTCAAGTGACTCAACCCTGTGCACAACATCACAACACACACAAAGGCCAAAAATTAACCACAAAACATAACCACAATAGTACTACAGGATGTTATGTCGGGGTAAACATTCTGCATATACTTCACAATAGTTTAGAAATTATCTATCATTAAAGTGCCTCAATAAAACTATTAGAAAAATTAGATGTAGAACACCATCAGAGGAAAGGCTAATTGTACACAGCTCAATCCTGTTAGTTTGTGGAGCTGTTCAACAATCACTTTCCTCTAATGCTGACTGCTTCAGCTTTGTCAACTCTGGCACTGCCAAACAAACGTCTAAAGTGATCTTTAAATCATGAAAAAGCTCCTTAAAAACACAAGGAAAGCACATTGTAACCTCCCATCTTCCTCAAGGATACCCTTAGTGGGCACCAGACAGTCTTGGAATGACTGCAATGCACAGGGTAGTAAGGATGATGTGCGTTTTCAAACATGGTCACATTACAGAAATGCAGAGTGTGAGGGCCCACATGAGGAAGGGCAGAAAACGTGAGAGTCACGGCCTGCAAAAAAAAAACCTCTTTCACTGAACTGCTTTTTGGGTGGTCTTTGGCAGACAGTTGCACAGTGTAGACGGTCAGCTGTTGTTGGGAGGAATCAAATAGTAAACACCCTCTCCACCTCCAGGACTCTTGCCAACAGGTGCTTGAGGAACACACACGTGGATTTGCATGTGTGCGCAGCCCCACCCTAACACTGGAGAAACCACAGGGGTGTCCAGCTCATCGACGCCAAGGGCAGTCACTCACGTTTTCCCAACGTGTGTCGGTGCATTGATGCCAGGGCACTTCACACTGTCTGGGTTGTTATAGATTGCGCCTTAAAATGGAACACACATGCCTGCTCAGACGCCATGGCCAGGACAGTGGTATAAAAATACAATTATGTGAGGCTGGAGTCAGAAAATGAAATGAAAACCACGGTTAAATTTAAACTCCCATCAGCTGAATCTAACTTTATGGTAGATGAGCCAACCCTCAGTTGTCTTTTATTCCTTTAACAAGCAGCATGTACATGTTTTGCTTACCACAGACGCCAGCATTAACCTCCAGATTTGTTACAACTAAAGACTTATCAAGAAGCAATACTCCAGTGAGATCAGTGTCCACATTTCTCACTCTGTTATCTCTTTAGTATCTCCTTATGTTCTTATTATATAAAGGTGCTGGTTCAAGCTCATTCATGGTCTGATGACTGTTTCAGGTCATAGTATGACCCTGGGGGTGATGATGCTGGGTAACATGGCCTCTTCTGCCTCAGTGAGCAACATAGAAAAACCACTGTGTGTAACCAAAGGCTCATTTGTAGTTACTGTAGTAGTTGTTACATAAACATAGCTGTACAAACAAATTATAGACAGTTAACACAGTTAAGAGACATATAAAAGTGCAATAATGTTGGCCCTGATTTCTTTGTTTTTAAGTAATATCAGGTCTTATCTAGATGCTGGCACGAATGTGGATGTCCTTACCTGAATTATGATTCTAAAAGCGTTTTCATGGCCTCAACCTGGTGTCACCAAACAGTCCCATTCTTCGCTTGTTTGTGGATTTCATATCAATTAAGAAACGGAAACTAATGTTTCACGATCTGTTTGAAAATACGCGGAGATGTTTTGATGAAGTTGAAGGCAGCCCGTGTTGCAGTCATCACATAAGTTCAGAGAGCTGCTGCTGGTCCGTACAGTCATCAGCCCCTCGCCACCAAACAAACAAAGTAGCCCAGCTTGAGTTGGGAGCAACGTTGAGGGTAAAAAAATCTCCAAACTACTGTTTCGGGACCGTTAGTTACACTGTGGGTCAGAGTACCGACAAACTGTCCGAGCACCACCGAGTCAAAACCTGTTCCGAAAGCTGAAAAGGAGCAAAAAAATAACTACAAATGTTCACATGAAAGACGTCAAACTCTCCCACGAAACAACTCATACATTAATAGGTAAACTACCCACGGAAGGAGAGACGAAACGGACTGATTCCCGTTTGCAGCTTGTCATTCCGACAGCCCCCACCTCTCGCCTCCATCTGCTGGGAGGAGCGTGCTGTTGTCACCGGGTCTCGAGGGGTGACTTTGCACGCTAATCTCCCACCGGTTGTTTTTCCTGAATACTGGTCGCTCCGGTTGCGTGTTTTTCCCCCCTAGACATTCACAGACCCTCCATGGTTATTTTAAAGCATTAGCTTCCAACATAAAAAGCCGAGAAGCTCGATAAACTCCTTGGTTCAACTGTGACGTCACGCGCGGAGCGACCAGAGTTGGTTTAAATCTGTTCACGTGAACCCATTTTTAAAAAGCTCGGCAGTGCGTGATGTCAGCCAGCAGGTGCAAGGTTTGGAAGTGCAGACTTTGAAACATTTAATAATTCAGATGAGACAGTTCTTTGTTACCGGTATTTGTTGTGACCAGTTTAAGCAAAAGATTTGATCATATCTGCCCTGACTTAAATAGCTCATACCTTGTCCTGCCTTGCCTTGACTTTCTGTTCTTTTAATGTATCTTGTTTTCTTTTTATGAAGCTCCACTCCTTTGAATGAATGTTTTATCCCATATATCCACGGCCAACTTTGTATTTTTAGTGATGAATGAATCATGAAAATGACAACAACAAACAAAACGCAACAGAGTGTTTGGATGTCACTTCCAATCATCTTCCCTTTGTAAAAGAGACCTTGTTAGAGACAAATAACTCAAACTGGACAACAAAATAGATGCCCTCTTAACATTGAGGCTACTTATTGTATTGGCCCTGCTTTCTTTGCAAATTGTCAACAAAAGCTATGTATTTATCACAGCCAAAATAAAACTAATCTAATAAAAAGTTGCTCACAAAGTAACATATAAATTTGTTATGTCCTTTTAAATTCAGTTAATTTTAGTAATGCATTCATTTTTGTTGTGTTTCTTTCCCTTTTAAAAATTCAACTTCACCACAGCACAAGGGGGACTTGCTAAGGTTGAATGCTCCCTGAATATTTCAGGAGGAATGTATTTAATTAAAGAGACATTTTTAAAATATACAGAACAATACACATTGCAGAATAAAATAGCACAACTAGCAGATTAGTTGCTTATTTTGAGATTTCCCTGTTGCACAACAAAATCACTGACCATTCTAACCACTAGAGAGCAGCCTTTACCCTTTGGTTGCCTGTTATTGTTCAGAAATTCTGAGGCAGCTATCACAGAAGTATAGCTTTTCCTGTCACGAGGTGTGTTTACATGTGTTTGTGTGTGAAACAGGAGGGATTTCAACACAACCAAAAATTGGAGAGTGAAGACAGAGTGAGGGAGCAGGGCCACATGTTTTCTTTAGTTCATAAATCATCACTCCAGGTCATGAACCGTTGCCGGCTTCAAAGGAAGCCTATTTCACCCCCTGAAAAACCCATCCTCACGTCCTCTTTATAGCAACGGTGAACTGCACAATGTCTCCAGCTCACAGTAAGTGCAGATTCCAAACCACTCCTCTTCTCTCAACAAGACAATGACGTGGGAGAAAGAAAGGACAAGAAAAGCAGAAAGAAGGGGTTAGTTAAGGTGAGAATGTGAATATATGTATTCATATATAGAGAGAGATCAAATACAGGGAAAAAAGGAAGAGACTCCTGCCGTGGCCTGAAGAACGTACAGAGTCTGACAGTAGGTGGTCAGACACAGAGAGAAAAGAAGCATCTAGAAACACAGTGTAGAAGGACAGCATTTGCAAGGGAAAAACAGTTAAATAAGGATTAACTGAGGCCCCAGGTAAGTTTTATTACTATCATTATTATTTCAAGCAGTCAGATGAACATTTCTAAATAATAAACACGTTAAAGTTGATTGTTTCTCTTTCAGTCATTCTAACCACAATGTTACTACATTGTTTCCTGGTTTGTTATCAGATGACAGCAATCGTCAGAAAATTACTTCATAGCAGAATTCTTTTACTTATTTTATTTTCTTTTTTTTTAAAGTTCAGTGGCACAATGTATTTTTCTTTGTTCAGATAGCACATAAATTATTAGAGGTATAGCTCCTAAAAAATGTCATTCTCACCTTTTAGCCCATTTATTGTCTCAGCCATGAACCTGAGCTTGATGCTTTCCTTGTTTTTCCTCATTCATCCCTACTCGGCCATGGTAAGTTTTTTAAAAGCCAACTGCACACCACAGGAATTATATTTAATTTCCAAGTATACATGGAAAATTTCTAAATATGCATTCACACATGAGTGACTGTTTTATTTTATCTGAGATTTCTTCATTAGTATTTTTGCAACAAAAGATGGGATTTTCTTTCATTTGCTTGCTCTTCTAGTCGCCAAGGTTGGTTTGTTACAGTGATAAAAAGAAAAATTCCAAAGTTATGGAAGTGTGGCCTCAGTATGTTCGGTCACCTGTTTTGCATTTGATCTGGGAAGACTTTAGGGGCAGATGTGGACCTGGCACAGACTACAAAGCTTCTGAATATCCAAAATATGATTCAGATTTTGAATGTTGATATTAAACTTGTAAGTTTCCAGTGAAAGACTTACTAATACCAGAGTTTAGGACATACCTTTCAAGCCTGTGCAATGACATAAAATTGATAATATTCTCATGTTATATTAAAGAATATGCTGTCCATCACCTGTTAGAAATATGTGACTGTGTGTGTTTGTTTCAGGGTGGTAGAGCTCAGCGTAGACAGAGACAAGCTGAGGAGAGCCTGAGACCGTATATTGGCAGAGTTGAGCCAGGTAAGAGCTGTTTTCAATGTGTCATGGCACTTTGTAAAACTAGATCTTTAATTGCTAAGTTCTTATGAAACTGAACAGTCAGTTCTGTTCACTGTTTATGTAGAAAAACAGATGATTGTTGTACTCATTTCAACATTTTAGTTTCATCGCAATTTGTAACTATGCTTTTGTTGAACAGAATGTTTTAAATATTCAATTTTTATCTTTTTCCTGTTGTCATGAGTTCAGCTTTTTTTGTTTGCCTGTTATTTTTATCCTCATACTTACACGCCTCCTAAATGCATACTACAGCCTTGTTTTTTTTCCACAAAATGTCAGTAAATATATCTATGGTTCTGTGTTATTCTGTCCTATCATCTTTCCTGTTACTAATACCTTTAGGTTCAACAGGTCATTGTTGAAAATAGACAACGAAGTAAAATTATTTCAAACTGTTACAGAAAAACTTTGTGAGCTGCTGAAATGCCACAGTCCAGTGGGTTCCTGGTGTCAGGTAGTTGAAGAGAAAGGAATCCCTGTCCCCAAATGTATTTGCCCTCAGTCATGTCCACGGTAAACATCATATATTGAAACTGATTAACATTCCTGCTGATATACTGTATTTTTTTCATTTCTTGAGTTGTAGGTTGATCAAAAATCTATATCTTACAGACAGTTTTTTCTCTTTTTTTTTACAGTTAATTCTCATGTATGCATTTGCAAACATGTCAGATTTTAAACATGAAACTGTTTATTTGCATCTTCTCACATACGTTTTGGCTTTCTGGCACTGACTCATGCAATCAGGCAGAGGGCACCAGTGTGCAGTGTTGTAGGAAAGACCTATGGGAATGAATGTTTGCTTCACAAAGAGGCCTGCAGAAAGAGACGCCGCATCAGTCTGGCCCACACAGGACCCTGTCTGGGTACAACCACCAACATTACACATTCAACATGAAAAAAAATTACAACCATGCACTGCAGCTTTTTATATGAACTCTATTATTTATTATGAGCAGTCCCCAAGGCTGAATGCACTGAGGAGGAGTTTGGCCAGTTTCCATATCGTCTCTTGGACTGGTTTCTGCTGCTGAGTCGCATGGGGAAGTCCTACACACCTGCAGCTCTTCCCCAGACCTGCCTCAGCCACACCCAGAGGACACAGCTTGCAAAGGTCAGACTTTGTGTTTGAAATGTTACAGACAGAAGGAGATCACTGTAAACTATCAATTATGATCAATGACCTCACTTAAAGATGAAGCGAATGATATCAATATCCCTTAGAAAATGTAATACTAAATAGACCACACCCGGAAGAAGCCAGCGGTATACCAACAGATTACTTTCCCTCTCACTGTAACCTTACCCTGAACATAAAGTTGTTTTTAACACCAGATAACATCATAAAGCTTTTATCAACAAAGTGAATGTGGCCGGATCGTATGTTGCTTTGTGGTATAGCTGTCCACAAACTGAAAAAGAAGCTCTCAAGTACACCACATATAAATAAAACTTGGTCAATATTCTCTAAATTATTCAGTAAGATAGTGAGGAGAAGTAACTTGACAACTTCTCACCAGCAAGCCTGACCTCAGATCATTTGAATAAGAGCTTGTGCATATTTTCATGACATGAAAACACATACCTTGTTTTTAAAAATGGGCACTTTTTACATTTCCAGTTCTTACAACATATGTATATGTTATAAATGTAGTTATTATTGACAAGCATGTTGGTGTATTATAGTTTGAAAGCAGAAATAAAAACTTTAAAAATTATAATTATTTTACACGATCAGCTACTTTTGTGACAGGACATGTTCAACAAAGTGAAGGACTGGCCAAGAGTGTTCCCTGGAGCCATGCTGCTAACATGGCTAGCATTATGTTTTATTCTGTTTTAAATATTAAAACATTAAATTATGAAATAAATGGAAACAATGCTCTTTTTCCCACTTTCATGTATCTCACTCATTCTCCTACTTCAGCAAAGATTCACATTATTGGACAAGAACAAAGATGGCAAGTTGAGCCGCAGGGACCTGAGGAAGCTACATTATAAGAGGATGCCTTTGGAGCACTGTGCTACATCATTCTTCAAGTTAGTTCTGCTTCTATCAGTAAACACTGAGGATCTAAAAATGAATAAATGATTCCCAATTTTTTTGTGTTCTGTGTATTTACCCAATTCAGTCAAATTATCAAGGCTTTATCTATAAATATATCAATAAAGTGACAGAGATCAGTTTCAGTTGTGTTCATGGCATTGACATCTCATATCATGCAGAGGTTCATGGTGTAAGCCTTCTGTCTCTTGCAATATGTTATCCTTCAGCTAATTACTGCATTGGTGAAACACCAAGGGTTAAAAATGTCACACCACAATGCCTTTCGCCCTCGCTCTGATCAAATTGCACCTCCCACCATCCTGTTCTCTCTGCATGCCACTTATCCATCCATCTTCCATGCCAGTCCAGGCTTTCTGCGTCCTTCTCCCTTCCAGTCTCATTTGACAAAACCGTCTCCCAATTAATATCCTCGTCCCTGAAACATTTCTGCTCCCTACCCATCATTCCATTTCACTTGATCTCTCTTTCTGTCCAATCCCTTCTTTTTCACTCTTCTGTCAGTCTTTTATCATTCCATTTCTTAATTTTTTTTCTCCATTGCTTTCCCCCAGTGTCCCACCCCCCATTTCTCTGCCGATCTGCAGTGACAGGTTTTGCAGAAGAAGAGCTGTCTGTGTCAATGTCAAGCCATTCCAAGCAATGATAATGTTTATTACCCACTGTGTCCCCCACTGCCCATGGATTAACACAAATTGAAGAAGTACCCTTCAGAGATGCCTCAACATGGTGAACTGAGAGATAATGTGTGCTGTGGAGGCTCATTTTTAGTTTGTCTCGCTCCAATAGGTCTTATTTTATTTAATTTTTTAATATAAATTTGAGGTATATTTCTTATTTATCTGTTCTTTCAATCAGCTGATGTTCTGTTCTGTGCTTGCAGGTCATGTGATCATAACAGGAATAAAAAGGTGACCCTGAAAGAATGGACAACCTGCTTGGTGGATCATTCCGAGACTTGGTTTCATCATTTCATGTGTTAGTCACTACTCTTCACAAGTTTAACTATGACTGAATGAAAATAAAGACACTACATTTAGGTTGTAAGAAAATATTGCAACTCAATTTGAAGAAATTATTGAAGGTTGTGAACATGAATTTGACAAATAATATTGACAGTGAAAACTGAAATCAAACAGCCAAATTTGGACTTCTTTCTGAAATTAAACCATTTGTCTTTGAGGTATTTAATGATGGACAGAGTACAAAACAGGAGTTTGTTTAATGAATATGTTTAATATCTTACTTCTTGGCTGCACCTTCCAGAACTTCATCATAAAAGTCATTTTTAATGTCATTGATTTTCTTCGGTAAAATAATTATTTTAGACCGGTGCAAAAAAAAATCCAAATTTTATGGCTCAGTTTAGCTAATTGTCTCTTGTACTTTTGGATTTTATTATTGCAAGCACACGCCTGTGGAAAATAAAGATAACTTGTTTTTGTGTGCTCTCCACAGCTGTGAAAATGGGGTCCAGCAAGCTGTGTGCTTCGATCAAAGAGAACGATGAGAAGCAGCCCTGAACTCCAACTCTCTTTAACACATAGATCATCATACCTGATTTAAAAACTACAGGATCTCCACTCACAGCTCGTTTATCTGTTTCACACTTTGTGATATGGTGATTTATGACATCATCAAAACTGAGCATTCACTCATTGTTCTCTGTGCAATCACATGCCAGCTTGAACAAGAAAAATAATTGTCTGAAAAGAATGATTGCCAGTTGCATTTACTGCTAATTACATTTGCTGACATTTATGAAATTATCTTGTAAAGGACGAGGGACAGTAGGCTATATTGAAATCAAATTATCATGGTATAGCAATGAATAACCAATTAACAGGGAGAATGGCAGCAGTGCAGACAAACAGCATGATGCCTACAGAGATTGACCAGATAGATGGGAAAGGAAGATATGGAGAGAAGAAATGCTTACTGTGAGATGACGTGACCAGGGAAGAGACAAAGGGATTGTAAAAGGGTGAAGCCAAGAAGTAGCTAAGTGTTATAATTCAATGGGGGAGAGTGAAGGAGGAAAAGAAAAGGAGGCAGACGGAAGGAGATTGAAAGTGTGTTTTTGAAAGATGGGCAGAGGTAATGCACTGTAAATGGGAGTTGAGAGTAATGGAGTAATGCATAAAAAATGGATCAGAAATAAGGAAAAGACTGAGAATAGAGAGTGATGGGGGAAGGGATGACTGAGGAGGCAGGGGGAACTTAGAGAAGAGGAAAAGCATCAAAATGCTGCAAAACATTTCCTTTGCTGTCAGACTGTTCTGTAAATAGCATCACGGAGTATGATGCAGAATATTTCAAACACCTGACCTCTATCAAAGTATAAAATACTTACATAACCAAAGCTTGCTGACTGTTTTTATGTGTGTGCGTGCCATCTATAAAACATACTGCTCTGAAAACTTTTGTTACTTCTTGTTTTTTTTTCTGTGCTGTGAGAGAACTTTTGTGAGGTCAAAATGATGTTATTGCTTCTTAATCCTAAGGAGGATGAGTGTGGCCTGCATTGGACTCTTCAGCTTGACTGGTTTCTCCAGACTAATTAGCTCTCAAATTTACCATGCCTGAAGGATGAAGGGAGAAAGAAAGACCCTGGAAGGAGGAGAGATAACAGTGGTCTATATGAAATGCAGATTCAGTTTGCACACGAGGCACATGAGGAGACACATCTTATTTTGATGTGAATATCAAAATAAGATGTTTTTATTCCATCAGATTTTCACTGAAAACTTTTGATTAAGTCGAGCAGACCACTGGAGGGATCCAGTTTACTTTGGAATGCATTGAAAAAAACAAGTCTAAACCCAAAGGAAAAAGAAAAGAGGAGACACAAAGAAATGATAAAAGAATATAGATTAAGTTTACTATTGAGGCAAGACTATATTTACTAATGATGAGTGACCAGCGGAACGGCTAGATGTTGGTCCGAATCAAGTCCCTCCCCCTTTCTTTCACTGGAAAACATCTTTCTCCAATCGGTTTCTTCTTATCCACCCACTAGTTCATTTAACCAGACAGAAATAAACCAAATTAATTGTTGGGCCCTCCCCCGGTGCAGCATAGCCTTCTTCTCATCACTGTTCTCTGTCCTCATACCCCCTCTACTTATAGATTCCCTCTTATTTCCTCTGGAACTCCACCTCCTTCCATCCCCCATCCAAACACAGAAAGGGCAGCTGTAGATTGACCCAACTAATCCTCCTTCATGTCACATACACAACCCACACCCATTCACCTTGGATATTAGAAGAGTGAGATATTTGTGTGCTGCCTGCCTCTCTAAACCCGGCTTTTCCTTGCTCCTTGTTTGGGTGCTGATCAGTAATATGGCCTGTGATGGGCTTCAATGCATCTCCCTCATATTTAGCACACATTTACACACATGCACACACCCCCACGGGACTCTGAGAGCAGAGGAGCAGATGGATGAATGGTGATGACATGTTGTTAAGTGTAAAGATTCCTGTTAACCAGTTGTCAGCTTGCACGTCCTACATGATGTCCCTTTACTTAATTTCATCTCTTTCTGTCAGTCTTTTTCCATTTTCACACTATAAAACCCTCCTTCTTCTTTTATTTTTTTTCTTTAACTTGCAATATAGCCTGTGTGGTGCATCCCCAACCCGTTCAGAATGATTTTTCATACATGGCTGTCATAGAGACGACATCTTGAATTATGCATGGCTCGTAAGTTTGAATCAATGATAAATGAAAAGACCCATGTTTTTCCATACAATTATACAAAAAAAAACTCTCACTTTCTGCTAATGTTTCAGAGAATGGAATTCCCTGTGTCTGTATATTGAAAAAATAATGAATACAGCTTAAAGTTATCAAAACACTTCTCATTCACAAACTTATTTATGAATAGTAATCTCGTAAAGGTTAATTACATACCGGGCTTCAAAGACAGCCACCATATCACACTCTGCCAGCCTAGCAAGTCTGAGAACTTGTTGAGAGTGCAAAGTGGGGCACATATGGGTAGTAATAGAACTTGAAAGACTTCAAGAAAGTCCGTTGGTGGAAAGGCCTTCACTCCCCCCCCAAAAATCCCAGATATTTATTAATAGCGCTCATGTGCCACATTTTTGTATTCTTCTTTGAAGTAATGGTGCAGGGTAAAAGAGGCAGTAAGAAGAAGGGAGAGTGGGGGGGACGGTGGTCTCTGAAATTCACAACTGTGGTCAGACAATATTCCCTCAGGGTGGAGTGGGTCCCATTCAGAATGACCTCAATAGCCCAACACTGAAGTGTGAAGTGAAAGAGTGAGAAAAGGCCCCATCAGAAAATGGAAAAGGGGGAGTTAGCTCACAGCTCTTTTTAGTTTCCTGATGATATTGATTAAAGAGCTCAGGAGAGCGAGCAGGTTACATGAAGCCCACCATTGTGTGGTGATGAGAGGGTGGGGTTGGGGAACTACTTCTGTGAATGCCTCCAGTCCTCTGAGATCTGCACTTGATCTGTGGGTCGAAGACAAATAGCCTTTAATATGGCTGTCCAGTTTACAGACTTCACATGTCTCTGTCCAATAAGATAAGAGAACTGTGCATGCAAGGTTAATTTTAGCTTCATGGAATAAAGAATTTATCGTTTAACCTTTCTGCAGAGAATAATATATAATGCTTTCACTTTAGAAATTTTTGAAAATCTGTCCTCTTCAAACATTTGGATACGATTACTGAATATTTAAAATATAAAGAATAACCAGGAGCTGGTTCAGTGAGACAAGAACAACAAAAACACTGTGTATGTATGGTTCGCTCCCGCTTCCTCTCATCATCCAAAACATTGATGTTGAGTGCTCTTGGTTGTGCTTGTTGTTCAGTAGGTAGCACTGTGCTGTTTTGGAAACCTGTCCTGGGTTAACCCCGCTTCTCACCAGTTTACAGCTTGGATAGGTTCCATCTCTCCTTCAATCCTAGTTTGGAATAAGGGGTTACAGAAATCAAGTAAATTGAGTTATTCAAAATCAAGACCCATAGTTACCCAAAGTCCAAAACAGCAGATTTATTTTCCAATGGTTCAGTCTTTCTGGCTATAGACAGCATCTGATGAAAGCTTATCATTGTTCTGTTGGGTTCACCTCCAATACACCTTTTACCTAATAATGTGTGCAATGAACAGCTGTCTAAAATGAGCTGGGTCCATCCATGAGGTGAGTCCATCAGCAAAACATTTGCATTTACATTTTACAATTTTTTTTAATCTTTTATATTAGATTACTTGAATCTTTTTACAACATCAAGAGTCTGATTGAGGAAAAGAGTAGATCTTCAGTTTGGTTAAGGATAGCTCAAAGTATGTGAATAGTTCAAGATCTGATCTTCCACTGAAAAAAATACTTTACACCTGACAGTCCACATATGCAGTCTTTTTTGCATGAAGTCATTCAATCAATTTTTTATTCCTTAACAAGACTTTGATGTGCCGTTGCAAAAAATGAACTTTTTAAACCCTTAAATGGTCGAATGGTTTGAGTAATTGTGCCATTTATCTGGTGGGGAGCATGTCCAGAAACTTGCACTTTCTCTGCACTAAATATTTGCATGAATCAATCAAAGGGCTGATGGCATTTAATTTTCATTCAATTACGGCCCCTGGAAGGCAGACTGAACAAGAAATGGGGGCAGAGAGGCATTGTAACCTCCACCATGTTCTCTGCGATCAGAGCAGCCTGAGATTGATGTACCATGAATGGACTTAACTTTTATATGTAACCTTTCCCCAGCACCGCTCCTGACACGCTCTTTCCTTTTTCTCATCACCTCCCCCATTCACCGAACTCACCGTCAGCCCCCTCACACTCACCCACTCGCTCCCTCACTCTCAGATTGAACATACAGATACACAAACACACAGTCACACTTGAGCCCATTTGAATTGCAAGTGAGCTCTGTTCACCACCAGGAGGAGGTGGGAACAAGTGAAAAATAACCGGAGGGAGGAAAAATGAGAAGAGAAGACAGGATTCAGGCTTCACTGACCGGATGACATTCGCACAGTCTTTAGTAGGACAAGCTTCCACGTGTGAAGGACTAAGAGACATAGTGAGGAAGGCACCTGGGGAACCTTGCACCACACCAGGGCACAAAGGAGCTGGGACAGCCCTGAGGGGACACCTGAGCTGGGAAAGGACACCTCATCAAGTACAGGAGTGAGCAACACCTCACAGGAGACGGAGTCAGAGGAACACCCGACAACAACCTGCTGTCGCTCCTCCTCTCCTACCATTCCCCCTCCTCCATCTCCATCCTCTCTCCGTCTCTCATTTGATCCCATCCCTCACTCCCTGCATCACAGAGGGAGAACGTGCACTGAGAGACGGTAAGCAGGATGCATGCATACACGTTGTCCTTGTAGAGTGTGTTTGTGTGTGAGAGAAAGAGAGAGAGTGTATCAAATTTCTACTGAGTAAGTCAGCAACTTGTTTCTTTGAATCAGTTGTTTTTGTGGGAGTGGTTGTGTGGTCTCTGGAGGACATGCATGCAGGGCACTGTTACAATGTTTTTGTCTTGAGAAAACACAGTTCTTCTATTTAGGACTCGAGGCCATGAGTTTTCTCTTTTTGCTGCAAGAATGATCACATTTGGTCAACAAAAAAGTGCGACTGAGAGGCAGGACTGCGGTCAAAGACAATGAGCAGGCAGAACGAACCACAAAAAACACTAACATAACACTGAATTAAAAGAGTTAAAGCAACAATGCATCAGGCAAGGAGACTAAGAGGTGCAGACTCAAAGGGACAGTGAGAAGTATCAAAGAAAGGAAAAGGGCTTATATAGTCAAAATGTACATGCAAGAGAAAATCAGGCATGAAATCCTATCTAGTTCCTCGGTCAATACGTGTTACTCCATCGCCATCTCATCAACCCCCACCATGAATCACAGGTCATTTCTTTGCCCGTTGTACAATTTTTTGGGGGGTGGACAACGGATCCAGCAGAGACCACCCCACGCCATTTAATCTGTCCCTGCCCACAGATAACAGAAGGCAGATGGTCCTGCCAGAGCCCAGGGAGATAGAAGATAGCATATACAATGTGCAGAAAGATAGCACACAGCAGTCAACCTGTCCCACTGAAACTGAGCCTGCATCAACTTCCAAATAAGGAGACCAAAGGAGGCGAGAAGCAAAAAGAAAAAGAGGGGCACAAAGAGACCGATAAGGGCAACGAAGCAGACCTTGAGTTAATTAGGACCCAGACACAGCATCTCAAATAAAAGCAGTCATTTGAGAGACAGGGATAAACATAATAAAGAGAGGAAACTCATAAAAAAGAAGCTAGCAGAGCACAGAGTGAGTGGGACCATCAAAGTCAGGAGCTCCTGTGTTTAAAGTGAAGTGTCTGTTTATTTATAGAGGGCGGTAGTTAAGTTCACCAAGCTCCCTCTCTGTGTACGACCCAGCCTTTTCTCCTTATGAAAATTCAATTGGCCATAATTTGCTGAGGAGCCGTATGCATATTTTATCAGCAGGCGCGTTTTGAAGAAACAAGCCCGCCAAGCTTTTTGGTGTCTTCATCTTTATCGAGACTGACTGAGTAAGTGTGTGAGAGGAGCTGTGAGGTTGCGAAACCGTCTGGTTATGTGCTGCACACTGGACAAGTAAACTCCAATCAGCACTATATGTCTGGATAAAACTCAGAAACGGATTCACTGAGGGCTCGGTGCACTGTAAAGATGTTTTTCTTCTCAGATTCCACTTTCTCTGCTTTGCTTCGCTCTGTCTTCTCCCTCTAATTACTCCGGCATTCTCCTCTCCTTTTTCTCCGTTTCCACGATGCTCTCCCTCCCTCAGCCTCCCCTTCCCGTCTCAGTCTGTTTTTTCTCCCACTGCATGACTCTCAGTTAAAGCTTTTTATGCGTCGTTCACTCCCCTCTCTCTGTGTAAGGATAATGAGCAAGCGCCTCTGTGCGACTTTGTAGCCGAGCGACTGTTTGTCAGTTTGGATCTCTGAGCGTCCCGGGGCCCAAAAGTCTCTGATGTACCTTCTGTAGCTGCCTCCATGGTTCCGCTGTGATTGTGATCTGATCTATAGGGCACCGCACTGACATAATACACCTTGTTAGGTGAAGGGAGGAGGTTTGTGAAGACTCTCTGACTTTGAACAAATGTGTTTCGCTGGGGAGACGATAGAACAGTGAGACCTGTAATTATCCATCAGTGAATCACAACCACACACACAATAGCACACTCACACATAGATATGCACGTAGAAAAATATGGTGAAACCTGACAGAGTAAGAGAAAAATGACAACAAAAACTGAGGATTGGCTTCATTAAAGCACCTCCAGGTGTCCAAAGGGCAGCACATCGGTTTGGCATCCCTTTTCCTTATAAAGTGTCTGCTAATACCAGCCATGATATATATTTGGAGAATAAACTAATTTGAACCCTCCAACTAAAAATAGTAATGTAGATTTAAAAGCGTTGACTTCAGAGCTGTATTTGCAGCCCACTTCACACTTTGAAAAGTGGGTGATTTTTTTTACAGTGAGTGTCAAGCTGTGCTATGCACACATTTCACAGTAATATAGCACTGCAATTACTTATTCTTGACATGAATAATTCTGTCTGAATAAGAGAGGATGTTTCCTCATATCAATGAATCATCAGCCAGCAAAACTCTTCAGTGTGTGTGTGAATGGTACAGTAGGAGTCTTTAAGTGTGTTAGAGCGCTCTACACTGCGCTGTGTGTTGTTGGTGGGCTCTGGTCGATGCTGATGAACTTTTTGCTGTTTCTTTTAGGGTCTGAGAGATATCCACAACCTAGTGACAGAAAAGAGTTGGATAAAGTACAGAGGGGAAGCGATGGCCCTCGTGCCGCTGTCCTGGTGGCTGGGTGCAGCTTTGACACTGGTCTGTGGCTCTTCTTGGCCCGAGGTGAATTCGGCCCTGGCACCTGAGAATGAAGTTCCTCTTCGCCCAACTACGTGGTTGCCAGAGGGAAAGATCACCTCTGTAACACTTCGTAAAGGAAAAACTCGCAGGTAATGCACAACGTCATTTGGCTTTGTGGCTGACTGACACTGTGAGCGCAGTAACAGTATTCCAAACCTCAATCATGTTTTCATGGTGTTGAAAACATGCACCACATGTTTTCATATTATTTATACAAAGGTGGTAAGATTACAGTAAGTAGCAGTGTTACCATCAAATATTAATTTGGTACAGAACTAAATGTTTTGCATCAAAATTCTATTACAGTAAAATTTCTTCTTGTCATCTTTGTGATTTATGAAACACAGTATCAGTTCAGGGAAACTGAAAGAGAAATAAATACTTTGTTGAAGAAAATTCTGTTATGTAAATAAATAAAGTTAAAAATGTAACGTCTTTTACTTAATCTTCTATTAAAAGGCTTGCTTGTGATTAGGAAATTACAAAAGCATGAGCTCAAAGACTTACTTGTTCTGATTTCATTGAGTGTTGCGGCACCATGGGAAACTGGGTCAATATTGTCCTTTTTCCTTGATTAATGTCTTAATTTGTTCAATTTTAATTTCAAAGTAGGTTTGTTTTTTCTGAAAATGAAAAGATTGCACTTTAGTAGATCAGATTGAATAGATATCCCTTTTTAGAATTTATTTTAACATACACATACTGTTTGTCTCTGCAAACCTAATTGGACATTATTGGTTTTCTCTTATTCTTAATCCTGCCAATAAAAACACTATTAAGACTAAAGAACATGCTAAAAGACTAAAAAACCTTTAAGAAATTCAGATTTTTTTCAGATCTTGGCCATGGAAGACCAACTAGGAGAGGTTAGTTGAATGCGTCCTTCCCCCTTCACTCAGGCTGAAATCAGTGTGAGTCTTCACACAGAGCAACAGAGGCTGTGCATGCTTTCTAAAAAGTGGGAGCTAAAAATTGCATCTTCCTGTGCCGCAGTCTATCCACAAGTTCAGTCATGCAGAACCACACATCAAATAATGAAGAGAAAACACTGTTTCACAAATTAATCACTGTTTAACAAGGCACAATGTGCCCTTGAAAGTGACAGTGTCCCACATCTGTTTGGAAACAATCACCATCTGTACAGGATCATGAATAATTGTGTTTGTTCAGAAGGAAAACAATTTTATAATTAAATTACCATGCAGTTAGTGTATCCTTGGTAAGATTGACAAATGCTGAGATTATATCTCTGGATACATTTATTAAGACATGGATAAACAGTGGTTTCTACCAAAGAACCAGATTACAAAGTAATCATTTTTTGGATTTTTCGAGGCAGAAAAAAACAAACCGTAATAGCATGAACATGCTAATTCTGACATTGGCAGTTGTGTAAGTGGTAGATATCTATCTATAAATCCAGCCTTATCTGCAGATCTGCTAGTCACCTCCCCTGATCTGCAGCCAAACGACTGATCAGCATGTATGCAGAATTAAACAAAGCGACTGGGAATGACTGTAACAGCTGCAGCATCCAGAGTTTCAAGGTTTGGTAAAATAGAAACCAGCTTACCTTATCTAAAAGTCATCAAATTAAAAAAAAAAAAAGCTCTGCACAGTGTGCACTAGAAGATACCTTGTCTTCTCATTCATCACTTTATTGCTGAATAGAAACAGGATGTTATCTTTTTGACATTCCCTGTGAAAAAAAATCGAGCCATATTTTGCGGTTATCTTTGGTGTCTGTTCGCAGGTTATACTTTACGCTGAAGAAGAAGGCCTCTGCGATGTCTGTGACTGTCAGCCCCTGTGACCTTCCCCTTGAATGGAGCCTGGCTGCTCGCACCCTGAAGGACAAACCCCTGAAAAGCCTGCATTGTGAGAGCACAGTGAAGCAACAAACTGCTCCTCCACATACACCGAATAACACATCTATCTAAGCCGGGGCGATCAATTAGATGTTATCACAGCCATTTAGGGATTTAGCAAAGGGCAATCTGATCTTACCTCACTTTTCATTCGTTTATGTGTATGTTTTCAGGGCTTTCGCGTTAATCGTTTATTCATTTTAAATGTACAGCTTGAAAGTTCACAGCATTTATTTACTGCTGTTGTTCGATCACTATACAGATCTTAATCAAATAGTTAATTCACTGCAGCGCTTGGGACACTTTCATGTGTTTTGAAAAGTGATTATACCCAAACTTTGTCTCTAGACATCTTATTAGTGCATTGCACCAGACTTTTCAAGTTTAACACTAAGGCAAGAGGAGGAGGAGGAGGAGGAGGAGGAGGAGGAGGAGGAGGAGGAGGAGGAGGAGGAGGAGGAGGAGGAGGAGGAGGAGGAGGAGGAGGAGGAGGAGGAGGAGGAGGAGGAGGAGGAGGAGGAGGACACAGGCAGTAATTATTTCATTATTTCTTGTTTTCATGAATTTATTGATTTTCAATTCAATTACATTCAATTTTAAGGTTTTGTGAAACACACAAATTAAAAAGTCCTTAAACTCATAATTCAATCACTGAATAGCAATTAAATTAAACTACGCTTCATTTGTGACTAGTGCACAAAACCCATTAGATAAACTCAAAATACAGATATGAGCTTCTAACAGGCGAATCAAACAACTTTAACCCCATTTTAGACAAGTATTTTTGGTCCAGTGTACGTTCAAAAGCTTTCTTTTTTACATGTTAGGATAACATTATGAACTTGTAAAATGACACATGAATCATTCAGACTGAGGGCTCATGGGTCTCCATCACCAGCTTGAATTATTCACTTTGATTCTGTAACATTTGGTCTCATTTGAGGAGCAGTTTTCAGCTCCAGGAGACATGTAAAGTGAAAAAAAACATGATGTTTTTTCTTTCTTTATTTGCTGGTTTGTACTTTGTATTTTAATGTGAGAACACTTATGTGTGAGTGGAAATGCTTGTGTTCATTTATGAAGTGGCAGTTGACATTTATTGCATTTGTTTTCTTATTTGGTGGAAAGGGTTTTCTCGAAACATATACTACTGTGAATTGTTTTATTCTACAAATTGCAGAGCCTATGCCTTCAAAGATAAAAATGTATTGTGTATTTCTGTATTGGGAGAATTCGAAAAAGATTTATTAGATTAATTAGATTACAACAATTACATCCTAAATTGTGTAATCCATATAAAAAGCCTAAATAAAAGCTTTCCAAGACTGCTGAGCAGCATCTGGATTGATTGCAGATAATGAAAGGCATCAAACAACAAAATATGCTATCTAGGTATTTCATTTACAGCACAGCAAGAGTAATGGATGATGCACCTCCTCCAGTGCCCGTGTGGAAGATTTCAAATGCATAATGCCAGCAGTTAAACTCCTGATGTTTTTCATCAAATTGTAAATCAGATCTGTTTTCAGCATTTACTGCACATTTTCAGCTGCGCTGCTTTTGTGTTTTCAGATCTCTCTTTCATCTCAGAGACAAGCAAAAAGAGCACGCCCGAGATGTGGTGGCGAGGTCCTGGCACTGAAGAGAAGCTATACAGCTTCACCGGTGATGTAGCACACACATACAGTGGCCCTTCCCATCCTCACTCTTCCATCTACATCCTGAGGCTGCGCTCCAAACAGTTTAACACCAGAGCTACAGTGTACCTCTATGAAGGCCATGGGCCCTCAGGCACCTTCCCTCTCATCCCTGCAGATCAGAGAGTTCACACCTTAGGTGTGGGCATGACGAGTGTCACCCTCAGCTGGGCGCCCAGTCCCTCCATAACCAGCCTCCCAAATGCAGCGAACAGCTTCAATTACTGTGTCCTCGTCAATTCTCTGCGAAATTACCCCAGTCTTTGTGCTGCCCAAGAGAGCAAGAGGAAAGAGAAAGATCAGAAACAAGACAAAAAGGAGAAAAAAGTGACAGTGTGGCCAATTTTGAAAGAATGGTGGTGGCAGCAGTGGGACACTTATCCAGAGGACCAAAATCCGCCATCCACTGATGATGATCTCCAGTGCACGTGTCACGGGCTGGACAGTGTTTGCACTGTGTCCGAGCTTCTGCCGGACACCCCCTACTACTTTGACGTTTTTGTGATTGACAGACTGAATGGGACCAGTGCAGCCTACAAGGGAACATTTGCTCGGACACATGAGGAAGCTCGACCTGCAATCACTTCTCTGAAAGAGGGAGAGCTGAAGTGGGTGACCTTTGGAGACGGAGGCTCAAACTCAGAGCAGCTTTTCACTTTCCGTCCACGGGGTTGGCAGCACAGTGGCCTCCTCACTTTACAGAGCTGTGGTGGAGGTGATAAAATCAAGGTAACCGTTTCAAGTCAAGGGGAGGTTTTGACTTCTCAGGGTGTGGGAGGAGATTTGTCTCATATTTGGCTCCAAGGAAGTCCTTCCTATCTCATTCACTTGGAGCGAGAAGGAACTGCTACTAAGCAGATCTCTCCGGTTAAAGACCAAATTCAAACAGGAGGTTTGATGGGTTCAGTCAAAATGCAGATCTCATCAGCCTACCACAGAAGAGGGGTCCCATCTCTGCCCTCCACCTTGCAGATAAAATCCTTCAACCGATTGCGTGGTTGCAACAGTATCACCCTGGCTTGGATGGGGACAGAGGAGAGAAGCCTGTACTGTGTGTACCACCGAAAGCTTGAAAACCTTGAGGCAGGGGGAGTATCAACTCTAACCTCTCCCTGTCTGGGACCAGAGTCCCGCTCTGACACTGAGAGGGTTCTCTGCAAGTATTTCCAAGAGCTGAATCCTCGACGGGCCGTCACTACAGCTGTGATTGGGGGCCTGGAGCCAGGAACGGCCTATGTGTTTGATGTCTATCTAATGAGACGCTGGGGGATCCCTATCAAGTACTCCAGCAAGATGGTGAAAACCAGAAAGGAGTGCTGAGCAGCTGCCCCCTAGAGGAGGTTTTTAAAATGTCCCAGTTAAGGGGAAATGCATCAGCCATGGACATGCTGTGAAAACTGACCAATTCTACCAACTCTGACCAAGAGTGTGAAGTAATAACCTCTTGGAAGACCAGTGGTTACGTTTGATCTTCACTTACACTCCAAGTGCAAGTGGATTGAAAGCATTTTTAGAAGGATCTGCACACCAGCAAAAGTTCATAACATTTACAATTCAACTCTTGTGCTCTTGTCATTTTGTCTGTCATTGTTGATCATGGTAATGACATGCCAGTTGTCCAAGTGCTTATTTTGTGTCTGAGTACAAAGAGCAGGCGAGATTTGTGATGACAGAAAGTCAGCACATAAACAACAACAGATACTGTGCCAAGTATGCAAGTGAAGCAGATGGGGCAATAATTAGATAACATCTGAGACAGGACAGTTTGCAGTGTATATTCCCAGTACTGCATATTGTACAGGCTTATAAACATAGGTGGGTGCAATCTAAAGATGCTTATTTTGAAGTCAGTGTGTATCTTTGTGTTCTGCTTTCGCATGAAGCAGTGATAAATACTTAGTGACTTGACTCATTGTCTTTGATGTATTCTTGTGCTGCTTTAAACAAACTCACCAATAAATAAGGTGATGTCTGGAAATTCTTGACCAAGTGTGTATTTAACTCTGACTTGGAAATCCAAGCAGTAATCAAATAATAAATGACTTCCTTTGAAAATGACAAATTATGGCTATGCAATTCAATACTATTCTAGTTTTGTTAATGTGTTTAGATGGCCAAGGCGCCAGACCATCAGTACACCATTTAGGTTATAATCACCAGTCCAACCAAAGATGGGACATTTGAAATATCAATAAAATCACAATGTAATTGTTTACAAACTTAGTTACTTTTGTTAAATAATTTGATATCCCCTAATCTTCAGTCACCAAGCACCCCTGTACTAATGAATGAGTGTGTCATTCAAGGTGAAATGGTAGCAGTGTAATACAAAATCATAGATCTGTAAAAATATGCAGTTAAAGAAATTAGAGACTAAGTAAAGTTATTAAAACTGAGAAAATTGGAGGAGTAAAAATTTTAGTCGTAGTACATTATTAACATTTTAATTCAATGTATTTCAAACTGAAATAGTAGAGACCCTGAATAAGATTCAGCATCACATACCTGTTTTGAAAATTAACTGTAATGTAAGCATGGATTTTGATCTAATTTTAAATATGCTACACATAAATTTAGCAATCTTTTGATTATTCGGATAAAGTAACGGACATCTAAGTTATGAAAGCCCTCACTGCGCAGTTTGATCGTTTTAACCAATGAGACAAAATTTGCGTAATTACGTAGGCACGTCTCTGTACGTACAAACATACGTGACGAGCCAGCGCGCCAAACTGATATTGCCAACAACGGTGGTATAGGACTGACTTGCTAATGCTCTTATAGTAACGAAAAGAAAAAACGTCAATCTTATATAGACGCCTAATACTAAACACTTCAGCATCCAGACCTGGTGTAAGGTAAATCAAGAGCGTAGTCACGATGGGTTTGCTCGAGCAGTGTGAGGAGCTTTTCAAGACCTCCAACTTGTATGAAGTGCTGGGAATAAACAAGGAAGCGAACGAGGCAGATATTCGGAGGAGCTACTACAAAGTGTCGCTCAAAGTACACCCAGACAGAGCCCCTGAAGACCCTCAAGCGACAGAAAAATTTCAGGTTAGCATCCTTTGTTGTGAGCTATCGAACTGCACACGCGCAATTACACAAGCTAGGTGCGGAAGCTAGCTAACATGCTAACTTCAAATCGGTGGTTTCAACGAGTCACTAACTGTTTTTGAGAAAAACAAACTTTGTGACAGTAATATTAGGGAATTCTGAACCAAAGGTGTTATACAAACAAACAATACTGAAACCTATCTGAATAACAAACACGAAGTCTTAAGCCCTACTCCATCAGAACCAATATTTTTTTTAATACTTGTCTTTATTTTTTTAAATAGTTTGCATGCATTACCTTTACAATACCATTGTCATTCTAATAGCAGCAGCAAGATCATATGTATTGGATCTTAATATGTTCGTTGTGAAACATTTAATGATGTTATAATTGTTTACACTGAAGGATACCTGCCGAGGCATTGCAGGATTATCAGGTGTGGTGGTTGCTCTAGAAACCAAACGAATCACCTCTTTACACAAGAATCATCAGAAGGTCTAACTAATAAATGTAATGTGACAAGTGTTCTTCAAAGTATTCCATCGAATTGCATATCCTATGTTTATGTAAGGGTGTTGAGTCATGTGATTTTCATAGATGACCGTACCTTTTAGTAAAGGTCATTAACATGTGTAAAATTGGCCTGCAGGTGTTGGGTAAGCTGTATACAGTGCTGACTGATAAGGACCAGCGAGCTATTTACGATGAGCAGGGAGTGGTGGACGAAGAGTCTGATGTCCTCAGTCAAGACCGCTGCTGGGAAGACTACTGGAGACTGCTCTTCCCGAAGGTATGTTGCTTTTTCAGCAAAACGCAAGTTTGCGTTGCACACCAAGCACTGGCTACCCTCCA
Source organism: Menidia beryllina (assembly GCA_013363375.1). Taxonomy (NCBI): domain Eukaryota; kingdom Metazoa; phylum Chordata; class Actinopteri; order Atheriniformes; family Atherinopsidae; genus Menidia; species Menidia beryllina. Next base: position 12,764,721 of record JABUIW010000010.1, on the reverse strand, counting down.
ACATCAGCTGTGTTCCAGCCATTTTGGTGACAAACTGAAAATACAGACTCTGCAATGCAACCACTATATTTTTACACGTTTCTTTGAGTCTTGACAGCCTGCTCTGGTTTTCTTTCCGTGTCCTAGATCACAGTGGAAGACATTCTTAAGTTTGAAAAGAATTATAAGGGCACAGAAGAGGAGCGGGCAGATGTGATCCGGCTTTACGTGCAGCACAAGGGCGACATGGATGCCATCATGACCTCGGTTCTGTGCTGCTCTCAGGAAGATGAGCCGAGGTTTTGCAGCATCGTTCAGGCTGCTATTGATAGTGGAGAGGTGGAAGCTTTCCCAGCATTTACTCAGGAGAGTAACAAGAAAAAGAGGGCTCGCAGGAAGAGGGTGAGACAAGCGTTGGTGTTTACAGTTTAGAAATATTCATATCGTTGTCTCTCTCTCTCATGTTGTCATATGGCCAAACCTACCAGTAAAGCCATAAGGATTTAACCTCAATTTTCAGTGGCATGTCAATTTATTGTTACTTCTGAACTCACAGGCTGACAGAGAGCGACAAGAAGCAGAAGAAATGCAAAAAGAGATAGGACTTGATGGTCAGGAGGACAGTCTTGTCTCAATGCTAAAGGTAACAAATGTACACACCTTATTCTTGTGAGATCTGTTTTTCCCCTTAATGCTGATTTTCATTTGTCTTACATGTTGCAGCAGCGACAGCAGTCCAGAGGGAATCATTTTAACAGTTTTCTGTCTGACCTGGAGGCGAAATATTCCAAAAAGAGTGCACAACCACCAAAAGGAAAAAAGGGGAAAAAGTAAATGTCAGAAAAAGTTTCCTTTAAGGATTTAAGTGTTCGAACCAGCTTTTTCTGTACTCCTAAGTGTCCATCAGCCACAAGTTTTATTCTGACACAAAAATGTAAATATGACTTGTATTCCGTGTGTGTGTAAAATGTTCAATTGTTTGTTAAATAATAAATTCAGATGTGTATATAGCTTATTACTTGTACAGTTTTTATTTGATTATTTTGTATAAAACAATGCACAACAGATTTTCAAGCTTAGTTGCCTTTGTGGTATGGCTGTCTTAAATGATAAATGTATTAAATATATCTGCAGTCATCCTGGTGTTACCTGTCAAAGCTTGCCAACTTGGCTTTGCTCTAATAAGGTAACTTACATTAAATACAGTACTTTTGCACACATGATGAAGAATTTACCTCAGTTATTTACAATAGATTTTCTGTCCATGCCTCTCATATTCCTGCAGAGTGGGATGATTTTAGTAGAAGTACTCAGACTGAAGATGTTCAGTCCATACAACCACTGCAGGCACTCCTGTTCTGGTTGTAAGTTGTCTTTGGATGGGAGAATGTGGCACCTCTCATCACTGGTTCCTGTATGTAGTGAGGAACCCTGTGTTTTGCTCACACAGGTTGTTTCAGCGTTGTAAGAAGAGATACAGTACTAAACTCTCTGCAGCAGAGAGGAAGAAAGTGCTTTTTGTTCTCTGTCTCTGAGTGCATGTGCTTCTCCCTGCAATACCAACACCACAGGGAATATTCACGTATAAATAGATATACACATTTATACCATATGTACGTTATAGAAATATCCACACAGACTGCTCATATTGTAGACAGAGTTACTGTAGGTGGAGTTTGGCTGCCACTTAAACTGAGTTCTTAAATACAAAAATAAAACCTTAACCTAAGTAGCATTGTATAAAAAAAATCTGCTACTTTAGTAAATGGAAAGTCTTCAGCAGGCACAGACGCTGCAGAGTGTTAGCTGTGAACACATGAATGGCTGGAAGCTTTTGAGATCAGAGGCAAACTACAAGCCAGGTTTGCTGGCTCGAGATGAGATGCCTCCGCGGGTGTAGGACCGAGGTGGGACTGACGCAGGCACCAGAGAAGCTGCAGGGATGAAAAAATAAATAAATCTGAAGTTAATGAACAACCTTAACTCGTTTCCAGCGGGTAAGTTTGTCTGGAAGCTCTTCCTTTAACTTCATTGTACTGACCTGGGATGGGGCCCTGTGGGTCTGGCTCCTCTTCATCTTTGATGGGCAAGTGTCCCAGCGGGTGGTGAGCAAATGAGTCCAAGAAAGAGGAACTGCTGATGCCAAGACTGATGCCAGTCACACCAATTCCCAAAGAGTCTGATGATATGAAAGAATACATTAATGCATAAGTAATCAACAGGGAAAAAAGTTTTAACATATTTCCTGTTCAGAATAAATGTTTAGAAATCTTCAAACCTGTGACCACATGTTCCAAACAAAAAATGAAGTTCACCCATATCAAATAACAGGAGGGCCATTGTGTGGTATTATCTTTAGCTATTAGCTGAATGTAGATCAAAGTTTAAAGACGAATAAGATTCAAAGAAATGGTTATTCAAAACTACAACACAACAGTTTTCAAATTCAGATGAGAGCTCTGGATGGGATCAACTGCAGTTTATCAAATCCACAGGTATGATGTCTCTGAAGGTTTTCACTGTGAGTTTCTGACCTGTGCCCACAGAGGCTCTGCCTGGCCGACCTTGCCCGATGTTGTCCAGTATTGTGAAGGAACGTCGGTACGGAGTGTCTGACTGAGAACCAAACCAAGAGTGACCACAATAATCCTCACTAATGAAACTTTTACTTTCTGCTGTAAATTGTGTGGCACTGTACCCTGTATGTGTGAGTTGTGTTGGGACGAGAGAAGACGTCCAGCAGGAGATGGCGATCTCTCGGTAGTGAACTGCCAGCCTCGTCGTTTATAGCACTGTGGGCACGGCTGGATGGGCCTTTCTGACGCTGACAAGGTTAAAAAATACCACACAGAGCTGAGGACAGGGATTTATTATTTAAACACTTTATCAGTGCATTTAGGAAACATTTCTGTTTTTCATTTTTTATGTGTTTGTCATCTGTTGTATGTACCTGTCCATATTTAGACTGCTGACCAGTGTGGGAGGGCTCCGAGTCCCCTGTGCCAATGGGAGGGAGGAGTGTGTTTCTGCTAAGGGGCAACAATGGAGGCGTCTGACTGTCACTGGCCGTCGGTCTGTGTAACAAAACACACTCTCCATGAGAGCAAGTCCAGTTTGTTTGGATTGTTTCTAATTAATGGAACACAGGAAGGTGGATAAAGGTGGATAGTAGATGAAAGTCAAAGTCAGACTTGGGTACACTTCCAGCCTTTTACAGACAGGATTTGGCTTTGTGACAAACAGACAATTCACTGAACTCTCAGCAACAAGGAATTAGTTAGGCCTAAATTGTAAAACTGACTTCATTCTCCAGCACAGTAGGCTGCCCATTGCTGTAACTGAACCTACAGACCGACGAGGAGCAGGCTGGACTCACAGGCGTGTCCCACGGATGACCTCATCCAGGTAAACTCCTGTGCTGGACTGACTGGAGCTGGGCACCAGTGGCAGGAGCGTTCGAGGAGGGTTTCTGCGCCGAGCCGACTGCGCCGGGCGGGAAAGGGAGGAAAAGCTCTGTTCCAGGGCCCGGCGAGGGCGAGGTTTGCTGGATGAAACCACGCTGGATCCTGGCCTGTGGGACACACGCTCTTCTGGCTCCCTGCGACGGAAGGGAGGGAGGGAGGGAGGGGAGCACTGTGATAAAAAGATCCTGTTTCATTTTTGGTTCTCAGAGCTATTTGCTGCAGAAAATCTGAGTGTGGTATCTGAAAGAAAGGTGGAACATCCATCAACTATGACATTGTGGAGGTTTTTTTTATACAAAACATGTTTCCACATGTTGCTAGGCAGCAAGCATGATATATTTAGATGTTTAAAAAGTTTTACTTTGATCCCGTTATTCTAAGCACTTGAATTACTGCCTGAAATGGCAAGGACCCTTAAAACCAAAGTCAACATGCATTTAATACATTTTGGATTTTATTTGCTCGGGTAAAGTTCTGAAACGTGTGCTACAAGCAAAGTATTTAATCCATTTCATATCACTAATGAAGTAAAGGCTTCCATACTGGCTTTTTTCCAGCACGCCCAGGTTCCTCTGCTGCAGGGGGATGCTGTGGATCACAATAAGGTCGTTCAAGTTGTGCTGAGTTGCTGCTGCTCCCACAGGTCCCCTACCAGCCTGAAGAATGGTGTAAATTAGGTGAGCAAGAGTAATGAAGCAGGTAATGAGAGGTAGAAGATGACAAAAGATCAGAATGATTAAGGAGTAAAGGACAGAGACAAGAGGATACATTATCGATAAGGAGCGCCCAACCGCCACCTGTTCACTTCAATACTTACACAGTATTCAAACACAAAAGCTTACAGTCATGCAGTGATGTACTGTCAGGAGGACCCCCGTAATAGCTACGAAAAAATGTCCCAACACTTAAATAATAGAATGTTTGGCAACATTTCGACAAGAAATCCAGGATCTTAACACAAAGTTGGACATTTGTGATAAGAAGCTGCAGATAATTCAATAGAAACGGAGAGTATTCTTTGTTGTTAATCAACAGGCACAAGCACATTCATTCTACAGGTACAAATAAGGAGCCTCTACGGATGGCGCACACCAACCACACCCTGTTTCTGGCTGTAAGTGAGGGAGTTACATACACTTGAAGGCTTTTTCTGCTTTTTGGATTTCCGCCTGGACTTGTGCTTTGAGCCACTTGACTTTGTGTTCTTTGTGTGGAGTGGATGAATATCCATCGAAAGAAGGAAGAGATGTATGAGAAGAGGAAGGAAAGGGTACAGAAAGAAACAAACAAATAAAGAGAGTAAAACAGTTAGATAAGAGTATATCAAACAAAGGAAAGACAAAACAGAACAATGTCAAGGGGATGGGTGGAAGGTGAGGAGGGAAGGAAAGAAAACAGTGATATAAGTTAATGAACTGGAAAAGCAGAGACTGAAGAGAATCAAGCAGGAGTGAAACAGGCAATAATTAGTTACATCTGGAGCAGACATACAACTCCACACTGCCTCTGTATTTATTTGCACCATACTCACCTGATTAAATCATTTGAATAATGTACGATGGATATTTTTAAACAAAAAAAAAACCTTATCAACGGTAGCTGATGAAAATTAAATTAAATTAAATGAGAGTGCAACGGCACCCAAAGATGTCCTGTGGTTCCTCCACATCTCCTCAGTTCACTGACCTGGAACTGCAGGCCGGCTGTGAGCTGGGGAACCCGGCTCTGGCCAAGCTTGGGCAGCATTGTGGGCAGTGAGGAGAGCAGCATAAAAGGATTCTGGGAGTCTGACAGCACAGGGCTCAGGGATCCAGAAATCGTTTCATCATCTAAAAATCACACATGTAAACTTAGTTCCAAATAAAGCAGACAGACACGATTTCAGACACGTGCATGTGAAGTGGTGAATGTCAAGCTCACTTGAGGCGCAGCATTCCCAGTGGCGTTGGACCAGCTCTTTCATCCAACCGACCAGCTCCTGCCACACATCGTCAAACAGCAAGTCGAGAACAGCTTGACGGCGACAGCGGTATGGTGAGACAGGAGGCAAACAGTGATGCCTCCGAACCGAATCCGAGCAGTCTTCGTCGCACTCATCATCTCTGTGGAGGATGGATGGGATTTTTACATAAATCTGTGCCAGAGGTGATAGTTTTTGTGGATTAACTGAGAAGCTCACAGGTCTCTGCTGTCAAAAGCCAGGTACTCCTCCATCAGACCCTCTACTTCAATGACTCGTGGCTTGTCGTGGCTGCTGGAGCCACTGGAGTTATTAGGGGGGCCATCCAGCTCTGCAGAGGTGGACCTGATCAGGGCAGCTCTCCTGCCCTGCACATTCAACCTTTACGCACCAAGACAACACCGTTACGCCACATAATTTATACCACATTAATGATACATTTAAATCAAGATGACAAAATAAGGCTAATAAGCAGCATGAGAAACATAACATTAACCGACAGTACTGCAGATTTACAGGCAGGTTAAACTCGATCTAAACTTCATCAGAGAGCAGCGCTGTTTAGAGAGCACCATTCGCTCCTCATAGTTATTTATTACATTAATTTGGCCTGCATACTATAATTAATAAGCCAGAGAATTTGGGTCATGAAATCAGAGTCAGCCAGGACAACTCCAGGACTGACTGACACTAGTCATCAGGACAGCCAGCTAATAGCTCATTACGACAGAGAGACTGGAAAGTGTTTATTTCAATCATTAAAAAATATATAGTTTTGACAGCAGTTTCAAACTGACATGGTGCATTTGTTTTCAGTACAAGCAGAGTTGACTAACCACAAGATCACCCCCAAATCACAGTATCAGCATCAGAAACCTCCAGCTGTCAGTGCATTACTGACTTACTCTGCACCACTTTTATCTTTCTCTTGGGATTTCACTGTGATTTCTTTGCTTGCTGACTGGGTGTCTGTCTCTGAAGTAGCATACCACTGGAAGCCCTCGTCAGTGGGGCAAAGCAGCTGAGTCCCCGAAATCCTGAGTAACACATACAGGAAATTTAGAATAATGATGTCAACTTCACGAGTGGGACGTGCAACTCAGCTTGTTGCAAAACTGAAAGATTACACACCGTAGATGTGGGAAGCGTGAGGTCCACTGCTGACATTCATCCTGCAGCCCTTGGAGGATCCCTCCCCCACTGCCTCTCCCCTCATACAGCTCTCTGTCGATCTCCTCAAACATTTGCTGCACCTGCCGTGACGCTGCCTTGTCAAACTCCTGTAGGACACCAGAGAAAGTAAAACAGATGAGGATGCTAGCGTTAGCTCTTTTCTTAAACAGAGCAGCTCGACGCCGGAAAGCTGCTGCTTTTCATTTTGTTTGTCATCCAAAAAAAACGTACACAATTTTTTAAATATTTGTCAAAAGACATCAAATGTTGGTTAGTTAATCTAAACTTATTTTAAAATTGATGTGAAAGACAAATTGTGTCATTATCGGAAAATGTTTAGAAAGTTTTCTTACGAACGGACTTACATCGTAGCCCCAGGAGAAAACAGAGCTCCTCTCTGTGGAGATGCCTGTGCCCGTGGAGCTGTGGATGCCTGACCACGACTGGTTGGAGTCTACTGAGATGACGGTGGGGCACTCAGAGTGAGTTGAAGCCGCAGACGTCTGAGAACTAAAAAAAAGAAGGAGGCTATGGGATTAGTGTGGAGCTTCAAAAGCCATGTAAAGAACTCTACTAAATGAGCAGGGGGGTGTAGAACAAGTAACTGGGGATGGCTGCTTTCCTAATCAAAGTGGAAAGTGAGGGCCAAAAGTCAAAGTTATTGAATATTCTAACAGGCTGCCTTGTTACTCATTCTTTTCACTGCACATCTAAAGGAGGGAATGTGATATGAATTAATGCACTACATCTGGGTGTCACATGGCATGAGTCCTGAGAATCAGCTGTCTGCTCAAGATGGTGTAATGTTACAAAACACAAAGATGAGTGTAAGTGTGTGTGTGCATACTTGCTGCAAATAATTTTGTTATGGCCCTGCTCTGAAACCAGCTAAAGGTTTGTCTCTTTTCAGAAGAACCCAGACCTCCCAGCAACTTAGTTACCTGTTGTGTGCAGAGACAGCTTCCTGCAGGTGGTGGAGGTAGTGCTGAGGGGTTTCATTATCATCTGCTTCTTCTGGGAGAGGATGGTGATCGAGGCTGCTTCGAGACAACCCACGACTACACAAAGGACAGATTGGGAGTATTCATCAAGAGATGTATTAACAAAGTGACTGTGCCGAAACTTGGGTGAACATCAGTGGTGTGTAAAACGCTCACTAGTTTAAAGATAAAATGAAAAGATGTCTTTCAATATAGAGAAAAATATCTTACAGTGTAGAGTCTTGAGGTTGTTCCGTGTAAAAAAACAAAATAGTGTCACTCAAAATAAACTGATGCAAACAACTACTGTACACCTCTGTGTACTACAGAGGAATAGAGCCAAATCACATTTCCAGTGCTTAGGATAAGAAGTTCCAAACATTGCAATAACTCTAAGGTGGCTAGATGCCACCTTAAAATTAGTTGTATTTTCTAAAATAGATCAATTGAGTTAGTCACTTACAACTTTTATAATTTAGTGTATTAAGGAAAGTGAATACAATCAAAATAATTCTTATGTTCATATAATCTTAATATAATCTTACACTTACACCAACTAACTGAATCAACATTATTGCTTTTTGTGGGTTTGGTTAACAACCCAGGAACCTAGCAAACCTTTTCCCCTAACAATTATTCCCAAATCAGCTGGCAAAATGAGCCTCTGCCACTCATCCGTTGGTGATCGGTACTCACATCTCAAGTTTGTGCGACACGGGTTTCCTGCTGTATCGAGAAATCATCCTATTTTCTCTGCTTTATGGGCTAAAGCCCCCGTCCCTCATCCTTTCCTCCACATCCAGTGCTCTCTGAGATGAGTTTAGAGGGAACTCCGGCATTTCTTCATACATAATTCCACACATGCAAGTCCCAGGAGCAAAAAAACAGGACAAGTCCTCAGGTACTCGAGCCTTAGCTGTGTCTAACTGTACGTATTGGTTAGAAGAGGCTACGCCTTACAATTAGCTAACTAGCATTATGTGGCACCAGCAGCATTATGAAACTCAATAAAGCAATTAGTAAGATAGCGAAACTTTACTACATCAAATTATAATTATGATTTGCTGTATATGTCTATGCATACCGCTCAAATATACTTATGTACTTGCACTAGCTAACGTAGCCCTAAGAGATTTTAATGCTAACGTTAGTACCTATGCCTACAATGACAACAGTGGCGCCGCGGCTGTCATGGATACGCAGCCTTTGCTACCGCGCGGTCATATGGGAAATTGATTTCAGAGCGGCTTGATGCAGTCTCGCAGCACTTGTTTTTTTACTACATTTCCCACCATTCATTGTAATAAGGGAGGTACGTTCACTAAATATATCCGTTTGGTCACGTAGATAGTAACTTAAATGTATCTGTATGTAACTAAACGATTGATATGTTTAAATGACGTAAGGAAAATATTATTCAGATTTTTTTATTTATTATGTTTTTATTCATATTGATAAAAACTTTATTCGAAAGTTCTATGTAGTAGGAACGTTTGTAGTAGATACCTGAAGCAGTAGACCATAAATAGTACAAGGACCGTAAAAGTGGCAGATGGCGTTACAGCAACGCGCATAAGTGTGTTTCAAGCCTAATTTTATTCCTGCATAGATTTAAGTTTGCTCTATATCCAAAGAAAAGTTTACGCACAGAAACGAGACAAGGTAAGACTGTATCACAATTTCAATGATCTTTTGAAAATATATACAATATTTAGGTTAAAAGAGGTTGGCTGCTACTAATTTCTTTAGTGTTTTAGTCTCAATTATTCAAACAGTTATGGAGCACATGTTGACCTACTTTTGCATGTTTTTAGTCAGGTTAAGAAAACGTTATTACCATGGACGCCCTAAAGAGGAGGACGGTTCAAGAAGACATGGTCCAGTACAAACTATTTTTAATCCAAACAGACAGCTCATCTCCTCAGCAGACAGAGGAACGTCTCAGACATCTGGTAGAGGAAATTGTAGCAAAAGTTGCCCCGCTGTTGACAAAATACATCTGGCAGCATCAGCCATTTAACCTCAGGTATCATCCTGAGAAAGGTAAAAAATTGCGAACACCTTACAAGAAACTGACACTATGGCAGAAACACTAAAGATCGGTCCATTTCTATTTACTGACAGGAGATGTACCTGGTCACATTGGAGGCAGCACTCAGTTTGGAGACAACGTTGAGGACGAGTGGTTTATTGTTTACCTCCTTCAGCTAATCACTGAGGATTTTCCAGATCTTGCAGCAAGGTGAAGACACAGCATATGTCCTCAGTTTGTTTTCTTTTTATAAAGATTAAATAGCCATGACTCATCCCCATTTGTGCTCACTGCTTGCAGTTTTCCTTCATTCTTTTTGTTTGCAGAGTTGAAGATAATGATGGAGAGTTTCTTCTTATCGAAGCTGCAGATTATCTTCCCAAGTGGATAAACCCAGACACCAGTGAAAATAGGGTGAGTCATTCAAATCGGATACCTTTTAATCATATGATGTTCGGAATTTTTCTTGAAGGACCACACCTGTGGGATTATAAAATTGAAATTAAGCTTGTATTCCAGAGGACGGCTCAATCTTCTGTTTCAGAGTGGAGGCATGTTAACATTTCAAAACATCTAGTTCACTCTTGAAAGGGTAGTTCAGATTTTATAGCTCTCACTTCAGATTATTAGATCTTCTTTTTCCATTTCAAGAATATAATCAGTGCTATTATTGGGTACTCTTTATTATTAATATGAATAGATCAATTTATGTATGTAACGACTTGTTGCATTGCCTTTTTTGTTCCAGGTCTTTCTTTTTAGGGGAGATTTGCATATCCTTCCTTGTCCCTCCAAATCCAGCTCAGTGGGATTCCCACGTGACAAGGTACCCAGTGTGGGGCAAGCTCTAGCACTGCTTTCTTCTCAGACAGAAGCCTGTCGAGCAAGCTCTAAGATATGTGCAGCTTTGAGAAAGAGGCTGGAAGGGTAAGGGAAGTTTTATACACAATAAAGATCTGTCTTAGATACTGGAATAGATCAGATTTATATTTGTGCATTGCTGCTGGAAAGAGCCTTTGGGCTAATGCTACAAATGTCTAACTTTGCAGACATTTGCAAAAGTATGCCAAACCAAAATGAAAAAGAAAATCCATTTTTGTTTACTATACAGATACCCAGAGAAGATTAAAAGTAGCCTCCACCGTGCCCACTGCTTCATACCTGCAGGTATTGCCAGTGTGTTGTCACAGCGTCCAGACCTGGTGGCTCCTGCAGTTTCAGCCTTCTACCTCCGTGATCCGGTGGATCTACAGGCCTGTAGACGCTTCACAACATTTAGTCCTGATACGAAAGTGCTCACATTGGTAAACACACATAAAACACGAAAGAATCAAGAATAATAAAGGAAGAAAGTTGAATTTCTAAAAAGGGAATATTGTCATTTAAAGTTTTTTCTTCTTCTTTTTACAAACGTGCCATTAAGTGTCATTCAAACATGTAACTTGGTTTATGTTTCCAGGTGACTTTTACCCGCTGCCTGTATGCACAGCTGCAGCAGCAAAATTTCACCCCAGACCAGAAGAGCGGATTCAACCTGCCTCCTCGCTCACATCCACAGTACAAAGCTCATGACCTTGGAATGAAACTGGTGAATCATCACGTGTTCTTCTTCATTCTTTAAGCCTTGTTGGAAGCTATGACACGGATAGGATGGTTTTTTTAATATTGTGTGTTTTTGCCCTGCTCCCAGGCCCATGGCTTTGAGATCCTTTGCTCTAAATGCAGACTGCCATCTTCAGAGCCAGGCGAACCAGTCAGTTGTAACCCTCAGTGGAAAGGCTTCATAGAAAGTCTGAAAAGAAACGGCTACTTTCGGGTTAGAAGCAAATTTCTGTTTGTCTTTTCATTGTGAATAGCAGCGGGAAGAGCTCTCTTCTACCTTCATAATTCTTTTGTTGTCAAATGCAGGGAGAGCTGGAAGGTTCAGCCCTGTACAAAGAACTTTTAAAATCAGCAGAAAATTTCTTCAAACAGTCTGTTGCCACAGAAACCAGGTGAGAAAGATGCCCATGAAAGCAAACTTAAAAAGCAGCAACAACTGAATCGCCCTCCTAATATGATGGAGGGGGTGTCAGGATAATACAAAAGTAGATCACTTCTCAATTTTTATTCACTTTTCTTCCATTTAAATGTCATCTGACCTGTGTTTACAAGATCTAAACTGTGGGAATATACCTGGCATTTCCACCCGTGTAAATTTGTCTGAATATGCCAACTGCTGTCCCAGCACTCTGTCTCCGGGGGAGGAGGTTCTCCAGCTGCTGCACACCTGCAGTCCGCTCAGTGTGGAGGAGTTAAAGAAACTAGAGTCACAGCTCCCCCAAGAGGACAGTAAGTGGAAGTCTGTATATTAAAAACTCAACCCAAAGTGCTCAGCGTTTGTTTGGCAGAAAGAAAAGCACCGTATGTATTTGGTTTGAAACCATCCCTGGAGGACAATTAAATAGCACGTGTTTGCATGCACATGGTCAGTGTTTCCTTAAGCTTTTACATCAGATTATGTGATCTTCATCAGTTAATCCACACAGATTAAGTCTGCCCATGAGGATTTGTATGCTTAACTTTCATGAGTTAAGGTTTTAATGAGACTGCTAAAAAGATTGCCTTTTTCATATTTCAACCGTTATTCCACTCATTTTCCTGTCCTTGTGGCTCACTTCCTCCCCATTTATCTTTTCTTGCAAATCTCCAGGTGACGACTGGCTGGATATCACGGCTCAGGATTTGGAGCAGCTATTGCTGGAGAGAAGTGGGGGCAGAGCCGATGTTTTTGGAAAAACCTTCTGTACCAGCAAGCAGACACAAGATGTCGCCGAGGCAGAGAAGCAAGGGGAGGAAATGGAGAAAAACAAGCGAGAAGAAGAAGCCGGTTACAGCTTGATAGCAGTTAGTCAAGGGATGAAGAACTTCCTCAACGCCATGTCGTCCCATGAGGGGGCTGAGCTCCCTTGGTGAGACAAACAGACCAAATGACACTACCTGGTAGAGGAAACTTAAGGCTAATGTACAGTGTGCAGAAACCGTAAAAGTCAGTACAGCCATGTCCTGCACTCTGTAATCAGACCCCCAAAGTTTCCTTCCATTTAATTCCTCACAACTTTGTCTTTGTGTTATAGGAGCAGTGCAGCACAGCCTTTCAGTTTTGACCCAGACTCCATGGCCAGTGCATTGGATAGGCTACTAGGCAAGTCTGAGGATTGCTACCCCTTTCTCACAAGCTGCCACAGTTTCCCCAGGGTTCAATGAAATGTCTGACATGCTTTAATCAAAATAATGCAGAAAGAAACCATGGCTACTCCTTTTGATAACGGCAGTAAAATAGCCAGCATCATAATTCATGGATTATGCTGTCCTGGAGCTCCTTTCTTGGACATTTAGTGTCCATTAGAAGTAAGTTTATAACATTGAAGTTATTTTAATCCATATAGAGCTCAATTTCTTCACTTTTCTTTAGTTAAGTGAACCAATAATGAGAGCTTATTGTATAATAAGTAGATGCATATTGATAAGTGAAAGAGTTTGAATTTTGCAGTCCAGTGAATTCAAATAAAAAATTAAAAAAACATTTATCCCCAGGCTGTAATTAAAGTGAGTCCATTAGAAAATGAGCTAGATCACTTTTTTAATTGATGTGAGGGTTTAATTTTAGGCGATGGGTGTCTTCAGACTCCTAACAAATGCTTTCTCGCAAATAAAGAGAGAGATTTTCCTTTTTTACCACCATAATATGCCACCTGCTTCTCTTAAAAAAATGTTTGTTTAATCTTTTTTTTTTAGGTAGCAAAAACGAAGAGCTAGATTCAGATGATCTGGATGATGATGATGACGAAGAAGATGAAGAGGAGTCGGAAGAAAGAGAGGGGGACTCTTCTGTTCCTGCAGAGACGAGGGGGGCAGATGCGCTGGAAGACCTCAGAACATATATGGACCATATGGATCAGGAGTTGATGAGCACTAATGTTGGACAAAGCTTCAGCCAGAAGGTAAATTCACATCACGATTGCATATTTTTCAAGGCTAGTGCTTCACTTTGTTCTTCCCCTCACGATATAAAATTGAAATGCTGCGCTTAACAGAGGCGAAAACTGCTCCTGTTTTATTCTTAATGCAAATTTTCATGTTTCACAGAATCACAGCAAGGTGGACCAAAGCTCCTCTCATCACCCTGAAGGAGATGGTCTCACAAAAGAGGAGGGAGTGGAAGAGACTGAAGAGGAAATCCAACCTTTAGATGTGGACGTCAATTTGGTCTCAAACCTGCTGGAGTCTCTCAGCTGCCAGGCAGGGCTGGCCGGTCCTGCTTCTAACCTGCTGCAGAGCCTCGGCATACATCTACCACCCAACTCTGATCCCTCATAGAGGGCAGCAGAAGGTTGAGTTAAATTCTGAGTGAGGCCATATTGGGCAGGGAGAAGATGAATCTGTGCTCTCAATGTCTTGTGACAAAATGTCTAACGTAACTATGAAAGTTGGATCAGTGTGTGTACTCATTACACAATATTTTTCTAAATATCTTTATTGTATACATTATTAAACATGTCCAGACAATTAAAATAGCATTTTCCACATTATTTTGCATTTCACGTCAAAATATGGCAATACATAATACATATTCACATTTTCATAAATCTCAATTATAGCTTATTAAGTTTAGACAATGAAAATAATACCATTTTTTTTATAACTTTATGTTACTGTGACCCTCTTTCATCTGACACTTCAGTAGTCACAATCATTCAAGGGCAAGTTTAACCAACTGCTGGTCATCGATTCATTCAGTCAGATAGGAGTTTAAATATATATAACACTGATGAGTAAAGAATGCAAAAAAGTTACTTTAACCATCTGCATGCAGTGCAGTCAACCCACTCCTAACTATTCCTTTTCATCTGAAGAAGCTGTCAGAATCATTCCAGGAAAACCTGTGTGCGTCTGCTTATCAGAGGACATACATGGGAAATACTGTTTGTTTTATGAAGTACCAAGGAGACAAAAAGCTTGTGACTACTGACTGAATTATACATTTTAAGACAATTATCTTTTAGAATTTTATAAATGTTTAGTTTTTCGTGAATTAAATAATGCATGGTAGCAGAATGTCATCTTTGGCTTCAAAGCACCTGTTTTCCTTGATAGGAACAGCACATGACTTATGAACAAACTTGCCATCCTCTTAGTTGGAACTGAGATAGTCATTTGGGTAGTATGGTATGTAGAAGCTCTGCAGAGGTAAAACCTCTCTTTTATTTTGTATCAAAAGGCTATATGATTTTGCATCATTTGAAACTTTGATAGATTCAATAACATGCTTCTGTTCATTAGAAATATGGAATGCAATGGGAGACATAAATTATACTTCTTGAATAAGAATTTCTTGGAATAAATTTGTAGCTACACAAATTGACGAGGGGGTCGGTAACAGAGTCAAAACGTGAGTCTTCTGAGCATGCGACTATAGACCGTCCTTACTAGAAAAAAAATAGTTCCTCATTGTAGCATTTTACGTCAAGTGAGAAATTATTCATACCACGCAACGTCAAGAGCTTGTTCACCACGTTTAGCCCTATACGGTCAAACCTTTGAGTTAAAGCCTGACTTTGTATTAAAAAATCAGCTTGGCAGCTTATTACGGTAGAGTCACAAATACCAAGTCTTTTGAAAACATAAAAATCAGGCCTTGATCATATGATAAGTTTGTAGGAATTTTGGTGTTGGAAAACATTTTTCTTTTCCAAAAAATGTATAATGGAAGAAATTGGAGACACCTTGCAGGAATCAAATTACCTAGTAATGTCAGCTGAAAAGTTGAGTGCAGAAATGCAGTGTCAACTGGAGGATCATGCAATAACTTGGTGGGAATGGCCTGGATAGGTGAGCTACATTAAAAAGAAAAGCTTCTGGTGGCTTAATAAAACTACAGAAGCTGTAAAAATGGATGTGCCACCTGTCTTGCTGAAAAAAGCACTGCAGCAGCAAGTGGTGAGACACAAAGAGCAGCAACGCTCACCAGGAAGTTGAGGACCATCCCCAGCAGGACAATGGCGAGCAGGTATCCGTGGAACAGCAGGTTTTGCCAGCTGCTGTGCCTCAACACCTGCCAGGGACTGTCTGGGTGCAGCAGCCACAGAAGGCCCAGCACCCCACTCTGGTTTACCAGCTGGACGTAGTAGATGTCAAACACAGAGGCTTGGGCATCTGCAGGGTGGTGGCGCTCAGCTTCAGACACTTTAGCCAAGCCAATCAGAGAGAGACTGTGCAGGATCAAGGCCACAGGTGCATACAAGCACTCAAGAGGATCGATTGCTGGGAAACCTTTGGATGCTGTGGAGAGAGTAGAAGCCAATTTTGATGAATTAAGTCAGAGGTGACTAAGCCAAAGTTTGACCTGCAAATGGCAATAATCTTTACCTGTGAGGATAATAAACGTCCCACTCAAAATGGAAACCAAAACAAAGGAATGAATAGATGGTGGACACGCTAGCTTCAGGGTGAAACTGAAGCCCACGGTTACCAGGGGCAGAAGTGGAACAGTGAGGAGGAAAAGACTGGCGTACAAGCTGCTGGCTTTGGCCCACATGGCCAGCACACCTTGAACACTGCCACAGATAGCAGGCAGAAGCAGTCTCTCACCCAGAGATCTGGAGTAATTTTTGATTGGGACCAGATCCAGGACATGAAGGAGATTCAAGAATAAGAGAGACACCAGAACCTGAAAGAAATGAGATCAGTGTAAAGGGCACAGATATTGTAAAGAAAGAAAGCAAGAGCAATCAGTTATGCACTTATGATCAACTCCTATGTGAAAAACAGATCATATGAGTTCCAGATAAGGCAAACGCTTAATCTGTTTAGCTAATAAAAGGCACAACATTCGGCCTAATCTGCGTTGGCATGACTATCTATCAGCTATATTACCAAACGATAAGCTGTTTGAGCATTTTGTTTAATTTCAAATAATGTTTTTGATGAGTAATAAGTATTAAACAAATAGATGAGATTTAAATATATCAGAATTTTTCCTTTTGCTGATTTTATTTGTACTCATTTGTGTTCATATCTTTAATCATCTAAGTTAATCGTGATAAACCACACAATTGTTTTTGGACAGATTACAAAACATGTTTTCACATTGTAAAAAGGTATTTCCCAATATCAGCTTCTGAACCCCTATTATCTATCCCTCTTGAAACGTGACAAAGGTTCCTTAATCACCAGTGAGCCAATATAATGAGGACTTGGATCCAGGGTGTGTGGGTGGAAATGGAACATTCTCTGCCACCCTGTGTGATTCATTGACACGGCTGCAATCAATTCACCACATTGATTATTATCCAGGTCAATAAGCTCCAGTCATTCAAACTTTGTAGCATAAACCTTCAACCTGTTATCAGTGCAATGTAAAATCTTCTGGGAGAAAACATGAAGCTTCTATTGTCCGTTCAGATACTTCAAAAGGAACTCTGAGTAAAACTGCGCACTTTGCATGACTGAAAATTCTCAGCTGATTGACCTTCGGATAGGGTCAAATTCACACATCAGTCCTCAGGGCGGTCATTTGGTTAAACATTTATCATGTGTTGTTCATTAAAACAAAACACCTTCTTTCTCTCCCAGGTTTCAACTGAAGCTACTTCTGCTTTTTCCTTTAAACAGCACGACCAAACTCATACACATTCAGTTACAAAACCCATCTGACACCACACCACAATGCACAAAGTCTACTGGAAGCATAACTTACAACAGCCTAATGGAAATATACACGAAAGAGATCAATAATTTAAATGTTTTTCTTTTGGGGGTGATCCAGCATAAATGACTGTGCTATTTCGCCATACCATAAATGTTACTGCAGGATAAACAAAACAGCCTACTGTCCGAGCACAAGGAACTCTGTCTAAACCGGCCAGCATGTAAATGACCTCACAAACCCTTTTCACATGCTTGCCAATCATCAATAAAATGTATTTACCTAAACACACTCTGGGAACATGTTACAAACCTGAAGGAAAGAACTGATCAAAATAGCCCAGGCCACAGTCACCTACCTGGGCGAAGCAGAAAGCCACAGGGTACGGGTAGTGATACTGCGGGATGAAGATGCCGACCACAAAGTTTCTCAGTTTGTCAGCCAGGCCATAAATGATCAAAACCACCACGCAGAAAGTGGGAAACAGTGGCTTCAGAGCATGATTTGATGAAAGCCTCTTTAGTGTGGATGCACACCGTCCCCTCCGCCATCTGCCTGAACTGCCAAACATGAAAACAGGAAGCCACAGACTGTTCACACTGCAACATGAGAATCAATCCTAGTGGCATAAAGTAATTTTTTGTGTAATTCAAGACTTTATATCATTTAAATAGCATATTATTTACAGTTATATCAGTCAGGATTACCTTTTATCTAGCAGACATGATGTCATTCTGTGCAGAAGTTGCTGCTCTGGATACTTGTGTGTCTGATCTGCAAAGGGAAGAGTAGAAGTTCACCTCGTCAGGGATTCATTGTTATCACCAGATATCAAAAAGGGAGTGTCAACCTGACCCATTATCTTTTATGAGGTGTACTTGATAATTTCTAACAGCAGATTATATATTCTGACAAATCTGTTTTCTCAATAAGCATCTGGTAACAGTGTTCTGTGAGATCTCTAATCAAGTTCAAACTAATTAAAAATGTATACCACATAAAGACAGAGATAATGTCAAAGCTTTTACCGTTTGTTTAAACAAATTTATCTAGGAGTTAACAACCCTAGTTAAGAATTCTTAATTTGAAAACCGGAAAGAAAAAAACAGCCATACCAAGTTTGTGATTCCTCCTGAAATTAAATCTCAACCATATGTCCGTACCAATTCCAACATCACATGCTGACATGATTAAAAAGCATTTACAGCAGACGTCTGTCCCTCCGCCATCCTGCTCAGGGTGCCTTTGTGTCCGCCTGTGCTGTAAGAGGAGGACATTCACCTCTCTGCTTTTATCAAGTTGCCCGATGGACTTTGTCCCCACTGTGTTTGTCCTCATATAATTAAAGAAGCCATCCAGTTAGCCAAATTTCAAAAGTCGCTTTCAGCGCCAAGCAGATAACATCTGTGAAATTCATTAAAGGTATCTGTTTGCTTACACACGGCATTAAACATGAGGTGTCATAGATTTATTAGCCTTTTTTTCTTAAATGATGTCATTTGACCTGCATTGATCAGTTTTGATGAATAATTACACAATTGGTTAAGGAGGAAAAAATATCATTTTGGGCTTTAAAAGTTGTTTGAGACCCACCCCCAGCTT
Organism: Menidia beryllina; assembly: GCA_013363375.1. Classification (NCBI taxonomy): domain Eukaryota; kingdom Metazoa; phylum Chordata; class Actinopteri; order Atheriniformes; family Atherinopsidae; genus Menidia; species Menidia beryllina. The sequence continues at coordinate 12,745,844 of JABUIW010000010.1, read as the reverse complement.
TACGTTCCCTACCCCCTTGCTGCTGGATCTCATGCTGCCACATGGCTGCATGGGAGAGGATCTGCATGGGTAAACACAGTCATTAGAGCGAGAGGATGGAAGTGTGTGCACCCTGAAGATCAGACAAACACAGCTGCAGCATGAAATGAAAGCCTATGATTGATCCAGAATATTAAAGAAACCGGCTCGAATGCCTCAGACATCAGCCTGTTTTATGAATTATTTAACCTGAGACCTAATGGACGATTGTGATTGATCACATATATACAATTTCCATATGTACGCATAATAAATGTAGTACGTGTAAACCAATATGTGTTTAAAGTGATATAAGTGATCATTTATGTGTACGTGGTTTAATATAACCTGTATTACTTTCTCTAAGATAGTAAAAAAAAAAATTCTAATCCCCCAAGTAGCCCAGCAGAGGACAGTCATTTTCTGTTTTAATGTTGGCAATAATTAAACTGTTCTTTAACCGCTGCCTCACTTAGCTATAGTGTTTATGATTTATGACAGAAAGCAATGAAAATACCACAGTGATGGAACTTCTGTAATAACAAACAGTTTAGATTATTAAATATCAGTTTAAAAGATTACATTTAAATATTACATTAAAAAATCTGTCTTGAACTTTCTGTTTTTGTCAAATAAGGACTTAATTGCTACCTATATCAAGATTTATCTGATAGAAACCAGTTAGTGCAATTGATACTGTGACTTCAACTCATTCTGAAGTCAATTTGAAAGTTTCACTAGGCTCGGGAAAGACCAATTTTAGTGTGCTCAGTGTGTTTTTATATTAAGCCACATCACTGAATTTACATTTTTATTGTTCAGCTACCACTTTTGCTTAGTTCAAGACCGCAGTTTGCAGTTGGGTTCTTTTGAGCAGTTCAGCAATTTTAATATCCAGTCAGGGATTTACTATTGCAAATAACTATTAAAACTTTTTGGTCTTTATCTGGGTTCTTGTAAGCTACAGTGTATCTTACCAATGGCTTCAGTTATAAAAAGGTTTAAAGAGATTTAGAGAATAAGGCTCAAATATAACAAAGAAAAAGAATCTAACACTACAAACATTAAACACAGTTTCAGTGACTGCGGAATGCCATGCTTAGTCTGTGTGATGGAAAAACAAGGCAGTAAATTGCTGTGCACGCCATCTGAACTCAGTTTAATTAAGATTGTTTGGCTCACATATGGCTATACAGATGTGAGTTTTGTTTTATTGAGAGCTCTCAAACCAATAACACAATTAGACAGTGCACAAGTCTAATAAACTGCAATGCAACAGGGGTCATGACAGCAAACATCACAGCGGGAATAAAGGGCAGAAGGCCGGTGTTAATGAGTGGAGGGGCCAAGGCTGAACGACAGTATTAGGAAGAGATAAGGGGGAATGTCAAAATACAAAGTGTTTTAATGGGAAAACAAAGACAATGTAATCACCTAAACTTTGAGTCTTGCAATATTAATTCTACGTGAATATTTTACCCATTATGGTTTTAAGGTCAACAGTCTGAAGTTTATGTTTCTCATCCTGTTGAGCCACAGTTGTGCTATGTATTTACAAACATTCATAAACTTTTTCCAAGATTTCCCCTTCAAGCACGTTTTTGCCAAGTAAACAGTCTGCATGTTATCCCATAAAGGCCTTCTGCTGAATGACTTTAAGGAGATGGGTGTTCTGCTGTGCACATCAGTTGTTTTAATGGTATTACTTTCTTAATTTTTTTATCACTAATTGTGATCAGTTCTTGTCATGCAGATACAGTAAATTCCCAGCTCCCCCCTCAGGGCAACAAATTGTTCTGTTGGAATTTGCCATGTGCTTGGATTATGTGGACTCCTGGTTTTCTTTGCTTTGACACATGTGTCTGAACTTATTTCATTGGGTGGTTTAAAGTTCAGGAAGACCAACCCAGATCACAGCATTTTGGGAAATCCTGGAGAGGTAATCTTCAGCTTTCCACCACATGTGGTCTAACTTTAAAGTGAGTGGCAAACTTTTACAGACGTCTTTTGCAGAGACTGGAGTAAATGGCCCCACGTTGTGTGTCTGTGCCCTCAAAAGGTCATAGCTAATTAAGTTAAATTAACCCAACAGTAAAGTTTGAACCTGTCAGAGATGTGCAGTAGATTTTGTTGAAGCTACAGCTCTGCATTAACCTTCCTCACAGAGCATAAACACTGGGTTCACATCAAACCCAAAATACCTATCGCAAATCTCAGCTCCTGAAATATGAGGCAACTCACATCTCTGAATGATGTGATAGTGATCTTTGAGTAGATCATTCAGTTTTTTAACCCTGGGTGGACATTTCAAAGTTAAAAATGTTATTGGTCACGCTGGCTTCAGGGACAGGGAGAGAGAGCCTGAGGCTGCAGGACGTTTTCTACACGTGGCACATGGGTGACGTTAGTGTGCACCATTTCCTCCACAACACCCCAAAATAATTCTCCACGGTCGAGTCACTGCGGGTCAAGACAGCTACAGACACCTCCCCTAGCAATTTACGACAGCCCCCAGTCTGAGTGGGAAACCGTACGCATGAGTCTGCACGTAGCAAACTTTTAGAAATCCAGCCCCGGCCATCAGGCGGCCAACTGCGCACAGAAACATCACGAATAGGAGGAACCACCGGAATCCCCACACCGTTAACTTCCCCCGAGGCCGGTCGAAGGCAGACTTCAGAGGACACATTTCTTGCTGCGAACCCACGCCCTGGACGAGGTAAACAACCGCCTTCCGAGAGAGTTAGGGCAAGATAGTCGAGCCTGTGCAACCCTCTCATATAGGCAGCGGCGTCCGCTTTTCCACCGAGATTTGCTGTTAGCAAAACCCGTCACAACACAGATTTGTCAACGGCTCAAACTTGTAGCTGAAAGCTAGCTGTGAGCTCGCTGCAGGTCGCGGCCTCAACGACAGTTGTTGCAAGCAGGAGAGAAAAGTAAGACGTGTTTTGTGACGAATGTGGTCGAATTGAGTGAAAGCGGAGGTGGCGTCGGGCCAGCTTTGCTGCTGTGTTTGTGTGGAGGGAGGCTGCATTCCTCAGCGCCGCGGCGTGGGATGCTGCTGCCGACGCTCTTTAGAGCTTTATCAGCAGCTGCAATGTGTTAATAAACCGATTTTATGCTCGGTCACACGTCCCACGTACAGGTTCGGTGATGTGTACCGGCTTCGTCACGGTTCTAATGCCCGCGAGAAGTTCAGTTTTCAACAGAAACGGAATTCTTCCAGAATTCTCCATTCGGCTAATTGAACTTGTTTTGACCTCGGGGCTAAACAGGCAGCACCGTCTGCCTCCCACAGAGGGACGCTCCCGCATTTAGAAGCGGTTTGGTGCGTTTTTCTGCGGGTTTGTGCAGGTCGAGTCGGACTCCATTGGACGGTGCGCAGTCCTCACATGAGCTTCCTTCGCGGGGAGGAGCGAAGACGTGGCAGTCCATCCACATTTCCATCCACATCCTGTGCTGTCCGAGTCCATGAAAAGACTGAAGAAGGCGTTTGTCAAGCTTTTTTTTAAAAAAAAGCGTTTAATCTGCAAAGATGTCACTGCAAAACGAGACATCAGTAAAAAATGCATTGCATTTTATGTGCAGGCACCAAATGCAAATGTCTACGCTTGGAAAGGTGCCAGTTGTGTGGATGGCATTGTTCTCTAGCATTTAGATTGTTGTGTTTAAGATAGAACTGTAAAGCAGAATGCTGATGTAAAATATGGAAAGTTTAGAGAAAAAGATGCATTTGATAAAGCAGGAAATATGTATTTATGGCTGAATTTAAATTATGTAAACTTCAAATGACAGGGTAAGGTGGATCAATCACTTGTGTGGCCTGACTTATGGATCAAAATGATAAAGCATTACCTCTGCTTTAATCCTCCATCAGCAGTAATACAGAACACACTGGAGTTCTCACCTTGTCATTACAGCAATTCCACAAATAGCATTCTCCAAGCCTTTCTCTTGATCATTACTGAGTAACTCTAAAGTTGATTAAAAAAAACAGGGGCAGTACTTAAGTGTAATGATAAACTTAGGCTTTACTATGCAGTTTTTGAGATGCATTACTGGGCTGTTTAATTTGACCTGAATTTGAGATTCCATAATACTGTTGTTTTTTTTGTCATCATTTGTAGAATTCGTGCTGCCAGCTGCTGACCTCAATTGAAATACCACAAGTCATTCTTTTTTATTTTCACTCCAGGCTTGAACTTGTGGCAAAGTCTAAACCTGCCCAATCCTGTTGTCTGCCTCCAGTAAAAAGTACCACATGTTTTCTAGCTTGCACCTTTACTCAGCTGCCTCCAGCATAGGAATTAAGTAAATATTTTCCAATTTTACTTGACTTGTCAATATCTACACAGCAAAAAGGGACATTGTTTTTACTCTATTTCTTCCAAATCATGTCGCATAGTGTTGTCTGCAGGTGTTGACAAGTGGACATTTTAGTCTACCATTAGGATTTCTGCTGTTGTCTTGTTTCAATTAACAGATACAAATCCAAATTTAGTGTTCATTCAGTCGGCGTTGTCTTTACATTTGTGTTGGAGCATGCAGAAAAGTCCCGTTGGCATTGCTTTGTGTTCAAGATTTTTCTAGGATTAAAGCCAGTGCAAATCCAGGGCTGACCCAGACATAGCAACAGAAACCACTGACTTATATTTGGATTTATGAGGAAAATGAGGGACAGGATTTCTGAAGCCCTCTTTAGGATAACAGGCTGGATTACAATATATAACTAACTTTATATGGTTTTCCTCATTGTGTTTTCCTCTGGAGTCCAGTCCCTGATTTTATGATAAACGTAATGATGTGTTCACATACAGGTAAGATGTTCCAAAAAAGGTTCGGTTTGACATCGGGGGCATTTGTGTTCATTCAAGGGTGCGAACCATTTATGTTTTTCACATATAAAATTCCTATAAGTGTAGAAAATTCATAAGGTTTGTTGGAGGCAGTTTTTATTGTTATTATCATTATTAATATACATTTATTGGAGCAATTTTCTGCTGGAGAACAGAGGATCTTTTTATTTTTAGGGCTAAGTGATGGTAACGACCTAGACAGTGTTAGTAGAAACACAAAAAGGTCAACAAGAAAACTGCATTGAGGTTGATAAGGGAATGTGATAAACATGTGATTTGTAATGTCCCTAAGGTTAGATTTTTACTTTGAGAAACAAAGATTTGTGTAAGCTTAACTTGTGATTATGTATGTGGTTCAGTCATAACAATGTGACATCACTCTGAGTGGTGACTGGTCAGATGGGAAGATGTGAGAACCAATAAATTAATTAAATGGTTTGTCAATGAATAAATTAAATTGTCTATAAAAAAATGAATGAAACAGTTTATCTTACTTTGTCACTTTTTCTGCAGGATGGAGCTACCGTGTTGGTGTTTATTGTTATTGAGCTGCCTGGAGTCACTTTCCGCTCACAATGACTTCTTCACCTCCATAGGTAAAACTATGTTTTAAAACTGAGTTAATTTATGCATGTGCTTTTCTCTTTGCTTAGCTGTGCAGAGAGAACCCCAATAAAATGTGTATAATGCAGCATTTTGGTATTACTATTAATATTTATTTCCCTTAGGTCAGATGACAGATCTGTTATACACAGAAAAAGACCTCGTCACTTCTCTGAAGGACTACATCAAAGCAGAGGAAAATAAACTAGAGCAGATCAAACGGTGAGTTTTTGACCTCAGTATTCCTCCTATTTTTTGGAATACAACAAAAAAAGTTACAGCCACCTTTATTATGATGGGCTGTCGTGCAGCATTTGAAGTCTAACAGCTCATAGTTTGAAATTTTTCTGGACTGGACACGTTTGTATACGTTTGTACGTTGTATATTTCAGAGGTAGAGTCCCCCCACCCTTTTTTTTTTAATGTGATCATGGAGTGATGGATCATTCAAATCTTTCAAATTAGGTTTTGGGGGTCAGTTGGATGACATCATAATCACAACTCCTTTTATCCTCAGAGGTGGACATTTGCCCACTATGACTGATATAACTTAAAAACAGAGGGGTAGAGAAATTGGAGCTGGGCCTTTATGCTTTATTATTCAGATGCAGTGGACTGTGTGACTGTATTTCATGAGGGAAAACCACTGTCCAGTGAAGCTGGACAAAGACCATTTACATGTGAAGGGAGGTGTCAAAACTTGCCATCTCTGGTTTATACCATCGTGTTTATGTCCATTAAGCAGATCATTGCATGACTTCTTAGTACATAACCCCACTGCAAACCTAAGTGCACAATACATTGTGGTTAGAGGAACATATTCTTAAATTACTCTGCTTGTAAAATTATGGAAGCCAAAGTTATGCTGCAGAACCTGAGAAACCTACCAAATTTTGGGCTGTGTATCTGTTCTGAACCTGAGAACCTGTGTATCTGTTCTTTGTACAACCCACATTTTGAAAATGATCAACAACTTATTTCTTGTGCATTATGTTTCGGTAATCATGGAACTTAACTGATCCTCCTTGTGACAGGTGGGCGGATAAGCTGGATTCTTTGACAGCCACAGCAACTCAGGACCCAGAGGGTTTCCTGGGCCATCCTGTCAATGCCTTCAAACTGATGAAGAGGCTGAACACAGAGTGGGGGGATCTGGAGAGTCTTGTGCTTAAGGACACCACTGATGGTATGGTTAAAAAAAGATAGGCTAAATAATGACTCCACAAAGTTGTGTTCCCGTTTGCTGCACTGTGCCGAAGTTGGGTTTTGGTAGCAGAATGTGTTTTGACTGGTCACTGAGCTGCATTTGGAATGACTTTTGGAACTTACAGTTATCTCCAAAGAACAATTTTACCTGATGTTCTGAGTGATATATTTTAGTATCGAAGCACATCGTTGCCATATACATTTGTCGCCGTCGAGATTAAACTGACCAAAGCTGTATTTATTGTTAATTGGATCAGCTTTTGTGTTCTTACTGCAGAAAGTTTCACCTGTCCCATCTGACTCTTGCAGGATTTATTTCCAACCTGACTATTCAGAGACAGCACTTTCCCTCAGAGGAGGATCAAACAGGCGCTGCTAAAGCTCTTCTCCGGTTACAAGACACATATAGACTTGATGCTAACACCATCTCCATAGGAGACCTGCCAGGTAAAATCCGCAAATTAATTCACCACAGACACTACAAAGTTTACAAGCCCCTTTTTTTCTTTATAATGTTAATTGTATTATGTCTGTTCATTCTCAGTAGAAATAACAACTATGTGGAGAGACTACTGTAATTTAATATGATATTTTTAATCTCTTGTTCAAACCAGGAGTGAAGCACAAGAGCAAAATGACGGTGGAGGATTGTTATGAGTTGGGTAAAATAGCCTATTCTGACGTGGATTACTACCACACAGAGCTGTGGATGGCCCAGGCCCTGAAACAGCTCGATGAAGGAGAGGAGTCCACTTTAGATAAGGTTACTGTGCTGGACTACCTAAGTTATGCCGTCTACCAGCAGGGAGAGTTGGAGCGTGCACTGGATTACACAAAGAGGCTGCTAGAACTTGGTGAGTCCCTTCAGAAACATTAAATATCTTTCTAACTTTTACATAAGGATTTGGCAGTGTGTTTTCCGACAAAGATCTACTACTCAGTGTGTTCCTTTTTTAGGGTTCATATAATAGTTGATCTAGTTTCTAAGGATTGATTAAAGGGCTAATTGTGTTAGAATAGAATATAATTAGGTTGGTAGCTGGATGTTCAATGTGGTGTTTTGGGTGACATCCACCAGTATTTCTAATCACTGCTGGCGTTTTAATTTATTTGTCATTTTCAGACCCAGAGCACCAGCGTGCTAAAGGCAACCTGAAATACTTTGATTTCCAGTTGGAAAAGCAGAAAAAGGCAGCAGATGAAAATCCTCAGAAAGAGAAGGATAAAGACAAACGAGAAACGACAAAGACAGAGAAGAGAAAGAAGTCCAAAAAGGCTCTCTCGCTGATTCCTGAGAGGGCGAAGTATGAGATGCTTTGTCGTGGGGAGGGTATCAGAATGGTGAGGAAGATGATGCCATCCCACAAAAAAAGAGAAACTCTAACTTATAAATCCAGGCCTATTCACTTTTGGTGTTCTTCTGTTGTCTCTCAGACTCCCCGCAGACAGAGCAGGCTCTTCTGTCGTTACCATGACAACAATCACAACCCCCACTATGTGCTGTCACCTGTTAAACAGCAAGATGAGTGGGACCGCCCCTACATCGTCCGCTACATTGACATCATCTCAGATGAAGAAATTGAGATGGTCAAGCAGCTGGCAAAACCCCGAGTAAGTATTTCAGGGCAGATGAAGGCGTTCCACAGCTCTGGTTGGTTTAGCCGGTTCAGGGTGGGTCATTGGAGAGGCGCGCACACAGGCATGCACCTTTACATGTGTGTGCATCTGTGTGTGGGTAAATCATGTCCCTGGCTTCGCAGCTGCGCAGGGCAACCATCTCCAACCCCATCACTGGAGTGCTGGAGACTGCTCCTTACAGGATCAGCAAAAGGTAAGACAGAGCCAGAAGCTGCCGCAGACGGAGCACAAGGGAGGAAACCGAGAGGGAGTCCCTCCTTCCCCCCCAAAAAAAAACTCCCATTTCATTTCTATACTCCCGTCTCTCCAGAGCTCCGTCTCTCTGCCCCTTAAAAGCTGAAAGGCCCTTGAGCTGAAACACAGAATCCTACTGAGACTAAGGATTTATTCTGCTTATGTAGATATCTGTGGACTTACTCGTTTGCAGAGCGAATGCAATGCAATTTTACCATCTTATGGGATCGTTTGGAGTGCAATGTGTAATGTTTTCAGGATGTCTTTGTGGATATGGTTTTGCTCAGGAGTCTAGTAGAAAGAGGTAACACAAAAAATAGAGGAGAGGACAATGTGTTACTCATTCTACTACTTAAAATTAACATAGTTGCTTTTGGACCAGTAGTTGTGTCTGAGGATGACTAATGAAATTGATTATTTTGAATGAAGACATCAATTCCAGCGTTGTCTTGTGGAACACTCTGGTCCCTCTTAGGATTAACATGGAAACATAGTGACCGCATTTGCCTTTCTTTTTTCTCCCTGTCCCTCCTCTTATTCTTCTCATTCTTTGTGTATCGTTTTCCTTCCCTTTTCTTCTTGTTTTATCTTTTCCTCCTCTTTGGTGTGCCTCTGGAACTGCTATAGTTAAGGCGAGCCACGGTGCATGACCCCCAAACTGGGAAACTTACCACAGCCCAATACAGAGTCTCCAAGAGGTAAGGGGTTACAGGTCACCAGGAAGGCGCCAGTGCCTTCCCCTCCTCTTCATCACAGCTTATTCACCGTGGACTGTCTGAAGCAGCTGTTTGGCTATGCACCCAGAAATTATGATAAGAAGAAATGAAAATGGCTAGCAACACATGTAAAGCTAACAATAGAGGTTTTGAGAACCTCTGTTATTGGTTTTGTTGTGGCTAACATCTTTCATTTTTCCAGGCAGTTTTGGTATTTTCATGGAACCTTGATTGAACCTCCATTTACTCTACAGCCATTTGACCAGAATACCTCCATATCTAATTTGAAGGAACAATATCTGCTTATAGCAGCTAGGGTATCTAGTTTAAGTACCGGTACTTCAGTATCTGCAAGACAAATGATAGAACTTCCAAGGTTATTGAAAGAATGGGCAAAACCTTTTAGATACAAACATAAACTTTAGAAGAATTTTCTTTCCTTCATAGACAAATGACCAAATAGACTTTATAGACGTGACTGTGCTGAATTTGAACACCATCTTAAATTTAGCAAAGCTCAACAACCCACACAAATCCTCACGTCTCTGGTTTTTCTGCTCTTGGTAGTTAATGCACATGTGTGGGGTTGTGGCTGTAAGGGTGTGGTGTCCCTTTGACGTTATTTTTTGTCTTTGTGCTGACCAGACAGCCCATTTTTCCAAACAGTTGAAGTGTGTCAATAAGAAAAAATAGACAGGATCAAGCACACAGTTACCCCCCCTTTTTTCTAACTGGCTGTGAAATATGAAGGTACAAGAATCCACTGGCTTATAGCTGATCCAGCAAAGGATCCTTTTGCACGTAAAACTAACACTTACTTCAGATAGCAGAAGATGTCTGTCTTTTCTCAGGTTCGTAGGGGTTTTTCCTTCACGGCTTCGGCACTCATTAGATTAGCGATTGATTCTGACACGGTATTGAAAAGAATTGTTAGCTGAACTTGCTACTTTTGGATATTTCCCTTACTTTTTCAGGCTAAAGTGTGAACTGCGGTTGGACTTTGTTTTGAGCGAAAACTAAAGATGAACTCCATGAAAATATTCTTGTCCTTGTCCTTTACCAAATTCCTGAATATGTCTTCGACCCTGTACCCTGAGCTGACTGGAGATTCTAATTTCAAATCTCTGAATTTTTGCTGTTTTCCATTTTGTTCACACCTTTACTTCACTTTTCTGTTATAGAAGTGAATGCACACAACTTTTCAAGAAACTTTTTTTTGCATGTTGCCGGCATGGCAAGCCTGTTGCCTTCTGCGGAGGAAGCTCTACTACCATCTAGTGGACAAATTTTGATCTGAAAGAAATACTTCAGACTTTTTTATTTACTTTCTCTGCTTTCCTTCCTGCATTCCAGTGCTTGGCTCACTGGCTATGACGATCCTGTAATTGATAAGATAAACCAGAGAATTGAAGATCTCACAGGGCTGGAAATGGACACAGCTGAAGAGCTGCAGGTAAAAAGTTATCTGGAGGTTGCAGATAGAATGAGATTTTCTATCAAAACTTAATGATCCTGTCTCTGATTATATATTGAGCTTCTTTTCTCTATTTTATTTTCTCTTTTAGGTTGCAAATTATGGGGTTGGAGGTCAATATGAGCCTCACTTTGACTTTGGCAGGGTATGCTCTACACTTCTGAGAAAAATCCATTCTAGTAAATACACAGTGGTCTTAAAATGAAGACATAACAGTTATCTTGTTACTGGTTGTCTGTGGACAGAAAGACGAGCCAGATGCCTTTAAGGAGCTGGGAACTGGGAACCGCATAGCAACTTGGCTCTTTTATGTAAGTATACCCTTTCCTATGGCAGTTTAAACCTGCATTTGTTGACTTTAGAACAATTACAAACTTTATTCAATAAGAATAATAAATTCCGCTATGTAGCTTTTTCATGTTTATAAATATTTGGTAGGATATCTGTTTAAAGTGATTTTATTTTTTTTCTGTCTGGATTTAATGCACCAGTAGCTCAATTACCAGCCCAAAGAAAATTTGGGAACTTTTTACCCAAGGATTATTTTCTCTATGTGAGTCATTAGAGTGGGAATTCTCAAGGGGACTTTTATCTGTCCAACAAATTTGTGAAAATGGTAAATAGTAGCTAAAGGAATTTAGGTTAAAGCATGCAGTGCTTTGTAAATGGGTGCTACAGCTAAAGTTTAATGTATTATCAGTGTTTCCCTGAAGGACTTCAGAATGACGTTCCTTTGAAAAATGGCTAAATGTCGTGTTTCTCGTCTTTTTTCCCCTCTTTGGTGTAGATGAGTGATGTCGCTGCAGGTGGAGCTACAGTTTTCCCTGATGTTGGTGCTGCAGTTTGGCCTCAAAAGGTACTCATCTGACAACACATCAATTTCTATAGCAGTGATTAAGCTGCAGTGATTTAATTCAGCCTTATAATTAAACATCTTAACACAAATTCTGCTCTTTCAAATTCCAGGCGTTTTTAAGAATTGTACACAAAAATATACTTATTGATACACTGACTGAAATCCACACATTTCTGAACCTCTGACAGATCCATCTCCATACAAAATGGGGTTCATGCTGAATAATTGATGGCCTGTTTTTTTTTTTGGTTCTGCCATTATTTGGAGATGTATCGGAGCTCCTGCTAAAGCATTTCTCACATTCAGACCCTGAACTCCTGAACTAATTTCAGTGACCAGATTTCAGACTGACTCACTTGTGGAGGGTGTGAAGAGCTGCTCATCTCTTGTACGTTTCAGGGATCTGCTGTATTCTGGTACAACCTGTTTGCCAGTGGCGAGGGAGACTACAGCACCCGGCATGCAGCTTGTCCCGTGTTAGTGGGAAACAAGTGGGGTGAGTATGAACTATGAAAACTGAGTAAATATCACAGGTAAAAGTGTTTTTTTTCTGTTAAACCTTTGTGTCATAAATAACAGTGGAAGTGGTCCAGAATTCCTAACATTTCTCTGTCTTATTTTTATTTATTTAAAGTATCCAACAAGTGGATCCATGAACGAGGCCAGGAGTGGAGGCGGCCCTGTGGCCAGAATGAAACTGAATGACAGAAGATAACCTCCCCATCCAATTCCCTTTCCCCTCTCCACTTCTTTTCAAACCACCATGGACTAACGTACGTTGTTTCGGTTCACAGATGATGTATGGGGTCTAAACGAATCACTCCTACTCTTAAACATGCTTTCTTGGTCTTTTCCCCCGTGGTAGTCTCCCATCCCAGAGATTGTCTTGGTTAACTAAGCTACTGGACTGTATCAGCATCTTGGTGACAGAAAACATGTTTTGTCAGAGAAAGATAGTTTTACGAAAATTTTCAACGTTTTTTACTCCCGTGTGTTTTTATAAAAAAAATATTTGCACTTTTTTTTCCTACAGCTTTGTGATGAGGCCAAACTGTTTCGCCTTCTGTTTGAACTTCAAAGGGACAGTTCACGTTTTAAAAGCCTTATCTGACTGGTTCTGTTCAACGGATTGAATTAATGCTTCATTTAAGTCTTGTACTTTGATATTTTAAATGAAAATTCACCATAGATGTAAAAGACTTCCTGAAACTGTGTTAATTTAAATTAAGTTTTTAAAAGTGCCAGTGCATGATAAAAGTCATTTTGGGGCACTGTACAGAGAGGTCCTGTTCCTGTTTTGTAGCAGATAACATTAAAACTTTCTGAGTTTCAATCCCTTTTCTGGAGCACACACAGATTGGAAGGTGACTCTGGCGAGAACTCACTTCGAAAAGCACGTGGTGTCCAGCAGAACCAGATAACATGCCAAGTCCTGACCTTGTGTTTTGTTTTGTTTTTTTCATTTCTTGTATTTTGAGCAAACATGTTGTTTAGAAGAACTTTGTTTTCTGACTTTATAATATAATGCCACACACAAAGTTAAATGAATTGGATCTTTTCTTGGTTTTATATGGTTTCTTAACTTGCTGGCTGTTAAGAAAGACGTCACAGCCTTTTGTTGTGAATAAACAAAATGTTACAGAATTTAAAGGGGATAACCAGTACAGATTTTTGTTTGATGCCAAGACTATGCAACACTTTTTAAGATGGCATGCATGTTGTTGGTTTGCTTCTTTGGTTCACTCATTACATTTTTTTACACTATGGCCTGTTACACACCTGCATGATGTGTTTATAGACTCACATTTAGTGACATTTAAATGCACCTACAAAAAAGATGCAGAAAATTCAGTGTTTTTTTTCTTCTTCTAAATGTAAGTTGATATGTGATCATTCTGATTGTTAAAAATGTGTGAGAGACAGTCAGTGGGTGTCTGCTTTGGCATACAGAGACGAACAGCACGGACACCAGGTGAAGGGGACGCCATGGGGGTCTTGAATGCGGTTTTTGATCAGCGATTGTAGTGTGGGCTATCCACACTGGCCCACCCTTGTATTGAGAGAATGTAGATTCTATCATGGAGGAGACATTTTATTTATAAGTCCAAAACCATTTTTTGTGTTTTGTTATGTGCAGAATAAACGTCTTAAGTTGTTTTTATCTTTTGGTTTTTCTATAATAAAGACATGAAGATACAGTGCTTTCTTTTTAGTTGACTTGGAGGGGTGTGTGCGCTTTGGAATTTGGGGGAAGGTATGAGGGGCGTCACGTGACTGTCCAGTACAAACATGCTGTCATTTGCTCTGCCGTCGCAACCAGGGCTGGACCTCTACCAGGTTAGGAGGACAAGGGCAGCAGGGAAGAAAGAGAGAGAGAAAGAAGCAGCAACTCTTGAAGAGGAAAGTCAGGAAACTATCCCGTCCACCGCATTACACCTCACCACACATCTGCGAGGATAACGCGCGTCTGAGTACTGAAGGAAAAGAACAGAAACGGCACAATGATGATGACCCAGATGGAGACAACGGTGCACTATGACAACGGCTACGAGGAAGAGTACATGTTACAGGAGGAGGAATGGGACAGGGACATGTTGCTGGACCCTGCCTGGGAGCAGCAGCAGAGGAAAGTATGTCGTTTTCCATTTTAAATCATTAAATTAAATCCCAGCTTTCTTATTTTCAACACCTGTCAAAGAAAGATGTGGGGACGTTGCAACTGTTGCCTCCCCACATAACAATATTTATGCAATTTTTTCTTTACAGAAAGTAGAAAAAATAATTTTCACACTCAAAGCGTGCAGACTCTTTTTTTAAGTGTCGAGAACTAAAACTAGTAAAAGTTAATTCTGCGCAGCAGGTACTATGACTTCCGTTTCTCAACAAAATAAAACACGTTGAAAGCATTGTTAGGGAAGGCTAGCAGCTAAATGCATCTGCTTCTTCAAGGTAATTAACATTGAACAAAAGGGAAAAAACTGTTTAATAACTGTAAGGATGTTTTTGCCGTTCATAGTGAACATTGAATATTTTGGATAATTTACTCAATAGTACAGTACAATTGGTAGACAATGGAATCCAAGAAAAGTGAATATGAAATATGGGACACAGAAGGAGATACAGAAGTTGGAAGCCATCGGCATTACTAGCCAATGCCAGAGTAACAACATTTTACACTGAAATGATGAGTAATGAATGACCATATTTAGACAATGGTGAGAAGGGGATGAAATCACCAGATCGAGACATAAAAATGATAGAAAATGACAAAGATGAGACACAAATGACCAAAAGATAGATGCACTCTGTGGAAATTCAGACGATATCCTTGAAGATCGGAAAAGTGGTGGTACAGACACATGGGGAGATGCAGTGTTACCATAAACGGACACAAACCCAAGAAATTGTGAGGGTACAAAACAACCAAAGCTCATCTATACAATGATGTTGTGAGACATGTGAGAAATAACCCAGTGAGAAACAAAACACGACAAAGACAAAAACTAAACTATACAAAGAATATAAAATCACAATGTTGCAAAGGATGATGTGTTTAGCACTACGAATGCCTCATCCTCATTAACTGAGGCCTTTTACATCTGCACCTAGGAGAAACGTTTCCCTCAATCTACCCCTGATGTCGACTCTCTACACCAAACTCTGAGAAAAGAACTTGAAATCTCCAAACTGAAGTTACTGGAGTCAATTTCCCCACTCCCTCACACATCAGAAAGCTCATGTATGACTTTAGTGTGAAACATGGCCTCCCCCAACCTGCCTCGGTAGTTAGGTCCCGCTGGCTTGACTCCGCTTGGGAGCAGAGAGGGCGGCTTGATGGACGGATGCGGCGGGTACCAGCTAACAATAGCCCTGCCTTCCGGTGGCCCTGCAGACTGCTGCCTCTCCACTGATACGCGCGGAATGCGAGCTGTCAACAGATGCTTCTAACGCACGATGACGCTCTTGGGATTAGAATGGACGCTGCGGCTAATTTTAACCTGGGGACCAAAAGGCATTATAGTTGGGTTAATCCAGTGTCCTTGCCGCAGAATTCTTTTGTTCATAGGCACCATGCAGAGATATTGTACCAGGACCAGCTGGGCTCAATATAGCCGAGGCCTCCCACAATGTGGATTGGTTTTAGGGCTTTAAAATTTGGCTTGGGCCTCAAACTGCAGCTCTTTGAGCCTCTGAAGGCCATCAACTCCATGCCCCTCCTAACCTCCCGTAGGATGACAATATGTGTATTTTTGTACACACAGTCAAGAAACATGATAGCAGCCCGCACTTCCATGAATACAGGACTTTTTGTCATATAAACAGTTATATTTTGGAAGTGAAGAGTGTTCCTCTGAGAGTGCTTGTCTGTGTGAGCAGATGTGCAAAATAATCAAAGTAGATAAAGCATCGCTAATGGCTGGAAATTGTAATGTGGCACTTTCATTTGGCACAGTTTGCGCTCTAGCTTTACTTCACTACGAGCAGCAGTGTTGCCAAAAGTGTTTTTGTTTGCTCCATGAAAAGCTGCTCTTTGTCACTTTGAATAATTTCACTTATCAAGATGCAGGAGGCACTTTGAAAAAAAAACTCTCTTCCAGTGGATATTAATGTTGCTTCTACGGAGCTTCAGTCAATTCGTTACCTGACTCAGGTTTATCAAGGAGATCGATTAATACCACGGCGCCCAGTCAAGTTCCAGAGCCAGAGCTGCACTGCCTTGGACCTGTCTTATTAAGAAAAACTGTAGAGGTCTTATAAATATACGTAATCAGTATGTTTTTTTGTACTTTTAATCAGAATAAAAGCAGCTTGAGGAAGCAAAGGGATCTTTTGATGATGCTCAGCCTCCCCAACATTTGAAGAATCCATTTTAACATTTTCCATTTTCCTGAACACAGCCTGCCAGCCTCTTCCCTGATGAGGGCCCCAAAGGCATCACTCAGTCCAGTGACAGGGATTGATCCCCACTGGATGTGATTCATGAATATTTTTAGCTGTAATCGTCACTGGGCAGTACTGCTGGAGAGGCTAGGCGTGCTTGGAAAGTGGGCAGTAGTGTTCTGCGACAGAGGCTGAGTCCAATTTGGAGGACCAGCGGGCCACGTTTTTTTTTAACAAGGAGGACAGCAGTACAATGTCACATACAGCCGGGGGGCTCAGAGAGTGGAATGTGTTGGCCTTAACTCTAAAGCCTGTAATATTCGCTTTTGCTCCAGCACCCAAGGGAGAAGTCTGAGTGAAACTGTGCACCCGTCTACAGTCCAGCTGAGTGCATGAGGGCTAAAATATTGTTAAACCCTTCAGTGACATGCCATTTGTTAGAGCACATTTCAGTCACCATTTATTCTTAAAGTCAGTGGGAGGAAAAACCTACCTGAGACATAACTACCTCTGCATGTTTGAAGGTTTAGTCTTTAAGTGAGAAAGTCAGTTCCTTTTATGCCAATATTTTGCCACATTAACGCACTTTTAAGAAGAAGCGACATTAAAACAATTTATTTTAAAAGGAATTTTCATAATTATTAGGTACTGAAAACAGGTTTCTGTTTGTTTTTCTCCTTTCCAACATTAAATACATTAACAACACTGTGCTGAATGTGTATAGCAGTTAAGCTAAAATAGGCCAAATGTTTGACGAAATGCATGTTGAAGTAAAGTTAATTGTTCTCTTTCAAATCCAGGACTTGCCTCCATTATTTTAAGAATGACTTTTTCCTTTTTAGGAAAGAATAGAAACAGTATATATATATATATATATATATATATATATATATAAAAAAGAATCTCAACCCTCAGTGAGGGAAATTAAAATTTTTAAGTGGCTCAAAAGTTTAAATATTCACAATGATTTAATATTAAAACAAATCATATACATAAATAATAATAATAATAATGATCCTAGTATTATCATAATCTAAAAAAACTGTTATAAGTCACTGTTAATAACTGATGACTATTGAGTAACTAATTAGAAAGTTTCCAAGAACTTCTGAAACCCCACCAGGAAGAGCAAAGAGCTATACAGCTTTACAATCTGTTGATCAGCTCAGTGATTCAAATAGCTTTCATGCAGCATTAAACTTTATGATCAGCTCATTAAATCAGTTCTTTAACCTGCCTATCATCACACCTCTCCAAGGTAATACTCGTGACCTGGACGAAGAGCATACATGCTTTGTGATAGAGCTATCTGAAAGCGACTGTGGCACATCAACATTATATTTTAAGTGGCAAAATAGCGAGAGAAAGTGACGTTAGAGGAAAACTTGTTCTGTAACCATGTGACATTTTCAGTCATGTTGACATGGAATGACGTTTTGACGTTTTCCCTCTCGGCCTCTTATCGTGAGCCACAGCAGAGCAGTCTAAATTTACCACCTTATATCAGCAGGAATGTGCTCTGGTCGGCCCCCAGCTTTCATCTGCACAGTGCTGAACATCAACTCTGCTGTTGGCAATTGGGAGACTATATAAAAATAGGAGAAAGATTATGATCCTGTCTTAACTTGATTTACAGTATTTCAGGATGCCACATAGAGTACATTTGTTCTGATTGGTGTTAGCTGTGGAGCTATTGTAGGAAAAGTTGAAATTGGACTCTAATGTGACATTGGAGGCTAACCTGGTCAAAGGTTAACATCCCTCTAGAATGTAGTCTTGTTATGAATGCTTGTTAAGCTGTTAGCTCCCACAGTTTTGTTTGTTTAGATTTACCTTGGTTATGGCGCAATATCTTTATTGTCTGTTGGCTACGTGTAAATTAAAGTAATATTTTTGTAAAGATTTGTATTTTAAGGTGATAACAGAAAAACACAACATAGGAAATCCTTTCTTAATGGGTTTTGTGCTTTGTTACAAATGAATGATATTCAGTCAAATTTTAACTGATCTGGGATCCCTTTCCTGTCAGACCTTCACAGCCTGGTGTAATTCTCACCTGAGGAAAGCTGGAACTCAAATCGAAAACATCGAGGAGGACTTCAGGAATGGATTAAAACTCATGCTGCTTCTGGAGGTCATCTCAGGTTAGAACACGAAAGGAAGCAAGTCCTCTTGTTTCCACATAACAGTGATTGTTTTCTCTTATGACTTCAGCTGTCTGACACTTTTGTTCTTGTTTGCAGGAGAGAGGCTACCCAAGCCAGACAGGGGGAAGATGCGGTTTCATAAGATTGCTAATGTCAACAAAGCATTGGAGTTCATCACAAGTAAAGGGGTGAAACTGGTCTCCATAGGAGCAGAAGGTACTTTCTGTTTGAATGAATATACCACGGACCACCTTGAGTTCATAAGGATGGATATTCAGTATTGAGATGATCTTTATTTCGGTCTTTTGGATGTTTTTAAAAACAGTTTTCTTTTGAAATTCAGAAATTGTGGATGGGAATGTGAAGATGACACTTGGAATGATTTGGACCATCATCCTCCGCTTTGCCATTCAAGACATATCTGTGGAAGGTAAGAGAATCAAGCCAAACTATGTGATTTCTAACCATCTAATTTCTGAGGATATTTAACTATTTTAAACACACATATGTTTAAGACAAAAAATTGTTGATTTTTAAATTTTTTAAAATAGTTCTCCGTTGATTCTTTATTAGATTAATACAACTCATGACTGAAACTTGTATACTTTACACAGCACAAACTGAACACTTTTTAGTTTATTTTGGATGTTTTATAAGTTTGGATATCAAGACATGCAGTCTTACTAACAAATGCAAGTGAAATTTTCCAATTTTCCAATATGGTAAAATTGTTTACCCAAGTGTCAAACTTTCTTTCATAATGTTATTTAATCCAGCAAATGATTGTATTGTATTGTTTTGTATCAGAAACATCTGCCAAGGAAGGTCTTCTCCTGTGGTGTCAAAGAAAGACTGCCCCCTACAGGAATGTTAATGTCCAAAACTTCCATGTCAGGTAAGTCCTCCTTAAAGGTTTAATAGCTTTATGGTAGTAGAAATTGTTCCAGGCTCTCAAACTGACTTTAAACGGCAAACTCAGCAAAACCTGAGTACTAGACAAATCCTCCAACCAAATGTTGAGGCACCAGTTATACTTCATGTTTCACCAGGACTTAAGAAGTCTCCCTTCTTTAAACTGACATGTTGGTTCTCTCTGCTTATTGGCTGGTAAAGCTGGAAGGATGGCCTGGCATTCTGCGCCCTGATTCACAGGCACAGACCCGACCTCCTCGACTTCTCTAAGCTCAACAAGGTGTTGTGAGGTTTCACTCATAACCACTAATACCAAATTAACACACTTGCCACTGTGTGAATTGATAAAATGACACACATAATCACAACTAAATCATTTGGAACGTATCATTTAAAGCATTGAAAAACAGAGCTATATTTATATCAAATTGTGTATGCCATCTTTTTTTTAACCAAGCCCCCTTTATTCTGCTAATCACCTTCAGTGTTCACTTGCCTCCCTGTTTGACCATCTAATAAATGTGTGACGTGATGTTACAAAGTGGAAGCTGAATTTGTTTGTTGAGATGGTGGTACTTTTTTTATATTTGCTTTGGCTCTTTAAAAGAAAGTAGCCATTCAAAGAGGGTTGGTTATAATGGTACTTTTATTTATTAATGTCTCGTCCTCACAGCCAAATATTTTTATCCTAGGCGCACTCAGTGCTTCATTATTCCTAAGTATAGCACTTGGATCCCATTTCAGAAGCATTTAAAAGACTGCGGCTTTTTATTCTTAAACATGGTCTTTTGCATCTCATTGTGTCCTACATGTGATTGGAATTACTGCTGAGTTTATGTGAACTCTTTCCACTGCACACGCTGAAGAGACATTCATTTAAAAAGCACATAATATTCCAGCATTGCAGTTTGCATATTTAACTTGAGTGATGTGGTTTAGTAAATGCCTAGCATTGTCAGCGGTGGTCAATAACAGGTGAGGGCCTCAGTAGCCTGCTTATTTGGTGGATAGCGTCGCTGACAGCTTATCCAGAAATATTTAAGGTGGCAAGTCTTCCTCCTCTAAGTCTAATCCTTAAAAACAGTTTTGTCCCATAAGGTCTAAAATAATTAGAAAGTTTAAATAGTGCAATTTACTTTACCAAGGCCAAATTTGTCCTTGCAATGTAAATATATACAGGGGAACACCGTGCCTGGTTGCGAAGAGTGATATTTTCATTTGTTTTGGAAACAGAGGCACTCACTTTTCAGCAGACTACTCAGTGGCGTGACATGGACATGACCCTGGACATTTCCAGAAATATGAGCACTAGTCCTTGTAGAGCTCAGGCTTAGTCTTACCTCTGTGGTCACGCAGTGCCCTGCTTAAACAGGCTTTTGCAGTCCTTTTAAATTTCAGATTGATGTCTATGAAGTTACTTATGTGATAAAAAAAACTCTAAAACTCTATGATAAGTTTTAGTCCCATAACAGATACAGAAATTATCTTTTTTTACACAGGCTTTTTCTTACTTAGTTAATGTCTTTGACATAAATGTGAACGCACACAATCATACTTCAACTTTTCGGCTCTCCTCCTGCTGCCAGGAGACAGTTGCATTGTGAGCCAGGCAGCTGTTGAGTCTGGCTCCAGATGAGTGTATTCGTTAAGCCTGTTACAGCCTGCTGAGAAGGCTGTAGTCAGGCATACACCCTCCCACAGCAAAGGGTATCCTTCTGGTCACCGATCCATACATCGCTCCGTTGGTTTACCGCTAATCTATATATCTGTCATCCACTGGATCTGTGAGCAGGTGGCTCTGTTGTGGGGAAACCTTTCCTCCACCTGCTACATTTGTGGAACAGTGGTTCAGGGATGGGACAATAGAAACAGCATGATCTTTTTACCCCTCTGTGCTCTACTAGATTGCCCCCTTAACAGCAAATTATTTAATACCTGCTGTTAGCTTTGGTAGCTACTCCTAATTGGTTAAAAAAATACAGCATTTACTGCAATAATTTTGCGTCTGAATTATCAACAAGCTAAAATAAATAATCAATGTTTTTCATATACGATCCATTTGTCAGGCAAAATATGGTAATTTAGATTATCATCTACTTATTTGATAAGTTGAAGGCATACATACAAGACTTAAATTCTGAAGACTAAAGTACTCATTACTTAGAATCTGAATTTTAATGGAATTCATAATGTTTTTTGTCAGTTGGACAGAAATTATGAATCTTATAAAAGATAATATTCTCAGACGTCTCCTTTCTGTTGATGACTTGGTTGGATTCACTGAACTTTTACATCGCATGTCTCTAAACAATACTGGTGTGTTCTCTGTTGTCCGGTATGGATGAGAAATTCCTTTGCACAGAAAGCACAGTGGCTTTAGTTTTGTTTCTCTGTCTTAGGATGATCCACTGGGGAACCTGAACCTTGCATTTGACATCGCTGAAAAACACCTGGACATTCCCAAAATGCTGGATGCAGAAGGTAAAGTCGTTGATGAGCCCTATGTGAGTGTAAAGGTCGTGACCCCCCCTTCTTTCTTTATCATTTTCTTTCAAGGAGTTTTCATTTCTACTAATGTGGAAAAGAATTTACTGGATTTGGTTATTTTGTGGTCAATTCCCTATGACTTCAAGCATTGCAAAGTAACTCAAGTAATAAGTCAATGTTTTTTCAACACAAAACACTGGGTTAACTTTATGAAGAACTATTTTTAAACTACTTTTCAATTAGAAAAAAATATTTGTGTTTACAGCCTAATCCGAAACGGTTTCCACTTGGCTGAGCTACGATAAATGCCTAAAGAAGTTGATTGAAATTACATTTATGTATTTTATATGTGTCAAGAAATGACCCACATATGACTTTGCCATCTAAAAGCTTTATCAATTTTTCAAGAAGCCTGCTACTCTGAAGAATAACCAGTAACAGCACAATGTTTTCATCTTGATTTTTTTCATTGCATTTGATTACATTTCTCTAGCATAACCAAACGGAAAATTCGGCAGAAAATTTGAATCCCTACATGAAACTGGAAATTAAGCAAAGTGTCATTTGAATCGATGTATCTCCGTCTTCTGTGATTCAGCTTTGATCATAGTGTCAATATGGTCTTTTCTTTCTTTAATTTCTCATACGTCTCCCTGGAAAAGATATCATCAACACCCCCAAGCCTGATGAGAGAGCAATCATGACCTACGTGTCCTGCTTTTACCATGCTTTTGCTGGCGCTGAGCAGGTAGAGTAGTCGAATCTTTGTCATTACTTATCTATTTTTCTTTCAATCATTCTCACAGTCTGGTATAAAAACCTATTGTGAGTTGGATTTTGACACGGCATGCCGATCAGCAGATGTGCTGTGAGGACAACGGTTTTGGATTCAGTAATGAGAAGGTATCAATGGGAGGTTGTCGTGCTGTCTTATTCTGCTGATTTAGTTAACTTATTCTCTTTCCCCTGTGGTCTTAGGCTGAAACAGCAGCCAACAGAATCTGCAAGGTGCTTGGTGTAAACCAAGAAAATGAGAAACTGATGGAGGAATATGAGAGACTGGCAAGTGAGGTAAATTAAACAAAAAAACACTGACTTTGTGTTATGAATTGAAATTCTTGTGGTAAAAAAAATCTGCACACAAAAGCGATAAAAGCAGCACAGATTTTTCTTTTGTGTCTTACATGAAAAATCTCAGAATACAAGTCCTTTTTCAGTGTATTCTATTCTGGAGCTCTCTTGCCCCATATTGTCGTATTTTTTTCAAAGCTGCTGGAGTGGATCCGCCGCACCACTCCATGGCTGGAGAACCGGAACCCAGAGAAGACCATGGCAGAAATGCAGCGGAAGCTGGAGGACTTCAGGGATTATAGACGCCAGCACAAGCCCCCTAAAGTACAGGAGAAGTGCCAACTGGAGATTAACTTTAACACCCTGCAGACCAAGCTGCGCATCAGCAATCGCCCTGCTTTTATGCCCTCTGAAGGAAAGATGGTTTCTGTGAGTCACACACTCTAATTCTTCTTTGGTTTGCGGGTTCAGAACAGTGCTTTTAAATGTACACAGTTCACAATAAAAAAATCCATATGAGCAAGTTTGAAGGGGGATTTTCCGCAACCATTCTGTTCACAGGACATAGCCAGTGCGTGGCAGGGTCTGGAGCAGGCGGAGAAAGGCTTTGAGGAGTGGCTCCTTACAGAGATTCGCAGGCTGGAGAGGCTGGACCACTTGGCAGAAAAGTTCCGCCAAAAAGCCACCAACCACGAGAACTGGGCCAGTGGTCAGTTTAATTTGAATGTTTAGATTATTTATACCTGCCACTCTGTTTTTTACTGCTAAGGCTGTAGGTTGGAATGTTTATCTAATAATCTTGATTTATGAGGTCTTTGTTTATCTACAATCTGTAGATAAACAAAGAAATACAATCTGTATTTCTGCCTCTCAGACAACTTTCCAGGTTTTCTTTTAACCATGGGGTTTGTTTAGGCTTCCTAATGAGATGTAATTAAAGGTTTTAGAGTCTCCAGTGCAATCAACTGGTCATAGTTTGGACATTCTGTATATCTATGATGACTAAATAATGCCTCCATTTTGATTAAACATATTAATTCCATTGTTCCTATCCCTATATGATATTCAGGAAAAGAGCTGATCCTTTCCCAGAAGGACTACGAAACAGCAACCTTGATTGAAATCAAAGCCTTGCTTCGAAAACACGAGGCCTTTGAGAGTGACCTTGCAGCTCATCAGGACAGAGTGGAACAGATTGCTGCCATTGCACAGGAACTAAAGTATGCCCTCATTGTAGCAGATGCTTAGAGTTATGTTAAGACTGATAAGGGTAAAGCAAAACAAACTGCTGCATTCTGGTTTCCTTGATAATATTATTTGATTACTGTTACTGGTAACCACTATACAAATTGAACAGCATTGTTTGACTGTGCACATGACCATCAACAAACATGCACAGTGTTGCACTGATTTCACCACAATCCTACACTTTGCGTGTTGAAAAATTTACCATGATCTATTCACTCACTTAGTCACTGAAAAATCACTACAGAATGAAGTGTTTAAATCCTGTACAATTTTATTTCTAAGAGGCTTTGTGAGAGGTGTGGTTGACAGCCTTGCCAGAGTTTTCAATCAGCTGTCAATGACACACATCTGTGAGTCGTTAACATGCCGGTCTGTGGTTGGTCTGTGAGTGTTTCTGCTTCATATAAAACCGGTGCTCTATGAAAGGTAGACATTGAATCAACTGACAAGAATCATGGCATCCTGGGCTTTGGCAAGGTGAGCAAATAATTGATGTTTGTAATCAAAATTTCTTCTTTGTTCATGGCTTTGTCATTTTAAGTTGTTGACCATGCTGTCTTTCTTTTATAGTCAGTTGATCCTCATTTCATTAAGCTGGAATGTCTATTGCTATCCTGCTCAAGGTAAGCTCTTTTACCAAAGTTCTAAATGTGCTTGAGGTTATTCAGCCACTCTGGTTAAATTTTATGTAACCTTAACCATGTAATTTATCAAATAGGATGGGACCAGCGTGATTCTACTGGGGCCAGCTCCAGCATGGTGAATACTGGGCATCAAACTGACCAATATCCAGGCTTCAATCCTTGGGCCAAGCATGCTGGACCTACTGTGTCCTGGGTGGCTGCTAGGCCCCCACGAAGAGACCTGCCTAGCCAACCTCTTAACCCAGAAGGTCCTGCTGTGTCATGGGTTGTTGATAGTGTCCCTCACATGTCAAGTTTTGCTCAAAACCCAAAGCAGTCTACCAGCATGTGGATGACCAAGCCTCCCATGACTGAATTTCCTAGTTCTCCTTCTCAGCCAAAGCCTATGCAATGGATGGAAACTCATGTCCCACAAAACGTGCCTGCTGGGCCTTCTAATCAAAACAAACAACCATCATGGCTGGCTGGTAGTAATGAACGTAATGTCTACCCTTCAGCTTCTAGCTCTATGCCTGCTCAAGTACCTGTGGGTCCGCCATCTGCTCAACTGTCTGCTAGTCCTCAGTCTGGACCTGGCAATGTGTTTCCTGCTTACCAACCAGGAGAGCTCCGTCAATTTCAAGGCGGTTTTGAACAGGGTACCTCTCAAAGTGAGACTGGGCAGTCATCAGAGATGGTGCCGCTGCCACCAGTCCTGCCATTTCCACAGCCCGCCTATCAGGGTGGTGAGTTGACTACCTCTTCGTCACACTATGAGCGTGGAACTTCAGAAGAGGAATCCGAAGACGGCTACATTCCCATGCCTCCTTACGCTGCAGTTGACATGCAAAGTCCTATCCCAGGGGGACCCATGCCACCAATCTACCCAGGGGGACCAGTTCTTCCCAACTTGTTCTACCTCTTCTTGACAGGGCAGCTTCCTCATGGCACTGTGACCCATGTCCAGACTGATTTTGAGGCTGGCAAAGACCGCACCACTCAAGCTGGTTATGAGTCATACCGCATGTCTTCAGAAAACCCCTCTCAAGGCCAGGTTGCTGTCTGGCAACCAGTCCAGCAACAGAATTTTGCAGGCTTCTAAACTGACTGAGGGAAAAGGTGGCTCCAGTAACCTGATCTGCATTTGGTTGTTGAAAGTTCAATAAAAACATTCAAATGAAGCTTTTGTGCATCTTTAATTGAAACTGTTTTCAAATGGCAGCATTGGGTACGTAGGGGGGGGAAAAATGCTGACATGGTGGTTTGCTTATCTTCTAGTGAACTGGATTACCATGATGTTGCTTCAGTGAACCAACGATGCCAGAGCATCTGTGACTCTTGGGACAAGTTGGGAACTCTTACTCAGAAGAGGAGAGAGTCACTTGAGGTTGGCAAGATTAAAGGCACTAAAGTGTGGAGCTGGGTCTTGAAACCTGACTTGTATTGATCTGGGTTGTGGGGTAGCTACAGCTTTATCCAGAAAATGATTAGCTCAAAATCCATGAGGGACTTGTGCTTTTCAGACCTGAAAATGTGTGAAGGCATAGGGACTGGTACTGAAGGTGTAGGTTTCTCTTTTTTTTTCTTTTTTTTTTTTTTTTTTAAATGCAACTGGCTTAACTGTAGGGAATATCTGTACAATTAAACTGGGGTGGGTTAACGGCAGCCGATCTCATTTTGGTTTTATTCAGTAAAACATGTTGGGATAATCTAATTAAATTGTGTATTTGCAGCGCACAGAAAAGTTGCTGGAGACCATTGATCAGTTGTTCCTAGAGTTTGCCAAGAGGTCAGCTCCTTTCAACAACTGGATGGAGGGAGCCATGGAGGATCTGCAGGACATGTTCATAGTTCACACTATTGAAGAGGTCCAGGTAAGCTTGCAGCACTCCCCTGAAAATTGAGATGAGTATGATTTTGGTCAAATTACTGCAGAGTATAGGTAACAACTTTGTAACCTGCTTCTTCTTCCAGAGTCTAATCGCAGCTCATGAGCAGTTCAAAGCCACTCTGCCTGAGGCCGATGCAGAGAGACAGGCCATCTTGGGAATCCACAATGAGGTGCAGAAAATTTCCCAGAGCTATGGGATCAAGGCCAACATTAACAACCCCTACAGCTCCATTACAACAGAAGAGCTTCTCAATAAGTGGGAGAAGGTAACTCTCTTAAACTTGCATAACTCTGCAAAACATTTACATCTAGGCGTTGTCATATTTTTTTTTTCGAAGGTGGAGCATTTTTTTCAAACAGCTTATAAGTTTCAGGCATAATGGTGCTATGGGAATATTTAATTATTTTGGCCATTCGGAGAGAGTCAGTTTAGCAATAATATTCAACCTTCTGTACTCCGTTTCCCTATAGGTGAAGAAGCTGGTTCCTCAGAGAGATGGAGCTCTCCAGGAGGAAATGGCTCGCCAGCATGCCCATGAAAGGTTGAGACGACAGTTTGCTGCCCAGGCTAATCTCATCGGACCCTGGATACAAACCAGGATGGAGGTTTTGATTAAATATGATTTAGTTGATTATTGCTTTGATTCATTATTAATCTATTTTATATAAATGTATTTCATACAATTTCCTTTTTATATATGCAGAAATATGTTTTAATACAAAATGAGACAAAGTAGATTTGTAGACTATAAATGATTTTTATGTCTTCAGAAAAGTTTGTTGGCTGTATGCCTCCTTACAGGGTCAGCAGCAAAAGCATCATGTCTTTATACTGACATATACAACTAAATTGCCCCTACAATTAAGTTTACGCTGTGTTATCCTTACAGGAAATTGGGCGCTGCTCTCTGGAGATTGGAGGCACACTGGAGGACCAGATGACCCAGCTTAAGCAGTTTGAGCATGTCATTGTTGCTTACAAACCGAATGTCGACAAACTGGAGGGAGATCACCAGCTGATCCAAGAATCCCTTGTGTTTGACAACAAACACACAAATTACACCATGGAGGCACGAAACAGTATCAAACAGTTTTACAATTGCAAAATGCTACATAAACATATGCAAACTATCCTTAAGATATTAGAAAGTACTAATTTATTGTGTAGAATGTTTTTTGTGCATATTTGGACAAGTAGGTTTTTGGATGTATCTGGTATTGCATCAGCTGGTTCAGACTTGTGCTCTTTGTTTTGATATGTTGTCACATCATCAACAGCACATCCGTGTTGGATGGGAGCTACTCCTCACGACCATTGCCCGAACGATCAATGAGATTGAGACCCAGATCCTGACCCGAGATGCCAAGGGCATTAGCCAGCAGCAGATGAATGATTTCAGATCTTCTTTCAACCATTTTGACAGGGTACAGAACCTGCTGAATCAAAAACGATGAGATTAGCCCTTTTTGTGTGTTTTTTGTGTCCTAATTAGGCACCAAGCAAAGGCAACATTCTGCATCTGCCCCAAAAAGTACATTTTGATTGAAATGGTGAATGGATATTAAGCACTTTAGCACAACCTTTTGTATCACAAATTTTTGAAAATCATTCATTTGTAACACAACATTAAGTTGCTCTGTGGAGTGCTCATTACTCTGATAGATGTTATTCCAGAAACATTTTTTGGATTAAACAGACTGGCTCTGTTCCACCTTGCTGGTGTAACTGCTTAAATAATTCACACCTTTTAAAATACATTTTCGATAAAAAAAAAAACAGGCAATATTTCACGGTGTCAAATATTTTAACTAAATGTTGTCCAATGTCGTTCAAAATCAAATTTGACACTTTTAATATCCTATAGTGCTGTGAGACATAAGCATATGTTTTTTGCTTGAAGTATACCAGAACTGCATTTATTTCATGTACAGAAGGTGCTTTGAACCTATTGTTTTGGCTTACAGTAACTGCTGACTAATCCTTTGTGACTAAATGTTTCCTTTCTATACCTGAAATTTGGCATCTGGCTGCAGAAGAAAAATGGGGCGATGGAAACAGATGACTTCAGAGCCTGCCTCATCTCCATGGGTTATGACTTGGTATGTTATTTGACATCGGTTGTTGGAGGCTATTTCCCGTACATGCACGAACATATTCTCATTCTCTGATCACATCTGTCTCAGGGAGAGGTGGAGTTTGCCCGTATAATGATGCTGGTCGACCCAAATGGCACTGGCATTGTCTCCTTCCAGTCTTTTATTGACTTTATGACCAGAGAGACTGCTGATACAGACACTGCTGAGCAAGTTGTGGCTTCCTTCCGGATCCTGGCAGCTGATAAGGTATCTTAAAGGCTATGCGATTTCAGTCTACCTGTTATATCTGTCTTGTTCAATAGCAATAAATGCAAAAGGGGAGTGTTTGTATGAATACTAAATTAAAATGTATTTGTTACACCACAGCCCTACATACTTGTGGATGAGCTTAGGCGGGAACTTCCTCCTGAACAAGCAGAATACTGCATCATGAGGATGCCCCCCTTCGCTGGTCCTGGAGCGCCACCAGGAGCACTAGACTACGCTGCCTTCTCCACTGCCCTGTATGGAGAGAGCGACCTTTAACTTGACTGACAACCTCTTGTCTACTGATCATAACTTTTCCCTTTCATCCACCCTTTTCACCCACCATATGTCTAAGTAATTAAATAATTGATGAACTTTTGGATCAAATATGCTGAATGCAATCAAAATATTAACCGACAGTTGTTGTTTTGTTTTTTTTATTTGATGCCAAATTGTTTATGTTAAGCATGTTAAGCATAAGAAGCAATGCCATGTTCCTTGGTTCTCTTTGTCCTTGTGTGTAAAAGTGAAATTGCTACATTTGAATTCAATTAGAAAAAAACTGGACAAATGTTTCCATAAAAAAAAAATAGAAATGATAAAGCTGACAACAGTAAGATTATGGTCTTCAGTGCTTTATTAGTTGAGGAACCTAATCCCATTTTTGGCTGTAGTATCATGTACTGTTTTCATGTTTCCGTTCAGTTCCTTTGCTTTGGGAATAAAATCTTCTGATAAAATATTTGAGCTGTTTAAAGTGGATTGCAGTTTGCAAAAGAAGTTTCACGCTCATTGCTATCCATCAATAAACACTGGATTCCCAAAAGGGAATGCTGACATTCCCATGATGCCAAAAAAAAAAAAAACACTGCTGGAAACTACATCAATGCCCAAGTAAATGATTACAGTAGATCAGCTCTTTCAAGGCAAAATGTACAAAGGGATAAATAACGTAAAATTCATATCTATGACACTGAAGATTCAACGTTTTCTTTTAACAAACTGTGCACAAGCGCTTACATGTACTTTGAAAATACACATTATTGCCTGGAAAATCATGGAATAGTAAAAGCATAAAAATCTAATATGGAATCTAAATTCTCCTTACCATTTGTTGTTTGAAGGTGTCAGCAGTAATAGATAAAAGTAGGTGAGGTTATTATATTTGCTTACATGACTGTGATGCTTTTTGAATTTGTTAACTGAGTTATGTCTCTTTCTTCTTAACCATAGCGTCCTTTGATCGCTATAAGGGCTTACTCTGCCCTCGACAGTTTTCTGTACAAACAAAAACCAACTTAAAATAACCTACATATTCAAGTTTCTGTTGCATGCCTTTAAAGGGGTGTGCTGACGAAACATTTAAACTTTTGTTTCCCTTTATTCTTGTGCCTATGTCCTGTTGTCTGAATAACCAGTACTTGATTCATACAATAGTTCGGCATAGGTTCTGGTATTGGTAATGATTGACCAAAACTCTGCCAGGACATAATCATAACCTTTCACCCTTAAAAGGTAAAAGGTTATGATAGATTTCTGATGAAATGTACATCTTTGTCTTTCTCCTTGTAAAAAATGCACATCTAATTCTGTTATTGTTGACAGTGTCACCAAGTGGGGTTTTTAGTGAGAAGAATCAATAGCCACACAGAACCAACAACAATCTGCTTCAAAATAAACTATTCTTCTGCAGCTAAAAAAACACTGATTCTGAAATTAATAATAAAAGAAAGAAGCAGTTCCATCTTTTCTCAAAATCTTTGATTAATCATATTTTGGTAGCAAAACAAAAATGTTGACAACTTAAGATATGGTTTTGCTCTCTTTTAAAACAGCCTATTATATTTGCGCATCAGGGAACCAAATCTATTCAATAAACTGTGACAGACAAAATTTGTTCGGTCTGAAGTGTAAGAATAAAACAGCCTTTAACTCAAATCCCTTTGAATAAAAATTGTACATGTAGTAAAGCAATTATGTTTTATTTCCCTTGTATTTTCTCCAGGCTGTGGGTGGAATTGATACAGGTGTAGATAGAGACACTAATAAAGACAGATCATGATGGCATTGGTTGTGTGGGTTGGATTGGCATTGCTTGATAGCTTTATCTTCATCAATTTAGAGACCAAAAATTAAGTGGTTAAGATTAGCAAAATTTTCAAAAAAGTGAAATCTGAAATGTGATTATTTCATTTTGTGGTTTGACAAAAAACATTACACATTACACAAAACATTTGACATGACTGTCACAGTGAAGAATTGTTATGGGCCTCAAATATCAAGAAAATCATACCAAGGGTGTTCATAAATATCCCTGGTAAAACATAGTTTCCCAAATGTTTGCTGGGCAGAACTGTGCACTTGGTCCTAATTATAGAATGTTTTTTCAGCGTGCAGTTGGTAGTGCCTCCAGTCCTTAAGTGCAGATGATTAATTCAAGTCTGTAATTGCTTTTTGCCCTTTTCCTGTGCCAATAATATTTCAGCAAAACAAGCTATATTTGATGAGCTTCAGTGATAAGACAGAGAACAAGACAGGCGAAGCAGACCAAAGTAGATGATATATCATGTTGTGTTTTGCAGGCAAGACTGAGCATCTCCTTAAGGAATATACTGTAATAAATGCAATTTACAAATCTTAAACCATGTTAAAAACATTAACAATAAATTAAATTAGATACACTGCGTATAAATATGATTTAGAAATTGCATATCTAAACAAAACAAAAAGATCTAACCGACATTTTTTTAATGAAAAGTGATAAATTGCTTATAAAACTGATAAAATGCATTTCACTCATACCTTGTGAACAGTTTTGTCTTGGAATTACTTTTCAAACATACATTTTGTGTAATGACAGTATAGATTTATGCCAGAAATGACATGGTATATTGATATTTGTGCATGGATTTTTGTCCCAGATCAACAGCAAAAAAAAAGAAGCCCATTTTACTTGAATGGGCGGTGCATAATTCAGGCAAATGGTTCATTTAAATAATCTATTTTGAGGTTAGCAAAAATGCCCTCTTTTGGCTTGAGTTTGTGCTGCTGTGATGAGGGCTGGCAGTAACCTGTCTTCAGGAGGTGTAGATGCTCTGGTTTATTTCAGAGGACTCCGCCCCCCCCCCCCCCCCCCCCCCCCCCCCCCTTCTCCCCCCGGCCCCCCCCCCCCCCCCCCCCCACCCCCACACACACACACTTAAGGCCGCAGAGTGCACCTTTCTGCACTTTGTCCGCAGAGCCAGTCAGACAACTAAATCCTGCTAGATGTGGCTCGTTAGATTCAAACAATGATAGATGCTGGAGAAGGTGACGACGAATTCCAGTTTTTACGAACGGTGAGTATGACACACTCCAAACAACTAATATTTAGCCATTTCATCCAGTTCACTAAAGTGTTATTATATATTTCCGGTATAAGGAAATGACAGGTAATTTAATACAATACAGACCAATGAAATTCTGAGACGCTAATTATTGAAGTGTAAAAATCCATGTTTGCTGCTTCGTTGCAGACTTATTGTCCACTGGGACTAGTTTGGCTTTTTCTGGCTTTCTTGTATGGTCCAGATCACTTGAGTTTTGATATCTACATTTTTGTGAATTTGAACTTTTGAGAAAAAATGTATTCTGTTGGAACCTCCTTAGAGGCAAGCGTACATTTGGTGTGCATTTTGCTATCACCAAGATAATGGAATTTGTGGGACTTAATAAGTGTTACAAGTAGTTTTACCTCATGTAAGGACAGTGGATTTATCTTTGTATTTAAAAGGTGAATTTATGTATTAAAAAAGTCTTTCTTTGCAGTATGGTTCTGAATGTCTAAATGAAGCACTTTTTTAGATATCAAACATTAGGGTTTGGTAGTTGAAGCCAATAAGTCCAAGTTGAAAAAAAAAAAGTATCATGGTGTGCAATGCTCTAATATGTTTACACAGCCCGTTAAATTTAAGTTAACGCTAATTCATTGAGAAGTCTGGCAAAATAAAGTTATGATTTTTGTGTGTTTCTTTACTCTACTCTAAGTAGCAAAGTTTTAATCAGATAGCCATGTAAAGAACATAAAAACAATAACAAATTATGCCTAATTTAACTCAGCATGCAGCTCTCAGCAGTCAGCTAACCCATATTGATCACTTTTATTAGTTACTTAAAGTAAAGAAACCCCCCAGATGCTTTTTTATCTTAAAAGGATATGTTATCATTGTGTTTTCAGTTGTAAGTTCTCCTCTCACACCCTGTGATCTCCGCCCTCTGATAGGTATGCAAATAAGACTGACACACATATTCAGTGATGGACATAGATGGGAGCAAATTAATTCTGACATTGCTTGCATACATTATTTAATTGAATTTGATGTTTTCAATGGGCACTTGCTCAAGTGTGGCATGTGTCAAGATTTATTTAGGAGAAACATACTATACTACTGATATCTCCGCTGATTGAATAAAACGCTTTAGCGCAGAAGAGGTGATCATCTTTTATGAGTCAAGGTGGATGCTTTTCCTTTTGATGACGACTATTGTTGAAATATTTGAATTTCATTGACATAGTGTTTACTAGCCGTGTGTAAACGGTGCAGGAGCTGAGCACTTTGGCCATTAGAAGCCCCCCCCTCGGAACTTTAGCATTGGGATGTGTGTCAGACTGATTGCAAAGTACTGCTGATATGAAGAGTGGAGAGGGTTGAATCGGGGGTCTTCCCAAAATAGAGGTTCACAGCCTGTGTACTGAGAGGTGTTGGTATTCCTGGTCATCTGTTGTCTTCTTCTGTTGTTCCTTAAATAGATAGAGACACCTATTCAGTTTGACATGGAGATAAGATTAATGAGACGTGACTGAAATGTACTGTACAACTCATTACAATCTCTTGCTGTTTGGAAAAACTTACCAGTGTGACAGGCTCAAAGGACAACTCACACACACATTCCTTAGATTCTTTATGATTAGTTTATGGTGCCTCAAAAGGCTACAGTGAAAAATAATAATTTCCACGTGTTCTATTTTTCAGGGAGATGAGGTGGTTTTACAGAGTACCTTTACCTCTCAAGGGGAACATTTTAAGCTCTGTCTTGCTGCTGAAGGATTTGGCAGCAGGCTTTGCAGGCTTGAGCAGACTTCCAACTGCAAGGTAAAGAGCTCCACTTCAGTGACCACGGTGTCCTTTATCACTGTCAGCTAGTTTCAGTAGTTTGTTATTGTGGCATTAATAGAAATAAGGGAATTGATTAAAATATGAGAAAAGGCAAAACAATACTTTACGTTGATCTGGGAATACTCAGCTTGTTATGTTGTTTTCTCACTAAATTTGCTGTTGTTATCTAGCTGAAACAGCATGTTGTCTTCCTTTTGTACTATAGAATGTTCCCCCAGACCTGTCTGTTTGTGGCTTTGTCCTGGCCCAGTGTCTCTCTGTCCGAGCCCTGCAGGAGATGCTGGCCCACCACGAACAACTGGCTGCAGCAGTGAGTCAGTTGTGTTATTTTCACACAGTGCACTTTGATGAACATGTTTACCTTTGTCAAGAAAATGCTTTAATATTATAAGCTGTATTAAACATATTGTTGTCTACCAGTAAAGTGAATTGTCAGATATCTGTGTCTGATGTCCATTCTTCATATCATATTGCGTAATTGTATGTTTTCTTGGTTAGCTATATAGTGTAACATCACCATGTAACTAATTTGGAAAGGTAGACTGAATAAAGACATTCTTAGACACATGAGTGCTTTACTTTCCCCTTCAATGTTACTGTAACTAAAACTCATACAGTAAAGTCTTTTTTTCTTCTAACTGATTCTGCTGTTTCCGTTATTTCACTTCATGCTGGTTATCTTGGTCATGATTTACAGGTGGGAGCCGGTGGGAGCCATCGCACCCTGCTTTATGGACAAGCAGTGTTGTTCCTACACTCATACAGCGGCATGGTTAGAGGATTAAAAAGAAACTGTATTTAAATCTTTTTGCTGAAATATATATTACATATACTGTTTGTGTCTATCCCAGTATCTTTGCTGCTTGTCTTCATCTAAGTCTTCAAATGATAAACTGGCTTTTGATGTTGGTCTGCAACAGGAAAAAGCAGGTGACTGAGAAATGTGCTCATTTTTAAACCATGTTTTATTCTGTTTTTTTGGTATTTATCATATGTGTGATCTTTCCTTTGAGTAAAATGTTTCTCTTTTAAATGTTTGCTCTTATATGTATGCACACACACTTGCTCACACACATATATATATCTATATATAAATGGAGAGAGATTTTGTGTGTCGCTCAGGGGAGGCATGTTGGTGGACTGTCCATCCAGCTTCTAGACAGAGGTCAGAAGGTGAAAAAGTGCGTGTTGGAGATGACCTTATATTAGTCAGTGTGTCCTCGGAGAGATATCTGGTAAGTCGGTGCCTCAAAGAGGTCAATGTATTTCTTCTTAAAAGGAAAAAAAATCACTATACCCATGTCAGATATTGTAATCTGGTTAAAGAAATGGTTATACTATGCAAATGAAATGTTTACCATTGATGGTATTTTTCTCTTGTGATCAATTTCAGATTTCCATATTTTCACCATGTAAAAGTGTAATTAATTTGATTTCTGTTGCTTTCATGCAGAATTTGCCAATCTGTTTTCTCTGCTGCCTCTGATGAGTTGTTTAGCATAATTTTCTCTGATAACAGCTTTTGTGCTTGAAAAATCAGAAGTTTTTTGTTGTTAATGGGTTCCTTTTATCCCCAGCACCTGTCCTTTGGCACTGTGTCTGACAACAGAAACTGCAGCGACAGCCTGATTGTGAATGCAGCCTTCCAGCAGACTCTGTGGAGTGTTGCTCCCATCTGCTCCGGGGGTGCAGTTGTTCGAGGCAAGTTTATTTTTCTTCTTGCTCCAGTCAACAGACCATCAATTCATCAAGTTTATGAACTGAGTATGTTTTACGAAAAATATGTTTCAGAAGGTAAACACTTAATACATGTGTTAACAAGTGTAACAGTTTTTACCTTCTCACAACATCCTCCCTGTGTCTCTTTAAGCCACTTTAAGCAGATTTTTTATACTTTATCTGTCTGAGTTTTAGCTGCCTTACCATAAAGGCATTAGATGTCTGACAATATGGTCATCCCCCACGAAGGTTCTCTTATCTGTTCAGGTGATGTTTGGGCACTTGGTTAAATAACTGTCCAAAGACATTCAGGTTTTTTTTTTATCAGTTTGGCCAGACAACCATTTCTGGAATGAGACAGATATAAACCTTGTTTAGTTTTATATTCCCAGAGGTCACTGGGCCCAATTTAAATATGTAACTTCAGAGGAAGTTTTCCTCACTTGGTCGTTATCTGTGGCACATCACATGGTGCCGTAGTAATTACCTAGCTCTTTATGCTGTGCCCACTTTTTCGCAGACAGACTGGAGGCCACCTAAAAAGATACCACACTTGAAATAAAGAGTGAATATTTTACTGAATTTGCCACTTTCTGATTTGAATTTTTTAAAATCTAATTTCACATTTAAATTCTAAAAAGTCAAGCTTTCAGTTGTTTGTATTTGTAACTGAGCAGCGTGGTGATCTGAATACTTGAATACTTACTTATATATATAGTGTTTAGCACAGACATACTTTGCAAAAATGTGCAGATGTGATGCCCATCTGTGAGATGCCCTTCTCAAAAATGTTTCTATTAGGAAAATAAATGAAGCAGCAATTGTTCAAAGACTTTAGACTTTAGATTACCCACTTGGTAATCAAGATTGGACGTTAACAAATACAATGTAGCGCTTTGTGGGCTGTTTATCTGATTTGGATTTAACCTCCATTGCACAAATGTGGTTAAAAGTATTTTGAGCCACAATGTTTGTGGTTTGTCTTTTTTATATCTAGGATACCTGAGAGGGGGTGAAACATTGCGACTGCTCCACAGCCATAGTGATGCATGTCTGACTGTTCCTTCTACTCAACAGGGAGAGGAGCATCAAAGGTCAATGAAAAGATCAACCTCATTTCATGAAAAGAAAAGCATCCTTAACTCTACTTCTGTTACAATGCCTGTTTTTTCAATCTAGGATAATGCAGTATGAAACAGGATCAGTGTCCAGCCATGCCCGTTCCCTCTGGAGGCTGGAAATCCTCTGTGTTGCGTAAGTGCAAAGATAATTTTAAAATAAGTTTTGTTTTATGACACAATCTTTGTTTCAAATAATTGTACTTGTCAGCTTCGAATACAGCTTATAGGCTCCAAAATATGTTTGGACTTTTCACCAATTTGACATTTTTAACATATAAATTTTAGTGTTGTGAGCTGTGGATTCCTTTGAAAGGAAAGCAGCTTTGAAAAACAGTGTTCTTGATGTTCTTCAGCTGGAGTGGTAGACACCCGTGCTGGGGCCAGCCCTTCAGACTTTGCCATGTGACGACAGGGAGATACCTGGGCCTTACAGAGGAGAAAGGCCTGATTCTGGTTGACCGGGAAAAGGCTGACGTCAGCACAACATCATTTTGCTTCAGATTATCAAAGGTGATGAGTTAAGGGTGTTATACAAGTGTTCAGTGTTATTAGTTAGTAATTTGGATGTTGAATAAAGAAACATTTTTGCCCCTGATTTGGGTGGTAAAACACTTTCTGTAATAATTGCTTAAAGGAGCAAAAGTCTGGCACAAAGACCATTACTGATGGGATGGGAGTCCCAGAGATCAAATACGGCGACTCTGTCTGTTACATTCAACACGTGGAGACTGGGCTCTGGCTAACCTATCAAGCTGCTGATACCAAGTGTCGCATTGGAGGAGCTCAGCGGAAGGTTAACCTTTTAAACTTTAATATTCACATTTTCTGTTGCTGTATACAGCTACCACTGATACATCAAAAGTGTACCTCAATATCTACATATCCTGACTACCACAGCATGATATCATAAAGAAACAGTTGAGTGGAAGTAATTACAAATGATGTATTTTCAGGCCTTTCTGCACAGCGAGGGTCATATGGATGATGGACTGACTCTGTCTCGTTCCCAGAGGGAAGAATCTCACACTGCCAGCCTCATCCGCAGTGCTTCTCTCCTGTTTTCGAAGTTTATAAGGTACTGGATGCTTCTTTGATGGTTTCAGCTGTTGGCAAAAATACTGAAACTAAAAAATATTGGAACTTGTAATTTTGTGGATTGATTGTTTTCTCCCTTGATCGAGTGTGAAAATGAACATAGACATAATTTTTTTTGTTGAAATATCTAATGATTAAAAAAGGAAGAAAAAACCTTGTGCATTACATTATGATCTGCTTGATCATGTAACTACTGAATTACATACTATGCCGGTAACATGTAGAATAAAAAAATAAAAAAATTTATGCCACTTCCATAAAAAAAAAAAAAGTTCATATTTAAGTACGTATTATTGGAGTTTTCTACTGGGGCAAAATATTTAACTTTCATGTTTGATATAAATAGTGACTCACATGCTGTTTCAGTCGATACTTTTTGATAAGAAAGAAATCAGATTTTCCTTGAAAGATTTTGCACTTTGCAAAAAAACTTTGACTCTAATACTGACAGCACAACAGCAGATTTCCTGAGCCAGCCAGAGAGTTTGAAATCTGGCTTGTTATAATACAAGAGGTTTTAGACTTGGAAAATAAATAATAGAAAAAAATAATCCTGTTCTTTAGGAAGCTGGACAGTTTCA
The DNA here is from genome assembly GCA_013363375.1 of Menidia beryllina. Lineage (NCBI taxonomy): Eukaryota > Metazoa > Chordata > Actinopteri > Atheriniformes > Atherinopsidae > Menidia > Menidia beryllina. The sequence goes on along the minus strand of JABUIW010000010.1, from coordinate 12,706,968 downwards.
GTCAAGAGGGAAATATTCCTGCCATCCACCTGCCAATGGAGTTGGTAACATGCAGTCTCCAGGATTTGATCGACTATTTCCAGCCGTCACTGGGGGGGCTGAGCAGTGAAGCTAAACAGAAAAAAACAGCTGCACTAAGGAAACGGCAGAATATGTTTCAAGAAGAGGTAAATGTGGGAATGAGCCTATTAATCCTGAAATTTGAGAAAGCTCATAAACGTTCTGATCGTCCTTTTCTTGGCAGGGTGTGATAGATTTCGTCCTTGACTGTATTGACCATCTACAACAGTACAGCAGCGCCTCTCATTTTGCTGAGGTTGCTCAAAGTGATGCGGGAGAAGGGTGGGACGCCATCCTCAACCGCTTCTATGAGCTACTGGGTGAGAATGATCTCATCTTACCTCAAATTATGTCCATAAGTTTGCCTTATAATTTGATTGTTTTTTCTCTTTCCTTTAGCGGCTCTTATCCGAGGGAACCGTGTAAACTGTGCACATTTCGCAAGCTCTGTGGACTGGTTGATAAGCCGGCTTGACAACGTTGAGGCCTCTTCTGGTTGGTAACCCCCTCGATGGAAGTTGCACCTAGAATTAACTTTAAATGCTCATGTTACAAAAGATTTTTTAGAAGGTGTTGTTTTTTTCTGTAAAATATAATGCATTATGTATTAAAATAATCCAGATAATAATTCTTATCTTGAGCATTTGATTTTGGAAGCAGTATTCATATCAAAGACGAGTCTTAAAGCAAAATGTGGAGTTTAACACAATGAGCTTTACATGTAGTAATATGCTTTTGCATTTTCAGGAGTCTTGGAGGTTCTGCACTGTGTCCTTGTGGAGAGTCCTGAGGCACTAAATGTCATCAAAGATGGACACATTCAATCTATCATCTCGTTTCTTGACAAGCATGGACGCGACCACAAGGTAGTAAATGAAAAGACTTTGAGCTTTATGGTATTAATCTAGATTTGTTCTGAAAGGACACCCAGTTTTCTTTGTTTGAATGTATCATAAAAGGTGCCCTTGAGTTTATGCAGCTGTACCACAACCAAGAGAGAAATATGGCAGCTGTAACAGCTTTAATAGCTATTAAAAATGTGCCTCTTGATGTTGGATAATTTCCAGTTATTGAACTATTGCTGCATAAAGTGCTGACTGGTTGTGTTCCAGGTGCTGGAGGTGCTGTGCTCTCTGTCTGTGTGTGATAGTGTGGCAGTGCGCTCCAATCAGAACCTCATTTGTGACAGCCTGCTGCCAGACAGAGATTTGCTACTTCAAACACGTCTGGCTAATCAGGTCACCAGGTACTTCATCAAGTTTTTTCCTCCAAATATGACTTTTCCTGTTATTTTTGCTATCTATCTGTCAATGCATGTTGTCTCTCTTAGTTGATACACCACCATCAGATACAAAGTTCATGTCAGAATGATAATGTTTTCATGTCCATTTCAATTTCCAATCAGACATTGACAAAGGTGCTTGCTGCCTGAGGTAAAATAAGTCTGCTGAGGTAATCTCAGGACGGACCATTTCTTTTTACACTATTTCAAAATATTTCACCATCATCTCTTTCTCTCTTTATATTTAGGAAGGCTGATCCTGTCGGATCGCATTACCTGTTTCTATTTAGCTTGTCTTTGAGCTTGCAGTTTTTTTTGTCCTTTTTCATTTTGCTCTCTCTTTTTGCAGCTGTATCCTTTGTCAGTTTTTATTTTGTTCAAAGATCTCCACACTCCATTCCCCAGCTTCCTGTACATTTCTCTTTCCTAAACCTGAACTAAACTGTTCATTTAGTACATCTGTCCTTTTGATGTTCATTGTCCTGCCAATTTTCTTGTCCAGATGCTCTTTTGTATGAATTCTTTCGTCTTCTATAAATTCATTTGGACTTATATGGTGAACCATTCTTTCCATCACAGCAAATGTTAACTTTTTACATTAACCATTTAACTGGGATTCTGCAGAATGAAACAATTAGAAAAGCTTTGGACAGAGATTAGAGTCATAAAAACACGACACACACCGCTGAAATACTGTCCACAATCTAACTATATCCTTTACATGCTGCGTACAACACCCTTTAAAAGTGCTATTCATCGGCCATAAGTTTTTGAATTTGGATTCTGCTCCTCTCTTATGACACCCAGTGATTTTATGGTCACATGTTTCACATGTAAACAAATAAGTATTATTAGTAGCAGATGTTACTTAAAAGACATGAGATTCTGTTACTTGTATGTCTCAAAATATTATACAATAAATAATGTAACTCATTATTTTATCCTCTTTCTTTAATGGTTCTCTCCTTCTACTGTTCCACAACAGTATGAGACCAAACATCTTCCTGGCTATGGGAGAGGCTTCAGCTCAGCATCGGAGGTGGTATTATGAGTTGGTTGTGGATCACGTTGAGCCCTTCCTGACGTCTGAACCGACGCACCTGCGTGTTGGCTGGGCATTTACTAAAGGTTTCCTACCCCGGCCCACGGGAGGAGAGGGCTGGGGAGGGAATGGGGTGGGAGATGACCTCTGCTCTTATGGCTTTGACGGACTGCATCTTTGGTCAGGTGAAGATGAGCTCCGACAGGAGATCCTATGTAATCTGTTTTCATTTTTGTATGTTTTTATTGTGATCCACACAGATAGACTGAAATCTTGGCCTTGTAAAACAGGGTGGACTTCTCTTTTTGTTGATGATATGGAGACAAATCCACTTGTATTTTCAGAGAGAGACAGTCTGTCTGTCTGTCTGTCTGTCTGGCATTCTATAACTTCTGTTTTTCACCAGCACTTGATTATCTCTCGGTGCTGATAATTAAGTGCTGATGAAAAATAGGACTATGAACATAGTACTATTTGTTATTGAAAACATGCCCGGAGAGAAACGAGGGGGAGATTATGGTGATTATCATCCTGAGTAGCAGCACTTACCAGAAATTAGATTTGTTTATGAAACATTATGATTAGTTCAGGAAGTAGGAACAGTACTGTTGCAACACTGGTTGTAAATTGTGATTACTGTGAATGCCGCAATTAAATATTGTCAGCATATGAATTATAGCCCTTCAGAAGGGTCAGATGCATGTTTCAGAAACCTCACCCTCATTCCATTTATTCTTTATGCTCCAGGTGTATCGTGCTATGACTAAAATGCATTCCGTAATATAACAGATATATAAGTAATTTTGTTTTAAATACTGTGGTTTATTAATCCTATGAAGAGGCAGGAAGTCTGAGCAGTGATTACTGTCTGCTGAATTTCAGGCTCTGTGGGCCGTAAAGTCAGCTCTCCCTTCCCACACCTGCTGAAAGATAATGATGTGGTTAGCTGCTGTCTTGACCTCACTGTTCCATGCATCTCATTCCGGGTCAATGGTCTGCCAGTGCAGGGCATGTTGGAGAACTTCATTGCTAATGGACTTCTTTATCCAGTGGTCAGCTTTTCAGCTGGAGTAAGGTCAGAGGAGACAAAATCCTTTTAACTGCTGTGCTTGCTTGTCTGTTTGGTTTAATTTCAGATTTTTCAAATGTATTATTGCTGTTTCTTTGTAATCTAATTTTTTGTCATAATGAAAAACTAAGTTAGACACGGTCTATTTGTTTTTGGCTCTACATGGCTCACAAAATAAGTGATTGCCTTTGCTTTCTTTTCCTGTAAAATTAGAGTCCGTTTCCTTTTCGGTGGGCGGCATGGAGAGTTCCGCTTTCTGCCTCCTCCAGGCTATGCCCCTTGCTCTGAAGCTCTGCTCCCAAAATTCAAACTGAAGGTAGAGCCATGTCAGAAATACGTTTTGGACTGTGGAGAAGGGAAAAAGGAGCTAATTGGCCCTTTTGTGCCAGTCACTCCAGTTACATTCACTCCTACGCCAACTGACATCAGTAAGGTAACAATTAGTGCCGTCAGAAATATTTTCATTATTGAAAATAAAATGATTTGAATTGCTAATCAATTTCAAGTATATATGTACAATTTGAAAAACAAAAGTACTTCCATTACATTTGAGTATATTTGTGCCAAAGCACAATAGTGAAATTATATATTTTACCCACTAGGTTGTATTACCAACACAACTTGAGGACATTCGTGAGAAAATGGCAGAGAATATTCATGAGCTCTGGGTAAAGGATAAGATTGATCTTGGATGGACATATGGATCGGTAAGTGTCACATCTGTGATTAGATAGCAGATTTAATATTTTTACATTTTTTTTAAAAAGGTACTGTTTAATGTGTACAGGTGAGAGATGAGGGCAAAAGACATGATCCCTGTTTGGTTGATTTCTCTAATCTGCCGGAGCAGGAGAGAAATCAGAACCTTCAGATGGCCCAGGACACCCTCAGGTGAGTTCCAGTACATGCATAATATAGGTAGAATATTAAATGATTATTCTCAGCACATCCTCTGGAGTTCAGATATTGTACATTTGCAACTTGGTACTCTTTGTCTACTATTTTAATGAATGTATCTGTTTTTCTATTCAAGGACTTTGTTGGCTCTTGGTTTCAATATCAGTTTGACAGATGACCATGCTGAAGAACGTGTCAAATACATGAGACTTCACACCAGGTAAGCTATTTGGTATTGTGGTTGATTGTATTTTGTTTGGTGACCTTCACAGACCAAAGCCTTTTTTCATGGCTCCTTTCAGGTATGAACTGCTCAGTGGCTACAGGCCAGCTCCAATAGACTTAAGCCAAGTTATTCTCAGCTCAGCTGACGAGGAAGTGGTTAATGTGCTGGCAGAGAATGACCATAATGTCTGGGTCAGAGAGCGTATCAAGCAGGGATGGACGTATGGACCACAACAGGTGTTTGTTTTGTGCTGACATTTCCGGGGGGATTGTATTTCACTGGTAAAATTGTTGTCACTTCACTCAATATTATCTTCAAGCATTGTATGTTAAAGTTCAAAAGGCAAACAGTAATAAACTTTTATGACTTGCGTCTGCAATTTTAGGATGCAAAGGCAAAACGGAGTTCACACCTTGTACCTTACAACCTTCTTGACGAAAAGACGAGGAAAACAGGGAGAGAGAGTGTCAGAGTGGCTGTCTGTATCCTGCTGGCATTCGGCTACAGCCTGGAGCCACTCAACCAGGAAAGGAGTATGTCTCAAAGTCCTATCAATTCAATCGATTATGGCTCAGTTTATCATATTTCTGATTCCTTTGACAGCATTGGAAATACAATGTAAATTCTATGAAGCAATAGCTTACTTTCTCATTATGTAAAACTTAACTACTGAACTCATTAGGTAACAAGAAAAAAGATTTGTCGCACTATTCATATCTGATATTTCACTGACATTTGGCAGCATTGTATTATATGCCTTAGTACAATTTAGTTTTGTTTTAGGAGATAACCATATTTGCTCCATTTCTGTGACTGACAGTGACATTATCGAAGCCGTACCTCTTCTCTGTGGAGAAGTGCAGAGTGTTCCGACCAGATAAATCATACGCCGTGACCTCAGGGAAATGGTATTTTGAATATGAAATACTGACAACAGGGAATATGAGAGTGGGTTGGGCACGCCCAAGCTGCACCTCTGATAAAGAGCTTGGCTCAGACGACCAGGCATTTGTCTTTGATGGATCTGAGGTGAGGCATTCAAAATCACTCACCATTGTCACTCATTCAAGACAAAATCACTGTGTGACACACATTGTTCCTTTGCTTGTCTATAAACTGATTTATTCATTCGTGGTACAAATGAAGGCTTCAGAATAGATATATTTTATAAATATCCAGGGTATCCAAAGTGGAGCACTACAATAATCTCCCAAAGCTGACCTTGTATTCTACGTCAACCCCAATCCTACGTCAATCTCCTTTGGGGTTGTTATAGAGTATTTTTACATTGATGTAATGGTGAAGTAAAGCACAAGACTCATTTCTTCACTGTTGCTTTCTCAGGCTCAGTGGTACCATCAGGGCGGAGAACCCCTGGGACGTCCCTGGTTCAGAGGTGATGTGGTGGGATGCTTGGTTGACATGGTTGAAGGCACCATGATGGTTACGCTCAATGGAGAGCTGATGTTTAATGACAGAGGATCTGAGCTGGCTGCCAAGGACTTTGATATCAGAGATGGTAAAGAAAAGCAAAACATAGCATACTGATACTTTATTAAAGTGATAATGAATTAGGAGGATATTATCCTTTTATTTAAAAAGTGTCGATTTAAAAAAAAATTGTCATATCTTGTTTCTAACTATCTTTCCAGGCCTGCTGCCTGTCGTCAGTGTTGGGGTGAACCAAGTTGGGAGGCTGAACTTGGGCCGTGAAGTTGGCTCTTTGCAATACTTTACAGTGTGTGGCCTTCAAGAGGGTTATAAACCTTTTGCTATCAATATGGCCCGAGATCTACCTCTGTGGATGAGTTGGAAACAGCCTCAGTTTACATCCATATCAATTGATAATCACAATTTACAGGTTTGTTCAGCAGTCAGTAAGATTTATTTTCCCAGCAGTTTGGTAACTTTTTCCTGCCGTACAGAATTTTTTTCTCATAATTTATTTTGGGGCATAGGGGGGACCCTGAATAGAACATCTTCCACTTCAGCAACTTTGTGTTTTTCGCAACTCTCATTCTGAAAACAATTTTCAAATCTCATTCAAGGTCACTAAAGTCAGAGGCTCAATGGATTCCTTACCCAGCCTGAGGGTGTCTCAGCGTTTTATGCCAAACCACAGTGGAGGGGTTGAAATGGGCTTTTATCGGCTCAGCATGCCAATTCAATGTGCGGCTATTCTCAGAAGCCCTTCAGAGGGCGTGCTTCCAGGGCCCTCCAACTCTCTCACTCCAGGTTCAGTTTCACTGATATTACGAAGCACAGAGAAAATGTTTACAAAAGAATTTGTGTAGGTCATTAAACAAGTGCAATTGTACCCAAGTCAGAATGTACAAATTGTTAATCTATTTGTTGAAATATTGCAACTTGTGTGTGATCTCCCACAGACATCCAGATTATCCATTCTCTAGATTACTTTCTGACCTTGAGAGAAATGCTCTGATTAATCTCCCGAGGGCCATGCTGTAATTAATGCATGTTGTCCTTTTCAGCAAAGAAAGAGCAAGAGGACACAGACTCTGACTTTGAAGTCCTGATGAAGTCAGCACATGGCTTTTCTAGCTCAAGAGATGAGCTCAACCATAAGGATCACAGCCACGACAAAACATCCAAACTGAAACAACGGTTTGTTGTAGAGAATCTAAATTAAAATAATATGTTTCATAAAATTGACATCATTCAAACACTAAATATCATAGCACCATGGCCATAAATGGTCATAACTTTTTAAATTTAGAACTAATCGTTTAAAAGAAACAAAAGGAGTGAGCAGGCACCATGTGTCTTACTGATTTAACTGATTTGTGTAGAAATTGATGCATGTTCCTGTTCTCTGCAAGGTTCTTACTGAAGAAAACTAAACCAGGGTTAGTGAGCAGCAACTCCTCTGCACGGCTTCTTGAAGAAGTTGTTGTCGATAAAGATGACCATGATCACCTTATCCAGAGCTCCAGAGTAAGGCCGTGGTTTTCTCATTATCACACCTAATTAAGAGGAGATAATTGCATTACACATAGCTAATTATAAAATGTGACAAGACCTCTGGCTATATCACTCTGATCACTTGGAGTGGTTGAAGTCAAATAATTAACAGGGCGCATGGACTTGTAGTGTGCTGCGACCAATTTTTAACCAATTTCCAGTAACATAGAAATTATGAAACACATGATGAAAATAATAAACACGACACTTACTAACTTGTCTGCTACAGTATTACTACTCGGTCAGAGTTCTTCCAGGCCAGGAGCCATTCAATGTGTGGGTCGGCTGGGTGACCTGTGATTTTCATCAATATGACGACACGTTTGACACAGACAGTGCCCACACTGTGACCATCACCCTCGGAGATGACAGTGGCAAAGTTCAGGAAAGGTTAGTGTGCACTAAGAGGCCTTAGCTGAAAGATTTATACTCATTACAAATAGCAGTCACGGTTGTTTATTATTGATGCTTGTCAAGATCCTTGTTATTATTGTTACTCTTACATCACCAAAGCCAGTGAGCTTTATTTTTGTTATTTTTCCTCATAAAGCAAAATCATACTCCTCTGTGGAATAATTTTAATGTCATGCTGATTGGCTTCAGTGCTGAATTCCAAAGGGCTGTAAATTGGAATCAGACTGTAAGAAATTTAATATATTCTTATCCTTTTGCACAGTGTGAGACGATGCAGCTGTTACATGGTGTGTGCTGGTGAGGCCACAGGCCTGTCTCAGAGTCGAAGGAGCACGGGGCTGGAAATTGGCTGTTTGATTGACTCAGCTACTGGAATGCTCACCTTTACTTCCAGTGGAGTGGAGATGTCCACTTTTTATCAAGTAGGGCATGCTATAAACTCATTTTACCTGGTGCAAAATTATCCTTCTGAAGTGATATTTTGTTATAACACATTTAATGAAAATACTTAGAAATGTGTGTTTCACATGGACTGTTTAACTGAGGAAAGCACTGTATCACTTACAACCAGGTGGAGGCAAGTACAAAGCTATTTCCAGCTGTTTTTGTCAAACCCACCACCAGCAACATGTTTCAGTTTGAACTGGGGCGGATCAAGGTATCTAAATAACTTTCTTAAGCCCTCTCTGCTTGTAAGAACAAATATACATGGAAACGTATGTCATATAAAGTGTGATTTATCCATGGTGATGTGTTTGTGATCCTCTTGATACAGAATGTGATGCCATTGTCATCAGGTTTGCTTCGCAGTCAAAGAAGGAATCCCACTCCCCAGTGCCCCCCAAGGTTTCAAGTCCAGCATCTGAGCCCTGTGTCATGGACCAGAGTACCAGACAAGGCATTAAATGTGGTGGTTGACCGACCAGATGAGCACCATGGTTGGATAATCCAATGTCATGAGCCTCTCCAAGTCATGACCCTTCAGATCCCTGATGAATGCAGGTTAAATAACCAGGATTTAAGTGAAATGTTTGATGTATTTCATGCATACTGTGATTCATGAGCACCAGGGAAAAGTCTCTGAATGACAACATCCACAAAAAGGCCTCACATGTTTCAAATGAATACTCTTTTGTCATATTTTGAGCAGAGAAAAACACTGTCATTGTTTCCTCTCTTTGATGACATTCCCGCAGGTCTGTTGACATTTTAGAACTGTCAGAACTCGATGACCTCTTCACCTTTCACTACAATACACTCCTCCTCTACTGCTCCTTATGCGCGCTTGGGAATACCAGAGTTTGCCATGCCCTCTGTAGTCATGTTGACCAGTCGCAGTTCCTTTATGCAATTCAGAATCCTCACCTTGCCGGCCCACTCCGCTCTGCATATTATCAGCTGCTCATTCAGGTGCCTAATCTGTAAATGTCCTTTTTAGCAGCAATTAACAGAGGTTACCAAATGTGGCTATTTGGAGAATCTATGAATAAATCTTTACTTTTTGTCCTTTAGGTTTTCCTAAACAGCCACACCACAGCATGTCTTATGATGAATCATGAATACATCGTTCCAATGACTGACCAGACCACAGAAATCTCCCTTTATCTCAGTTCAGTTAATGGCTCTCCTGCAGAGGGAATTCCCAGCCCCAGTCAGTGCACATCCCTGAAACCAAAGATACATTTTTCATCCCCTTGTTTTGTCCGTTGGGATGGGATGGAAGGAGAGAGTGTTGCTGAAGTAGCTTGTGCACATAGCCCAGAATTCCCCTTGGACATATTGAAGAGTCTGACTGTGGAGATGCTCAGTGCTGGAGTTTCAGCTGTGGGGCAAGCTGTGAGGGATCCTGCAGGAGGCAATGTCGAACTTCTGCTTTCTCCTCTGTTAAGACTATTACACAGCCTCGTGGTTATGGAGGTGTTACAGGATGAAGACCTTGAGAAGGTTCTTTGGCTGATGGAACCAAGTGTTTTCTCATTAAAAAGTACAACACTTCAGGAGGAGGCAGACAATGAAGAAACTAAGGATGATGAACAAGAGCAAAAAGGGAAAGAAAATAAAGACGAAGTAATCAGACAAGGGCTTCTTCAAATGAAGCTTCCAGAGGCTGTCAAACTGGAGGTGGCTGACACAGCACCTATTTATTTTTACTCTTTCCTCCTTTCCCCAAACCCTCAACTTGCATATAATTTTGATTTAGCAACAGGCCCTCTTTTATTGCTTTAATAAGCATGTAAACATGAATAAGAATATTTGATTTATTTCTATTTCTAGATCTGCCATCTGCTGTCCTACCTGTGTGACTGTCAGGTGCGCCACAGGGTAGAAGCTGTGGTTGCATTCTCTGGCAACTTTGTGCAGCAGCTACAGGAAAACCAACGTTTTCGCTACAATCAGGTCATGCAGGCGCTCAACATGTCCGCAGCACTCACTGCTCGCAAGACCAAGGAGTTCCGCCTACCCCCTCAAGAGCAGGTTGGATGGACTTTTGACTACAAAATAAATCAATTAAGGTTGAAACATTCCCTCTTTTGAGATGTATTGCATCATTATGGCTCGCAAGATATTTTTTGCATTTGTCTAAATATTGTTTTGCAATTTTTGACCTTTCAAAAGATCAATATGCTGCTGAGCTTCAAAGAGGATGAGCCACAAGAGAACTGCCCCTGTCCAGTGGAAATCCAACAGCTCCTTCAAGACTTTCACAACCTCCTCAAAGCAAACTGTGGTTAGAATATTGCTAACATTGAATTTTTAAGCATGTGTTAAGTATAATTGCTACAAAAGAAAAATGTATTTTGCTGTCATTGTGCAGTCATTGAATTGGACAGTGGATCAGAGGATGAAGATGATGTCAAAATGTCTTTGAAAGATCGACTTCTCAACGTAGTAGCGAGAGTCATTGGACTTAAAAAGACATCAATGAGAACGGAGGAGTGTAGATCCCTGAGTCGCAGTGAGATTGTTTTCTTTGTTCCTTTTTATTCGTGTTTACCTGCATTTAAGAGCATCTGCATGTCCTGGCTCAAATCTTATACACATTCTTTCATAATGCTTGAATGTCTTAATGACACAATTTGAATGAGTTAAATCTGCATGTAAAGATACTTTATAAAAAAAATATATATTTTGGACGATTATTTGTTTGTTTCTTTTAATGACCACTTCTCGGGTCCAACATTGTTTTCAGAATCCCTCAAATCGCAGATTTTTGAGACAATGGTGCGCTGGGCTCAAGAGAGTGAGATGGAAGACCCTGAACTTGTTACGGCTATCTTTTCATTGTTGCATCGCCAGTATCAAGGCCTTGGGGGCCAGATGGAGGAACCCCTTTCAAAGGCATACACGATCAGCCAGTCATCGGTAGAGGATACTATGGCACTCTTGTCCTCCTTAGGCCTAATCCGGTCTCTTCTCAGTGTCCGCATGGGTAAAGAGGAAGAGAGGCTCATGATTAGCAGACTTGGGTAAGAAAATATTGTCTGTGTGTTAATTCTCTGCTTCCTTCAACATCTCTTTTGATGTTTTATAGTTTATTCTGAACTATTTGTAACACATGTGCATCAGTATGTACTCTGGCATGAAAAGCATTCTTACAGTTTTGTCATTTTTGGTATCAACACAGAGACATTATGAATAACAAAGTTTTCTATCAGCACCCGAACTTAATGAGGGCATTGGGAATGCATGAAACTGTGATGGAGGTCATGGTTAATGTTCTTGGAGAAGGAGAGTCAAAGGTAAGTATTTAATCAAATATTAATTCAGTAGAGCAGATAATGAAGCCGTCCTAGAAGCATGTCTTGCTTCTGTGATGGCTTCAGTCAATTCATGTTAAGATGTGACCACACTTTTTAAGAGTTGATCCGTATTTCAATGGTTGAAGTAACACTTTGTGTCATCACTTACTATATGTACATTCATATTGGATGAGCTGCATTCTTAAACTTAGATGCGCTTTATTGCATGCTAATTTGCTTCGATGAGGTGATCACCTTTCCAAAGATGGTGGCCAGCTGTTGTCGATTTCTGTGCTACTTTTGCCGGATAAGCCGTCACAACCAGGGAGCGCTGTTTGACCACCTCAGCTACTTACTGGAAAACGCCAGTGTCGGGCTGGGTAAATTATCTCATTATTTTCTTATTTTGTCTATGTTAAATTAAGGCTTTACGACCATATGTAATGTGTTACAAATATATTCATGACATTATGCATTTGAGTTTGTGTTTCCATCATTTTTTGCTTTTTCCCTGTAGCTTCACCTTCCATGCGTGGATCCACTCCCTTAGATGTAGCAGCAGCTTCTGTGATGGATAATAATGAACTGGCATTGGCACTGAGGGAAAATGACTTAGAGAAGGTGAGAATCTTTAGCAGATTAAAAATTTTGGAGAAACTTATTACATTTTTAATTTGCTTCGGATATGTCTAAGAATAGCTTATTTGAAAATCTATGGGATGGATGACATACAGCAACAAAAGCTGATACCAATAAAGTAATAATTTAACTACCTGCTCATTTTAAAAGAGAAATGCCTAAATAACATCTTTTATTGACACAATATGATTTCATATTCAGGTGGTTCAGTACTTGGCTGGTTGTGGACTTCAGAGCTGCCCGATGCTGGTAGCAAAAGGCTACAGTGATATTGGATGGAATCCTGTGGAAGGAGAACGTTACCTGGATTTTTTGCGTTTTGCAGTTTTCTGCAATGGTACATTTAAATAATCATTTAAAGGAATATAGAAAATAAGCTTCACGGCTCTGTAGCCATTGCAATAAAAAAGCAATAAACAAGCACAAGTTTTTCCATAGATTCTGAACAGTTTTCATTGAAATGATTATTGTTGAACCTCAGGGATATTTTTGTTGCAGTGCTTGGAGCAAAATTCAAAGTTAAAAAGCTCTAAATGTCACATTATGTTAGGTACTTTTGCCTTTTGCCAAAGAAGTAATTCATTCTGTGATTTATTTTTCCATATTGTGTTGCACTGTCCAAACCTCATGTGTGCAAATTGACCTTCAGGGTGTTTACAGTTCAGCCAGAAGACTTTAGCTTTCTGTGCTGTATTCCACTCAGTAATTTAAACTTCATCTCATGTCTGTACATTCTGTGAGTTATGCCATATTAGATCATATGTGAAAGTTTCCCTCTTTTTACTTCTCCGAGTGAATTAAGCTTTTGTCCAACAGACTTAGTGAGAATATAGAATAAAATTCAAACATATTGCTGTGGCCAACACAATCCACAATGTCATCAGTGTTTTCTCTTTCGGCCCCATGCTCTCCCTGACTGCAGGTGAGAGTGTAGAGGAGAACGCTTATGTGGTGTTGAGACTGCTGATTCGTCGGCCTGAGTGTTTTGGCCCTGCACTGAGAGGAGATGGGGGAAATGGGCTCCTAGCTGCCATGGAGGAAGCCATCAAGATCTCCGAGGATGCTTCGATGGACGGACCTTTGCCCTCTCATCAGTCCAACAGAACACTGTGAGTATTAGATACACACTAACACATATAGAAAGATCAAAAAGTAAATCCGGTGGGAGCAGTTCTTCTTCTTCATTCTTCTTTTCAAAGATGACCAATTGTTTCTGTCGTAAAAAACATTTTGTTGATTTGATTGATTTTTTGTAACAGAAATGGAGTCCAGGATAATGATGATGATCTCATTCACATGGGTCACGCCATCATGACCTTCTACTCTGCCCTTATTGACCTGCTGGGCCGCTGCGCTCCGGAGATGCATGTGAGTTTTTCCGGAGCCCAGACCATTGGATTATCAATTTAAAAAAGGCTTCTTTGTTGTCACTGATATTTACAGGTCACATATATTGGCAGGTGTTCAGGCAGGTCATTTAAAACTCATTTAATTTCTAACGCATTTACTTTCTTGTGGACAATTAACAAAAAATGACACAAAAATAAAACAAAACAGTAAATCCTTACAAAATAATTTGTCAGAGAAATTGTCATTCCCCAAACTGTGGCCCTTTTCTCTCAGTGTGGCTTTTTTAAGAATGGCTTCTTGACAGCCACCCTTCCATGCAGACCATTTCTGATGAGGCTTGGGTAAAGAGTACATGGGTCATCTAAAGGTTTAGACTAATTATTTTAATCCAAAAAAATAAATTGATATACATGAGGATCATTTTAGCTCAAAGTATAACATTTTCAAGTTATTTTTGTTTCATGTTTCAAGTTTCAACATTGGGTGCAAAATAAAAAGTTTTTGTGAATAGGAGTAGGTTTTCCCCAAAACATAAGGCTTTATGTGTGAATTGGTTTAGTAATTTTGAAAATCTTTAGACATTTGCATGGTACTGTGCGTCCAAAAAGCCAATACCAGCCCTATATTACTGTAAATAATGATCCTGCATTAAGCCTAAGACCAGAAAACATTACACTTACTATATATTATTACTTACTAATATATGTAGCACTGGGCATCGTGTCTGGCTGTTAAGCCTAAATGGGATTTTAAGCATGTGTCTTTCAGCGTAAGGGTCTAAAAATGTCAGCCTTATGTAAGGATTCTTTTTTTTTTCCACCAATTTGTTACAAGGGATCTTAAGGGAAACAGGTGTGGTAAAAGAATGCAGTGCAACTGCTTCCAAATCTTTTTCAGGATAAGTAAAAAAGAAGGAAGTTCAATTTTATAGAAGTAATATATGCTGGCACAGTGAACATACTATAACAGCATCTCACGTTTATGCATATTCATGATTATCTGTTAGACTTCAAATGACTAACAGTTTCCTTTTTAAAATTGTTATTCAGTTAATTCAAGGAGGCAAAGGTGAAGCCATACGCATCAGGGCCATTTTGAGGTCACTCATCCCCCTTCAGGATCTTAAAGGAGTCATCAGCATCCCTTTTCAACTACCATCAGTATCTAAAGGTTAAGTGGACCAAATCAGATAATCTTACCACACAAGTTTGTAAAAAGAAATGATCTACATTATAGCTCTTATAACTTTCTTTATAATATGCATTTGAAAGGAATGGATTCAATTCTATTTATTATAATTTAGTTCATTTGTTGTATTTAAATACTAAAGCTGTATAGAATGGAATTGGGGAAGATTATGTAGAAATCAACCTCTTTTGAGACACCAAATGTAGATATAAAACTTAATGACAATTTCATGTAAACAGAACATTTCTCAATCTGAAATAGATTTTTTCATTGGTTGTTTAGACGGTTTGTTAGTGGAGCCTGACCTATCCACGGTGTTCTGCCCTGACCACAAGGCAGCAATGGTTTTGTTCCTGGACCGAGTTTATGGCATTGAGAACCAAACTTTCCTTCTTCACCTTTTGGATGTCGGCTTTCTGCCTGATCTTCAGGCGGCTGTCTCTCTTGACACTGTGAGTACTTTTGTTGCTCTTTTCCTCTGCGTGACAATTTTGTGTAGTAGTATTAGAAGAGTTCCTGGTGAAGAAGAAACTGATTACCCACTCACCAGAGCAGGTGGTCTTTTCCTGTCATCCTGTTTCATACTTAAACTTAAACTCACTGTAAATGTTGAAAATCATCAATCTTCTAACCTAAATAAATGTGTGAACTGTAATTAAGGGCTTTCTGCAAAATATCCTTAATGTATAGAAAACACAGTGCTCATTTAAATATGGAGAAATGTTGTTTGTTTTAAGTTCTTTAAGTTTCCTGTTGTTCATATTGCCTTATTACTATCTCAAATGTAGTTTCTTTTAGTTGATGTGGCCCCGTTTGAACACAACCTCTGCTTTTTATTTCAGGCTGAGCTAGGATCCACTGATATGGCCCTGGCCCTCAATCGATACTTGTGCACAGCTGTTCTTCCGCTTCTCACCAAATATTCAGCTCTCTTCGATGGTTTGGCAGATCATATTTTACTGGTTGATTCTCTCATCC
Source organism: Menidia beryllina (assembly GCA_013363375.1). NCBI lineage: Eukaryota > Metazoa > Chordata > Actinopteri > Atheriniformes > Atherinopsidae > Menidia > Menidia beryllina. The sequence goes on along the minus strand of JABUIW010000010.1, from coordinate 12,691,101 downwards.
AGGCAGTCTACCAACTCTCAAGGGCCATTAGTTTGACCAAAGCTCAGAGAGACACAACTGAGGATTGTTTGCTGGCTTTTTGCAGGTGGGTCTCAGGCTGGAATGAACAACTGTTAACTGTAATTCAGTATTTAGTTCTTGCATGACCATTCTCTTTTTCTCCCCCCTAGGAATGATTTCATTACCCTATTATTTTCATTAATCTTATTCTTTTGAACGTTTGAAACCACCATATAAAACAGTCCAAACTCAACAGAACGCTGTCACTCCCAGTCATCCATTTTTCTCAGTGATTTATATATTTGTTAATGAATCTGAATGCATTCCAACTATAAATCTTCACTTTCTTATAATGGATTCATTAGATATTTCAACTCCTTATTGGAACATTACCCACTTCCCATGTGTCCCACAATGTAATTAATCACTGTGAGGTCTGTTTTTCACTGTTAAGGCATCAAACATCATCATGTTACATTTATTCATTTCTTGTCCAGCTAAACATTCTTTGCTCTTCAGAAATGTGAACATTAATTGAATATTGTATATTCTGTTGTTGTAGATAGAAATTGAGTTTATATTATTCATTACATTGTTAATTTTTTAAAATCCCCAGTAAACTAAAGCCATCTATGATGCAGCCTCTGCTTCGACGGCTCGTCTTTGATGTTCTCCATCTTGCGGACCACAGTCAACTGCCACTGAAGGTCGAAAATTAAGCTGGCCTCTGTTACAGTGAATGTAAATATGAATAGTAATTCAGAAAAAAATATAGATTACTTCTGTCTTTCAGCTCTTGACCAGTCATTTTGAGCAGAGATGTAAGTACTACTCCCAAGCTGGCACACAGTGTGACCAGACTTTGGCTTCTGAAGAGGAGCTCCACTTGTGCAGAAAGTTGTTCTGGGGAGTGTTTAAAGCCTTAGCAAAGAAGGTAAGGATGCTGAATGCCTTTTTCAATATTGACATGATATAGAAAGGATTTAAAATTAAAACATTTTTCCTAAGCACCAAAAAGGTGGCCAAAAATACAAAGACATACTTCTTTTTTGCTCTTTATAGTTTTCCCTTTAACTAATTTATCACCTCTCTTCTTTTCCCATGGTCAAAACATGAAAATCCACTTTTAGTACTCTGGAACTCTGAGTAGAGGGAGATGCAACACTCTTGAGAAGGTCTATTATTCATACTCTGGTATGAAACCTCTTGACTCTAAAACAGACTTGTTGGGGATTTGTGAGAGCAATACTCTATACATGAATGCTCTCTTGGTTCATAGTAAATGCACACTCACATATTTTGATATGCATTACCTGGAAAAAAAGTGAGGTTCATGATGGATTATTTTCACATTTAATTGCATTGAATGTGCTAATTTGATTTTTTATTGTATTTATTGTAAATAGGTTGAAACTTGATGTAAGGATGGTATTTGTATCAGTCAAGGCAATGTTGGCAATTTTGCTCTAACCTGACATATTTTCTCTTGCATCCTTTTTTTTCTAGACACCATGACAATTTTCTCAAATTACATGAGTTACATGAGTTTAAGCAAAATTTTAGGGAGAAACTACCTTAATTTATTTAGATTTGCTTTCGCAATCAAATATGTGATTTCAACTGGGGTCACTACAAGGTTTGTTTTCAGTTAAAATTGATAAAATTGCCTTCATCAGCAAACCAACACAATCTAAATGAATAAATGGGACAAGAGGCTAGAGGGAAAATGTTTGTGATTGAACTTATTATTTTACATTTGTATGCTGGTTCTGTAATCAGCCAAAAACCATACAAGCATTTGACGGCTGGAGTCAATTTGAGAACCGATCAGCTCCTCATATGTGCTCTCATGAATATTTACTTACATGGCAATCACAAAAAGTCACAAACAACCCATCAATGTTTTGCTAAAACAAGGTCAAAGAAAGAAAATATCAGATTCCAACATTCTGTTTTGAACAGATACAGAGACACACAATCATACCTTCACCCAGTTCATTCTCTTTTCCCCTTCCTTTCCAAACAATCTTATTGAAGCCCTACATGCCTCAGATGTTCCAGCTGTGTGTGGAGTGCCTTGTTTCAGTTTCCAAAGCTTTGCCTCCTGATCATGTGGAGTCAAGCCGTTTGTCTGAAGTGGAGAGACAATCTTCCATGGACACAGATGGACACTTTGACCCACAACCTGCAGATATCTCCAAGTAAGATTCTGACCTGGAATTCATGGCCAAGAGACACTGCGTTACTTATTACATTTTTTCAGGAAACATAACCTGCTTTTGAAGTAAAAGGTCAGATTTGTTTCTGTGTAATATGGCTAAATGTCGTATTATATCTTACTCTTCATTAGTGTGTCTGTGCCAGAGAGGCTGGAGTTTGTTGTGAACAAGTATGCAGAGCATACTCACGAGAAGTGGTCTCTTGACAAGGTAATATCTCAATTACTGTTTTTTCAGAGCTAAACATTTAGTTGAGTATAATGATGAGCAAGCATTTGATATCAAAGACTGTGCCAAAATCATTTCAAATACATTTGTAAAATACTATAACAGTGCCAGAACGCACATCTGTGTTTTGTATGATTTTAATGATTCTGTTATGCCTGACAGTTTGCCAATGGCTGGGTTCATGGGGAGCAGCTATGTGAAAACACCAAAGTTCACCCTCTCCTCAAACCATACAGAGCTCTAGCTGAGAAGGTAGATTGAGAAATCAGTTTTTATGGTGTGTCTCGTTGTACTTCAGTAATGAAAGTGTCGAGCCGTATTACCCCAGAGGCACTTGCATACTAAATGTTGGTAATATGAAATATTAAATGATGTTCTTCAGGGTTTTTTGAGTTATCACCCCGTCATCATTACACAATTTGCTGCCAAGAGTTAAAATGTTTCTTTTTCATTAGCTGTTCTTTTATGACCCCTGGGGCTTTCTTAAAAATGGTTTATATGTAGTTGCAGTACATCATTTTAGTTTTTTCTATTTGGAACCAGGAGAAGGAGGCATATCGTTGGGCCATTAAAGAGACAATAAAGAGCATGTTGGCCTTTGGTTGGACCATAGAGAGGACCAAAGAAGGAGATGCATTTGGCATGCATACCTGTACTCGCAGGGTTTCCCAGTCTGGGCAGGTGTGTGCACCCATAGGTCACATTCAGTTAACCTCCGATTTCTTTAAAATAACCAATGCTTTGGTGCCTCTTTTAGCTCTCTTTTGAAGGAGCATCAACTTTTAGCCCCAAACCAGTGGACATGAGTAGCATCACTTTATCTTGGGATCAGTGTGTAAGCTCTGAAAGTTTTTTTCAATTTTAAATCACATTAAAATTTGATCTTGCTTCATTTCTAATACATGACTGCAGAAAGTGTAATGTTTACCCAGTGAAAGTTTTGTTTTTTGACAGGTAATATCTACTTGGTGTGTCCTTGTTTACAGGCAATGGCTGAACAATTGGCAGAAAACTATCACAATGCCTGGGCGAAGACTAAGAAATATGAATATGAGAGTAAAGGTTTGTCATTATTGCCAAGAAATGTTCCTTTTGTTACGTGGTGTTGGTCCATGTCTTGCCTAGAGGACAGCAGTTAGAGCAGCCCCGGTTTGCTTGAAGCAGGGATGATTTCTTAGAGAGCGAAGAGCCTCTCAGGAGGGAGACAGTAAAAAAAGTGTGTCTAAGAGGATGCACACCTCATAGGCAAACAGCAGTTTGAGGTGATGCTATATTCTGAATTTTAATGCTGTCTTGCCTCAGATGGTTGTTTTCGTTGGGGTTTTCTCAACCTGTGAACCTTAGTGTTGCTGGAATTGTGTAGCTACTAGTCAGTGATTACCTATGCATTGCTTGCAACATGGAAATTCTTTATTCCAGAAAATACTGTCCCTCTGTACCTGCCAGAAGCCAAGGTGAAATGGAGAGAAAATCCATAATTGTGTTTCTTTTGACAGCTGCAGTTTTATGAGATTTGTGTTGCTTTGTAGGATGGGGAAAAAATCCCTTTTTTCTGTTCCTGTTCTTAGCAGCTGTATTCCTAACTTTGTTAGCTCCCTTACCTGTTTCTCCAATCTAAGAGTGCTCTCACGGCTTCCTGTAACAGGTCAGCAATGACTCCTCATAAGAGTACTTCACACAGTACCACTTCAAAATAACCACAATGTCTCTGTCGTCTCCTCTCAAGAATCACTAAAGGGTCATTAAAACCTCTTTTCTTTTGACCCATTTCCTTTCTCAGGAGGGAGTGGTCATTCAGTGCTTGTTCCCTATGATACTCTCACTGCCAAGGAGAAGGCCAAGTTCAGAGAAAGAGCCCAGGATATACTCAAGTTTCTTCTCCTCAATGGCTACACTGTGTGGCGGTGAGCTCTTCCCTTTTACAATCATAAGCTTTTCTGCAGACTGTGTAGAGTATGTATAGAATGGAAAGCAGCAAGGTGTTCCGCTTGTATGGATTGCTGTCCTGACACTGACACTGACAGCAGAGTGTACAATAGCAATCAGATCAAAGACTCTGTTTTACTGACACCCTCCTGTGCAGGTCACATGCTGAATTAAATAACTACCAATTCATCATATAATGTATTGATTTTTTTTTCTCTCCACTGCAACACTGCACTTGAAATTTCTTGAATCTTTTTTTAATAAAGCATGTGGTTCAGTTTATATAGTATTAAATAGACAAGCTCCGAAGCAAACGTGTTTGATTGAACCTTGTCTACAGGGATCGAAAGACTGTGGAGATGGACTTTCCAGCCACAGCTAACTGCTTTGGATACACTCTACTGCAACGACTGCTTTCTCACTTTGAAGAGGCCCAAGAGAACATGTTGAAACTTGGTAAGATCATTTGCACTATGCAATAATTTTGACTAAAATAATAAGGATAATGAATGTAAAATGTGAAAGGACTTTTGCCATAAATTCATAAATTCAACTTATGAGTACTCTATGAGATACTGTGACGGATTTTAAAATACTGTGAATAGCCTGAGCACCTGATGTCACTGTTTATCTCTAAATTAAGGAGTAGTATCTTTAGTATTTAGTCAGTAAGTTTGCTTCAGGATTGTTTTGGTCTGTGCAGTTTAGGTCATATCTTAACATGTGAATCTGTCTGTCTGATTACACTGAAACACTTCACTATATATGTTGTTATGTGTAATTTTTCTTCTTCTTTCATTTAAAGTCTGGTTGTTGGTTGGTTTGTTTTTTGACATTCATTATTTTGTCTTTCTTTTCAGAAGTTATACATGCTAGAGGGCAGATATCCAAAGGAGACAGAGCTCCAGACGAACAACCAGTCATTTTTTTCCAGAAGGTCTCATCTCAAACACATAAGGCTTAATCAAAGTCTACCCAGTGATAAGAAATCTCCGACATTGATTTAGCCTCCCTCAATTTAATTTTTCCAATGCCCTTTTATGTGTTCTCATTAGCCTTTTTTCTCATTTATGTCAGCTAATTAGTTTTGTTAGATGGTTGCCATGGGTAACTCCTCTAAGCAAAACCCTTTGTGGATGTATAATTTATTTAACCATTTTGGAAATCCATGTGGGCGTTTCGATTGCCATCAGGACACAGATTAAAGCCTCCCACACTTCTCTGCCTCCAAGGAGGCAGCAATGAAGTGGGTTTATTTTACACTGATGGGACCTCCTGAGTCAGACCAAGTTAGCCAAGACTATGAAAGGCCATGCTTCTCATCAGTACACCCTAAAAAATCCCATTCAGCCACAGTATGACATGCTTTCATGTAGGCTTATTCCAAATTTGTCTTTCTCTCTCTGTTCGTCTGTCTGTAAATCTCCAGCACCTGAACATGTCAAACTGGCAGCAAGTTTTATTCATTGAAAATGTAAAACATGTATGGCAGTCATTATCACAAAATATTATGGGGTTAATCAAGGTTGTGTCTTACATAAGTACAGAGTACAGATTTGATGTTTTGATTAAATTAGAAAAAAAAACTTGATTGAAATTGAATGGATTGTATTTCCAGTATTTTTATAGCTTTAGTGAAGTAGTGGAACCAAGGAGTAGATCATCTTTATGATGTAGTCAAATTGTGGTTGAATTTTTTCAACTATTTTAGTCTTGGGAGGAGAAATCTAAAAGTATATCATGCAGTAATGTTTATTTGATGAGTGATGGTTGGTCTATCTCCACAGGTCGCCCTTCCTCTTCTGGAACAATATGTAAAAAGTCATTGCCAGTACTTCCTGTCTACCACAATCTTTGCGATTGACAATAGAAGCCATGCTTCCAAAAAGGAAAAGGAGATAGTTGCGTGGTATGTGCCAACCCAATCCATGCTAATTGCATAGTGCTATTAATTACAAAGACGTTGTACTTCTTTGCTTGTGTTTTTGCATTACAATGCTATTACGATAACGAAACAAAAAAAAAAGTTTTTATTTATTCACATAATGTTATTCTGTGCTGTCAGCCTTCAGATTTTATGCCTTGTAATAATTTTTCCATTTTTCTCTTTTAAGCCTCTTTTGTAAGCTCGCATCTCTTGTAAGACACAGGATTTCACTCATTGGTAAGGATGGTGTGAACAAAAGGATTAATTTATTTAACATTAAATGTTTTGTGCTTGTTTATGCTCTTAAGTTCTTTGCTTTAGTCATAATTTTCAATTTTAACTATTTTAAGACCCCACCCCTGCGCATAAGGTCTTCTGTGTTGTCAAATAATGCTTTTGTCATTGTATTTCTTCTCATAATTTGAATGTTTTGGACTATAATGTTTTCTCAGGTAATGACACCCCAGCGATTACAAACTGTCTTGGTGTCCTGGCGCAGGCTCTGGATGCCAGGTAGCTAGATGGCACTACTGCCTAACTCGATGTGCAGTTTTATCAGTTTTGCCCCTGCTTGTCTGAGAATGACATGTCTGCTGTAATTGAGCTACTGATACACTGATGGTATCTAATTTTGGTAGATATCTCTTTAACTCCCTGAGTATGCTTCAAGCTTAGCGGAGATTGATGTCATTAAGACTTGCCTGCTGATTGGTTGAGCAACTTTAGAGTTTATTCAGTTTCATTTTAACAAGCCAAACTTTCACAACATCAGAGGTTCTTCATTTTCAGTTTTCTACACCTCTCATTAAGATTGTTCCATGCACAATATTTGCCCTTGTCAGAATGAATTATTCTTGTTTTTTTACCACCTAATATCCAGAATTTTCTGCAAGGAATATTTTTTTCTTTACACTTTCTTCGTAGAGCACTGGTGAAGGAAGGCCCAGAGTCTATCCAGACATCTCTGCATTCTTTTTTTGAGGCAGCTGCTGCTGATTTAGAGATGGCTGTGGAAAAACTTTCTGAAACCTTGGTCTCAGTTCCCCAGAATAGAAGCCAGCTGAACCGAGGAATAACCAAGGTTCTCAGTTACACAAAATCCATTCTTCTGCCCACCCTCACTTCCCTTTTCCATCATCTTGCAAACCAGAACTATGGAGTTGATCTCCTTGGTAAGGACTTTTCTATATTCAAGATGAATTTTACAACCAAATGCAGCTCATATGGACAACCTCTGCTAATTTAGGTCAGGGCAACAGCATAGTAAACATACTGGCAAGGCACATTTATTTGTATAGAATAATTTTTGTAGAAAACAATTCAAAGTGCCTTACATAAAAGATTAGATAATTATATATCTTCCTATACGGAACATACAGCTTATGATGAAATTATTTGAGACATTTCTTGCTTGATTTAAGAGTTTCAGTCGTTGCCCCCAAAGTAGGAGGAGCACATGGTCTACTTTGTGAACATCCTGACCCTGAAACATCAGTCACTGAGCTAGCTTAGAGCCACTGGCTATGTCTAGGAGAAAACTGGTAAGTTTCTCAGTTTTCAACATAACATTTTCTTTGCAGTTGACGGTATCCAGGTGTCCTGTTACAGGATCTTGAACAGCCTCTACTCTCTGGGAACCAGCAGCAACATCTACATGGAGGGGTACTGCTTGTGTTTGCATGATTTAGAAAAAAAGACAGTGTTGGGATATTTCTTAGTATTTTATGTTTTTCCCACCTCTTAGAATAGAAAACTGACCAGTTTCTAACCAAACAGATTTAGCTTTCATTAGTCCCCATTTTTTCTTGCCCTTCCACTGACTTTTGGAGCCATTTGTATTGTTACATGACAAATTAAAAGAGACAGAGCTCTTTATTTCTGCAAAACAGAAGGTTCAAGCAGAAGCTGTGACTGGGGCTTTGTCTATACTAAACAAAATATGGTTGTTAATTTTTTATTTCCGCACAGGCAGAGGTTAGCAGCAGGTGGGTGTCTTGCAGCCCTGACTGGTGCTCTTCCTGTTTGCTTTCTGGAACCCAGCCTAAATCCAAATAACCCATATTCCATCTACAATACAATGAGTACAACTGAGATTAAAGGTAAAACTCTAGCATTTTTAAACTTATTCACTCTCGACACTGTCAATAAGCACCTTCCTCCATTAGAACAGGGACTGCCAGATCACGTGGAGGACATGTGTCCCCTCCTGCCTTCACTGGAACAGGCATTGGGAGAGGTGGAGCAGTTGGCTTGTGCTGGAGCTGGAGCTCACCAGGCTCAATATATACATGTTGCAGAGGTCACCTTACCGATGTTGTGCAGCTATATTTCCCATTGGTGGCCTTGGGGCCCTGAAGGACAGCCAGACAGAGTTGTTTTCACCTCTGTCATACCTCAGCATGCTAGTGATCTGCTTGGCTTCATCCTTCGTATCATCCACAACCACGTGGGTGCTAGCACGGGCAACTGGATGAAACAGCTTGCAGGTATTATTATAATATACAACAAACTGCTGATTGTGTGAATATATTTGAGTAAATAAGATGTCGGTGAAATATAAGTTTAAAACATCCACCATTCATGTTTCAGTTTTTTCTCAGCCAATTATATGCAAAGGAAAAACAGAGCTGCTGAAAAGCCACTTCCTGCCACTAATGGAGAAACTAAGGAAAAGGACAGAATGTGTCCTGCTGGAGGAGGAGCAGATGAAATCCGAAGGATGTTGTACATCTGAAGCAGAGCTGCAGATACAGGAGAAGTACACAGTGCTGGTTCGAGACCTCTACGCTTTTTATCCACTCCTCATTCAATTTGTGGATTCTAATCGGTAAGACTTTAAACAAGATAACAAAAGAGATTAATGAATGGACAAGCATGGAATGCTTCTGGGGAAAACCTTCCAAGAGTAAATAGAAGAATTTATAAGCTCAGTGTAAGATATTTTAGTTTTTAATGTTGATACAGTAATAATCTCCTGGCGTCTGAAGAACTCATAATGTAATAATTAATGAATACATTCATGTAACATATGTTTACAGAATTACTCATAGTAATTATACAGAATTAGTTCAGCACCTTGAAATGAAATATGTTAAAATAAAAATGTAGAGAAAGAAAATTTTTTTATAAAAGTTATATTTAAAAAAAATGTAATTAAAGGTATTAAGTCATGCTAGTCTCAGCTTAACCAGGAATAAATTCACTGATGTTAATATGTTTTGTTCTGTCTCGTCTCAGAGCCAGATGGCTGAAAGATCCTATCCCTGAGGCTGAGCAGCTGTTCATCATGGTGGCAGAGGTCTTTATATTCTGGGCCAAATCTCATGTGAGAATGACACACGTTATTTATTTATGCCCCTGCCAATACAGATAAATGCAAGTGAATATTGAGGTATATGAACATTGCATACAGTCTTTGCTTGTGTTTTTACAATAGCATTTCAAATGGGAGGAACAGAATTATGTGGTCCAAAATGAGATCAACAATTTGGCTGTCTTGGTCTCTAAAGACAAAGTATTTAAGGTCAGTTATGCTAATAATTTGAACCCTTTTTTCTACTTACACTCATGTGCAAAAACTGCATTTCAATTATCTTTGACACTATTCCTAACTCTGTTAAAAATGTAAAAAATAAACATGTTTTTCTTTGTGGTTTCCATCTACTCAGATCAATCATGAGAGGAGGAGGGTGAAGAATAAGGGAGATCGTTATTCTGCACATACCTCTCTTATTATAGCCTCTACAAAAAGGCTGGTCCCTGTGGGACTCAGAGTTTGTTTTCCAAGTGACCAAAGTCTTATCATGTTGGCTAAGGACGACTTTTCTCAGGTCAGTTTGAGATAAGGACAATATCAACATATAAAGTTTCGCGTTGTAGAAAATGTGCTTCGTTAAATATGAAAACGTTTGGATCTTTGCACAAAAAGGTGCACATTAATATTTTTCATTTTGATAATAATACTGATTCAAATTCTACAGCTACATTAGATGAACTTTACCAGAAAACTCACCTTTCCAACAGAAAACAATAATAAGGTCATACATTCATAACAGAATTGGATGTAAAAAAAATGTCAGTGGATACCTACACAAAGCTGATATAAAAGTGACAAACATTTAAACACAGTAAAGTAAAGGAATGTAAATCGAACATATCAGGCAGATGCAAAAAAAAAGTTAAAAAAGCCAATTTTGCACAATATTATGATGAGTATCTAATACAGCAGAATATATGCTTACAATTGCGTAAACATACACATTTTCCAACATAGGAAGTGAAATTTAATAAAATATTCGACTCGGTACCCAAAGTTTCCAACATTACGTCAAAGTCATAGAAAAATATATCCATCCATCCATCCATTATTGTAACCGCTTATTCCCTAATGGAGTGGAGCCTAACCCAGTCGTCAATGGGCAGGAGGCGGGTTCACCCTGGACGGTCCATCGCAGGACCACACAGTCAAACAACCACGCACAGTCACGAAAAATATAAATCAAATATGAAAATTAAATAAAAAAAAAAGCTAAATTCATTTAATGAAAGTTAGAGTAAGTTACAGTGCGTACTGTAGCTCAGTCAACACCTCTACCTCCACACCGACGGTCTCCTCCGCCTCCTGCATCGCCAAGCCTACACCTCCGTTTGCCATTAAGTGCCAATTAAAAACCATTTTTATTGATTATTTCTTTATAATTGATTTATTTTTACATCTCTCTTATATAATGCATTTGTTTTATTTCTATGTGTATTTATCTGCAGTATTTATTAAGGAGTTATCGTAGGTTTTTGGGCTGTGGAACGAATTATACGAATTACAGTGTATTATTATGGGAATATTTGAACCAACATGCTTATTAAATTCATGTGTAGAGGTTCTACTGTACTAACAATGTTGTTTCATCACAGAAAAACACTGAGGATGAGATTCGAGAACATATTTTAAGTTACCATGAATATCTTCAGACTCAGGTATTTGCTGGCACATCATTTCTGTTGGGCTGTGATCCTATTTTTCGCTCTATTCCAAATAGCAAATTAAATGTTGCAATATTATAGGGGATATTTCTTTCTTTTTTTAATAATCAATTTTCTCTGCTAGCCTGTGTTAGCTGACTTTTTAGAGTCACTAAATGATTAATTCTTAACCAGAGATATGGAGTTGACATAAATGAGAAATTTTAATTTAAATGATTACTTCTGCATGCCTAACCACTAATAAATATGTTTATTCATAAGCCATCAATGAAAAGTTTGGCTTTGTAATGAGAAAATAATCATAGAAATCAGAAATGTTTTCCAAGTTTTAAATAGCTAGTGGATCATCCTTTTGGTTGAGTGAACTGATGAATAAACCTTTCTGTTTTTCAACTGTTTGCAATAAGTCTTGACTGGTTTGTTGTTTGAAGATATCATCCTGGAAATCAAAAGTAGTTAAAAAACCAAGTTTCAGAACAACAACTTTTATAGATTTTTTTCAGCATAGCAAGCTTCTTCATTCTTCCATTATTGTGTTTTCTTGCTAAATGTGCTTATTAATTCACAGTAAAATACAATTATCCATCCCTCTTTGTTTTTGCAGGCACTGAACAGAAACAGGGAGGAGATGCTAGATGCAGAAAACTCAATACTGCTTGGAAATAACACTGACACACACAGGACCGTTAACAGGATTCTCAAAATAGCTCAAGTTCTTTATTACCTGGATCAGGTGAGCTTTTTCATTTTATAAAAAATAAATCCTGATTAAGACTCTGAGCAGAGCCATTGTTCTTTGCTTCCTTGGTCTCTGACAATAAAGCGAAACTGAGTGCATCTATCCACCTCAATCAATAGACAGTGTGCAAAGAATTGTGCTTTATCAGTGAAGTGAAGTCAAGTGAAATGAAGGAAGTTATAAGTGCTTCTGTCTTTCTCATCATCCTGCAATTTCATGAAAATGATCTTTTATGTCAATGTGTTGCATATTTATTTAAAATTGCATCGTTTCTGTGACAGGAGACCTAACTTGTGATTGTTTCAATCTCCTTGTTTTATGTAACTCAAAGGTTTTTTCCTACCTAGGTGCTGATATAATTTACAGCCTCTTTCAGCACATTTGGCTTGTCAAGGGTCAAGGGCACTTTAATTGTCTCCTGGCTTCTGGTTTTCAGGTTGAACACCCACAGAGAGGTAAAAAGCCTGCATGGCACAAAGTCCTATCCAAACAGAGAAAACGTGCAGTGGTGGCCTGCCTGAGGATGATTCCCCTCTACAACTTACCCAGGTAGAAAAGCTGTGGTTCAATGCATTAAAATGCCTGATAGAACTGTGTGTACACCTGGGCTAACATCTGTGCATATTTGTGCATTCTCATCTTTTTAAAAATCAATTTTTGTCTGGAGAAAAGTTGTAGGAATTGTAGACATGTGTTTATATGATATTCTCACATTTGCATACAGTTTTAGCCACGTGTGAGCTCTTGCTGATTGAGTACTGAAGGATCTAATGAAAGCACATCTGTCAACTTTTTTTCGTCAGTCCTGCTTGCAGTTATTTTAGGTTTTCCCTCACATTTCTTCACCCTTTACACTTCCCCTGCAGGCATCGAGCTGTCAACCTGTTTCTCCAAGGCTACAATAAATCCTGGATATCAACTGAAGACCACAGCTTTGAGGAGATACTTGTGGGGGATTTAGCTGTGAGTTGAAACAGCAAGCCTGCTGGTATCCGTCTGAGTTAAAGATAGTATTGTAATATGTGAGAGTAAGTCAGCCGTGTGTTTAGAATTAGTGGACAGGTGAAATACACATTTTCTTTCATAGATGTGGGTGAGGCTTGATCGTTACTAACACTTTTTGATTTATTCGTTTCCTTATATTGAATAGATCCATACAAATTCTTCCTGTCTTGCCATTGTACACAAAACACTAATGCATGAAATAGTAATACCTTTCTGCAGAACAGAGCACTTATTTCACCTTGCTCTACTGCAATGGGAAATTGTGGTACAGCAATTGCTCACTCTAAAAATGTCCTGTTAAACGTTTATTTAGATACCTAGAAAAAGAAAGTCTGTTTTAAAAAATGTAATGTTTGGTCTGACTGTGAAAAATATTCAGTGATGTTTAATTTTTTTCTGAAAATTCAAGCATTTTAAGGCTGCATATTAGATGCTCTGCCCTTTCTCTCTGGACTTCAGAAGGGGGGAGTGATGAAACCCTGGGAAGGTGTCAAAGGGGTAGGAAAGGATGTGGAAGAAGGTGCCCCACCGATCGATCCCCTCCTACAACTCATTACACTCTTCAGTCGAATTGCCCTGACGGAGAGCAGGTGTGTATTCATTATAGAAGTTCACGTGCAGTGAGAACTAAGGTCTGCTTTTATTACTGGTCAAATGCATCACCAGGAAAGTCAATACTAAATTGGTCAGAAGTGTTTTCTTGTTCTATAGCTTTAAACATAGCTGTCTGCAAGCATAGAATCTATGTTGCTGGTGTCCCTCAAGCGCCTTGAATTTAGTTCCACCCTGCAAATATGGTTTCCTGCACCGGTAATGTTCCTTCTCCTTCCGAAGCAGACTTGGGCGTCACTGCTGTCATTTTCTGATAGCGAAATATCATGTGAGAGCATTTCATGGATCATAACATTAATATGTTCTCTTCTTTGGGGAGCGCTGCTTTCCTTTTACTACAGAGATGTGACCAAATAGTCCAGTTTAGTAAACAGATTCAGTTCCATGTGCTTTGTGTCACGTTCAACGGTGTAACATGGAGCCCTGTGATTCATCAGGTTTTTCCAGAATGCTGCATTTGTCAATACCCTTACATTGACATGGTCTCTTTTTTCTTTGTCCACAGTCAGCATGACAGTGAGAATCTCTATAGGTCCTATTCTGCTATCATGGCCAAGGTAATTGCAAATTGAGAACTCATAATTAGTGTAAATTCATTTGACTGGATTCCATGCCAGGGTTGTGGCAAATCAGACAGTTGTCTTGTTTCACATAATTGTTCTGAAAGCTAGAGAAATGCTCAGCTCATTATGGAAGGAAAAATGCCCTATAGAGAGGAATCAAATGCCCACACTTTGAGTGGAGGACAGTCACCTGCTGGTACCCATAATAAAACACTCACATGCAAACACATTCAGCTCTGATGCTCGTCAACATTGCGTCAGGTCTTCATAGGCTTCTTCTTTGATGTCTTGGTGCATGTCACAGGCAGTATAAAATAAAAATAATCATAATAATAAAACCAGTCAGAAATGAGAAGCTGTACATTGATGAATACCTCATTACTTGTCAATCAACTTACTCATTCTCTTCCTCATTTTACATCATTACTGTGATTTGTTTGTTTCTCAGAGTTGCTGTAGAAAAAGTGTTGACGAAGAGGAGCAGGAGATGGAAAGCTTTGAAGTGAGGAAATCGACTCTTAGTCTTAAAATAATTACAAATCTATTCATGTATTATGCACATAATATTCAGTGTATCATATTTGATCTTTTAAACTTTACTAAAATGGCATGTTATTTGGCTCAGGAGAAGGAGATGGAGAAACAGAAACTTCTGTACCAGCAGGCTAGGTTGCATTGCCGTGGAGCCTCTGAAATGGTCCTGCAAACTATAAGCGCTAGCAAAGGTTGGAAATACTTAAAAATGTGAAATAAATCACTCATTTAAAGGTTGATGTTTTTAAACTTAATTGTTTCATTTTCAGTAAGTTGCTTTAGATGAGATTTAGAAAAGTTTATCTTATTTTCAATTGCATGAGACTATCAGAAATATCTTGGGTTAACTTACTACCTTCTTCTCAATGTAAATCACGCAGTTATTCTTTCAGGTAAGTTTTATACATCCTCTGTTTATTTTGTTCATTTCAGGTGTCATGGGCTCCATGATCGCCCCTACTTTGAAACTTGGTATAGCCATTCTTAATGGGGGGAACACCATTGTACAACAGGTAAAACTTTGGTCAAGTATTTTCAGTTATTTTCATTTTAGCAGGTTTTTCATAGCTTTTAATCTTATAGAACAGATATGAATGGCAAATGATTTACTATCGTGCTAAAAGACACTGACTAAACTTACATTCTGAGTTGGTCCTGGAGGTCTGGTCTGCTGAAACTTAGACTCTTTTGACTTGCATGTAAAATCTGCACTGCAGCAACTATAGCCGTTGTAAAATGATTGGTCAGTAATTGTTGTGCTTCAAATGAAAGATTCCACCTTTTATCAGACCTTATTCTTACTCTTTTTTTTCTAAAAGAAAATGCTAGATTATCTTAAAGAGAAGAGAGACGTTGACTTTTTTCAGAGCACAGCTGGACTCATGCGGTCATGCAGGTGAGTAACTGTAAAACAAAAGGTCCTGTCACACATTGCCAGACTGAAAAGTATTTAATAACTGTTGGAATGAGTAAAAAAACTTTACTTATCCTTTTGTGTGTGTGATGGCTTCTGCCATCCAGCGTTTTGGATCTGAATGCATTTGAGAGGCAGAACAAAGCAGAGGGATTAGGCATGGCCATGGAAGACAGCTCAGGTACTGCATTCAAATGGAAATTAAATAAAAAAATCCATTACTGTTAATCCATGTCACATTAGAGGAGCAAACTGAAATATCCCCAGCTATGAACACAGTTTCAGTTTATGGTGCAAATTCAGATTTTTTTTTTTCTGCAACCTAAACATTAAAAACAACTGTTTCTCTTGAATTGATTTGGTTTATTTTTTATTTAGTTTTTTTATTTCTTCAGTTCTGTCAATTTACCATTTTATCTGCACATTGTTTTCCCAGGAGAAAAGGTGATGCCGGACAAAGATTTAACTTGTGATCTGTTTCGTTTCTTGCAACTTCTTTGTGAAGGACACAACTCAGGTTGATTGCCTGTTCTTTTATACTTTTACAAACATATCCGAAATGGTTTAATCTTTTCTTAGATTGAAGACTTTGTTGATTTGTGTTACACATGTATGGTTTTAAGATAGTTATAAATTATGCAGCTGTAATAATTATGTTTATTTTGATTGATCTTTTAGATTTCCAGAATTATTTGAGAACGCAAACTGGGAACAACACCACTGTTAACATCATTATATCCACTGTGGACTATTTACTGAGGGTCCAGGTAAACATTGCGTAATTTGATGTTCTTTCTGTTGCTTGACTGAATAAAGAAATCAAATCCACTATAAAATTGTCCCAATATATTTGGACCAAGCATAATTGTTAAATCCTTTGATGCTATTTTCAGATAAAATATTATCTGTTTCCAAATGAATTACCTTATTATTTTTTTCCACTCACAATCTTAATCTCTGCTGTTTAAATATTTAAATCAGTTTATATTAATTCTCTTGAAAACTTTCCTGCACCGTACAATAGGAGTCCATCAGTGACTTCTATTGGTACTACTCTGGGAAGGATGTGATTGATGAACAAGGACATAAAAGCTTCTCAAAAGCCATTGAAGTAGCCAAACAGGTCTTCAACACACTCACTGAGTACATTCAGGTCAGTCTCCATCATGTATCATTATTATGAAATGGGTTTTTTCTATATTAATCTGTGGCTTCTTGCTATCTGGCATAACAGTTACCTAAACATACGTGAAACTGTTCAAAGGTTTAAAGTGCTGAAATGAAAGGGAAGATATTTTTCTTAAATACATTTAATCCCTACACACAATAAATTGTATTACTTAAATAAGTTACTGTTATTTCAGGTTCACTGAATACTGGGACTTACAAAGTCCCCGCAAAGTTAAAAGCCTAACAGTGCTTTAAAAATAGTAAACAAAGCATAAAAAGCATAGGAGAAAAAAGACAGAGGGGAGATGAGAGCGAACACAGAATATAAGTATAAACCTGAAATATATTGTATAATGTTGCTGAAGAAAGGACTCATTTTGTACATCTGTGGTTGTTGCCACAGTGATGAAATACAGTGTCTAGTGTCTAAATCTAAAACATTTATTGCCTAACAATTTTTTACTACGATCGTTTTTTAGACAACCTGAGTTCTACATCTGATCAGGTAGTTACTTACATAATGTGTTCCATCAGGGTCCGTGTACTGGGAATCAGCAGAGTCTAGCCCACAGTCGACTTTGGGATGCTGTGGTGGGATTCCTTCATGTCTTTGCTCACCTACAGATGAAGCTCTCTCAGGTATTTTAATTTTCTCTCTCAAACACATTAAACCTATACTGATAATGTCTCACTGAAAGTATATCATAGGGTGTAGCCCCCCCCCCCAGTAATCTGTCCACTACATACATGTAATTTGATGTGAAATATTTATGGATTGGTTAAAGATTTGCTGTTTCGTGCAGGATCCGAGGCAAATTGAGCTTCTGAAAGAGCTGATGGACCTACAGAAGGACATGGTTGTCTTTCTTCTTTCAATGTTAGAAGGTAAAAAGATAAAAGTATTAAAAGTATTAGCTCCAGAGGCAGTACATTGTGTAAATGTCATGGGTCTATGGTGCCAAATATGAGCCAATTGAAGTGTCATGGCTGCTTGGCTGCCATAGCGCTGTCAGACACCCCACAATCTTACCTGTGAGGCCTCTTCTTGATCAGTGAACTATAGCCAAAAGAAGAATCTCTAGAATGAAAGGCAGCATCAAGTCCTGTAGAAAAATATATTTACTTAAAAAGTGCAAGATCGCATGTCTTCACTTTTGATGCAAGTCTGTACTGACTTTACTGACTTAATAACAGATGACTGTTTCGTGTTCATGTACTGTCTGTTGTTGTTGATCAAGTTGTCTCCTCCTTGCAGGAAATGTCATTAATGGAACCATAGGAAAACAGATGGTGGATATGTTGGTGGAATCATCAGGAAATGTAGAGATGATTCTGAAGTTCTTTGACATGTTCCTCAAACTTAAAGACCTCACCTCCTCAGAAGCCTTCAGGGAGTATGATCACGACTGTAAGGGCAGCATATCCAGGAAGGACTTCCAGAAAGCCATGGAAAACTGCAAGCGTTTCTCCCAAACTGAGATTCTCTTCCTCATGTCCTGCATTGAGACGAACGATGGTGACATTGTGGATTATGAAGCCTTCGTAGATCGCTTTCATGAGCCAGCAAAAGACATTGGTTTCAGCATCACTGTGCTTCTCACCAATTTGTCCGAACACATGCCCAAAGATTCGAGGCTGGAGACATTCTTGGAGCTGGCAGACTGTGTCTTGACTTACTTTCAGCCTTCTCTTGGACGCATTGAGATTCTTGGCAGTGGAAAGCGCTTTGAACGTGTCTACTTTGAGATCAGCGAATATAGCCGCACACAGTGGGAGAAACCTCAGGTCAGAGAGTCGAAGAGGCAGTTTATCTTTGATGTGGTAAATGAGGGTGGAGAGAAGGAGAAAATGGAAATGTTTGTGAACTTCTGTGAGGACACCATCTTTGAGATGCAGCTTGCTGCTCAGATATCGGGGTCTAAGACTGGAGAGAAGTCTGCAGGAAAAGAACAGCTACAGAATAAAGAAGAAGACAAAGGCTCGGAAAACAAAGGGATGTTTTTTATGTGTCACTTCTGGCTTTTGTTTACATCTCTGTTTTCTGTAAAAAATCTGAAATCGCTGATGAAAATCACCTTGAGGGACATCCTTATATCAGTCGTCTTGTTCCTCAAATGGATCTGCATGGCCCAGGTCCGATGTTTTTCTGTCATTATTCACAGCATCATGTATGTGCTGTACATAGCTTTTGTCAATGGGGGGCTCATAGAAGGAGCCAAAAGGGTGAAGATTTCAGACATTCTTGGTGGTATCCTTGAACCAACTCTTGATGAGGTCATGGAGGTGCCACGTGGCTTGCATCGACTGAGGAAGTACTCTGGCACTTTTTCGTCTCAGACAGAGTTGTGGGAAATTGGGCAGATGTCAACAGTGACCTTCCCCAGGGGTGACGAGGGGGATGTACTCTCAGACGTATTTGGTCTCAAGCTGAAAAAAGAGGGAGGTCAGTACCGACTTGTAACAGAAGACCTCACGTCTAGTCCGCGTGACCTACTCAGCAAAGCCTCTAGAACAACCACCACGGATAGTTTGGAGAAGCACCAGAGTGTGGTATGATTTTTGTTTATTTGTATTTTTGTCTTCATCTTTCATGCTCACAAGGTTGTTTTTTTTTGTATAAGTTTTTGTGTTGTTTTCCTGACATATTTTGAATTTATGTTTCGCTGTGTTTGACTTATTTTTCTCACAGCAGCTTAAGGACAATTTGGACAGAAAGGACTCAACAGAGGATGAGAAAATGTCTGAGTTGGAGTGCGCAGAGTGAGCGTCTTTCCATGGATTTGATCAAATACATTATAAGACTGAGAATTTTTAATTCTAAGTCAATTAACCTTCAATAAAAAGTTGAGAAAATGCAGGAATAATAGTATAAAGCCTAGCAAATTAACCCGTGAGACAAATGGAAATTCACGTTTTATCGTCAGACTTATTCCCTTGTTAAAACAAAGTTCTATGACCTCTGTCTGTTTGTGTTTCAACTGTTTGCAGAAGATATAAATCTGAGAAGAAAACTGAGAATGTGTCAACAGAGGCAAAATGGACAGCCAAGAGATCCTCTAATAAGTCAAAAGAACCTCCGAGCCAGCATTCAGTCCACTGGGAGATGATGAGCTCAATAAGCAAGAGCCTACTGGTAAAGTTCAAGTGCATTCACACAGGATTGTATGTACATTAGCAGCACAGATTAGGATTAATACTTTTATTACCATCATTTTACATGAATGCGTTTTTCTTACTTTTTTTGTAGAACTACTTTGCCAGGAATTTTTATAACATGCGCTTACTCGCCCTGTTTGTTGCCTTTGCAATCAACTTCATTCTTCTCTTCTATAAGGTGAGAGCACGCCTCTGGGATTCTACCCCTGACTTAAAATTTCAGAGAAACGTCTTTCTTGCTGCATTTAAAAAACAAATTGTGTCAGAGATTTTTGTTACTGTCGAAAGGCTTCTATATTTAACCAAAGTCAGATTTTTCATTGTATTCATTTTTTTATTTCTTAATAATCAGAAGCATTCTCTGCAAGCTAAAGAATAATCAAATAATGTATTGACTGCAAGGGGCATTTTTCACTTATGCTATTCTGCTACTTTTTTCTAATGGCTGTCTATGTAAACTTTGATAGCAGACTTCTGTTTGGCGTAATACATTTAGAAAATAACAATAGTTAAGTTGTAAAATTATCTAAATGCTTCTTACCCAACTGCATGCGTGCATTTTATATGATTTAGTAATTTCATCTGCCTTTATAATTAACCTGCTGATATTATCTGATTAAAAAGTCAAGCCTACCATTATCTCAGATGATAAAAGGTTAATTTGCGCACTGAATTTAATTTTCACAATAAAGGTATAATTGATATTCCTATCTGAGATATCTGATGCTGAAATGTAATGGGATTGTAATTCATTTTACTGGAGGAAAAATGTCTCTCAAATTTTCTCTTTTGGTGTTCGACTTATTTTAGGTTGCATCTTTGCCTGTATCTGAAGAAGACAAAGGGGATAACAGATCTGTTTACTGGGAGGAGGTGGACTCTGCTCCTGAAGAGGAAAGCGCAACAAACGTTTATTTTGTGCTGGGAGAGAGCAGTGGATATATGGAGCCTTCTCTTAGGCTTTTTGCAGTTGCTCACACGATAATCTCCTTCTGCTGTATTATTGGTTATTACTTCCTAAAGGTATTCCAGTTCATTTGAATACTTCTTTACTTCTGTGATAACTTTTTTTTTCATCAATAGTTCTTTACTTGCTTAATTTGCCGCTGAAGTTTTTGTTTTTTGATTTTTTTAAAAATTTCAAGCTTTCCACTTTTTATTTACCTGTGAATACTCTTGTTTTGAATAAAAGGTACCATTGGTGATCTTCAAACGTGAGAAAGAGGTAGCACGAAAGTTGGAGTTTGATGGTCTGTATGTAACAGAGCAGCCTCCAGAGGAAGACATCAAAGGGCAGTGGGACCGACTGGTTATAGACACACCGTATGTTCATGGCTTCATAATTAAGATCATAATGATATCAAGAAAAATATAGTTTCCTACGTGGAATTCTAGAGACCTGCCATTCAAAATGTTTACGTCATGTGACATGTTGATTTTTTTACAACTGGTTTCAGTTTGATGTGTTTGAAAGGTTCAGCTTTGTGTAATTCCAATGTTTTCCGCAAAAATGTTTATATTTCTTAATCTTTTCAGATCATTTCCAAGTAATTACTGGGATAAGTTTGTAAAGAGGAAGGTAAGGTTTCCAGTTTACTGAATTATTTGGTTGAGGTCTTACATTTAGGTTTTTAAATATTTCATATTTATTTTTTACATGAAATTGTATAGTTTTTGTATTTAACATACAAACTTGTTTGCATTTCTAATTAGGTCTTTAAAAACATGGACATCTAATAGCTAATCCTAATGTATGCAACATTTAAGTAATGCTCCACTCATGTTTGTTACACAGTGGGTAATTCTCCTGTAAACCTAAAAATCTGATGCACTCTTTTATGATGGATAACCTTTGGGATAGCAATTATAAATACTTTAGCATTGATCCAAACAACACTAAGGAGGTGAGGATTCAGTGTTGGCTTAGTCAGCTGGATAATTAGGTACTTATTTTCCGTAGAAATATTGACAAAAGGCAGTTAACCAGAGTGAAGCTCCTGCCTGAGAAAAAAATACAACTGTCACAACTGATTTCAGTAGCTTGCAACTATTTATTCCAGAAATAATCTATCATAGATGAAATACTGTACTCTGTTATTATACAAACACATACATTAAAAGAAGTGAAAGTAATGACTTGGCACATAATGTGCTCTAAGAAAAATACTTTGACATTGAATCTAAATATATTGACATCTGAGGGAGCTCCCACTTTGCCATTGGCGTTTAGCCATATGTCTACTTTAAACCTACTTGCCAAGATGTGCCGTGCACATAAAATTAAGGTAAAGGCTGAAATTAAAACGTGGATCAATCCTGTGAAACCAGGATAAAATTCAGAAATTGCACAGAGTTGAACTTGCAACATGTTGTGCAACCACTGTGACCCCAGACATGATGGATCACCAATAGGGACACCAGGAAATCTGTTTCTTTTTTAGTAGTCATTACTTTATGAACAGCACCATCACACTGCTGAGCTGCCATCTCATAATGGCACAGTCTGTACAGAGAGTGCAGCCAATTACCCTATGCTAAAAAAAGCTGTTGTTTGAACCTGGTTTCTTTTCCTGTCAGGTGATGGATAAGTATGCTAACTTATATGGCTGTGAGAAGATCAGTGAACTCTTAGGTCTGGATCATGCTGCTTTAGACTTCAGCTCTGAGAGAAAAGACATAAGACTCAAAAAGGAGGCTGGCTGGAGTGTCCTGTGAGTAAAGAAAGTATTATAAATGCCCACCTCTTTATTTTGTTGTAGTCTGAAGAGTTTTAATCTCTGTCATATTGATGTCTGTAGTATCAATGTGAATATGAAGTATGAAATCTTAATATAATCGAGAATTATATAAAGAAACATTATCAAGCTTTTTCATGTAGAAAAAAGGCTTGTTTTTGCTATAAATGGGAAAACCTTTTAGAAGTAAACAGTTTAGCATTCAGCTAGAAGTCTAGATTTCCACATTTAACTAAGGCGATCAATTAAGCCCTTTCTGTTTTGCATTTTCCTGTAAAGGAGAATGAGACTCCATAATGGGCCCTTCCAGTGTATATAAATATATTTAAAATGTTTTCATTTATTTAGTTTGGTTATATGTCCGGGTGTACGTACAGTTTGTGTGTTTGTTACCTCCTTGCTGACCAGACAAAAGAAGGTCTTGGAACATTATCTTGTACTTCAAGAAGAACAGGACGTTCTGAGAAGAAGCCACATAACCGATCTCTTTTAGGAAGTCACTGTGGCTTGAGGGTCTTATTTTGACCATGCACATTTTCATCTTATTTTCCAGGTTCTTTCCATCATGTAACATTTAGCTAATACTTTTTCTTTCAGATATAACTCCATTGATGTGAAGTATCAGGTCTGGAAACTTGGAGTTGTATTTACTGACAATGTAAGATTCTTTTTTTTAATGCTTCAATTGCTTTTGCCACATTGTTCTGCAAAAGTAAAGGTGCCAACAAATGAAGTAATACGACTGAGTGTTGTGTGTAAAACATATCCATTATTTTATGACTGAATCTCCCCGTGCTCTGTGCTTTTGTGTGATATGAATGCACATCCTGCAGAGGTGATAGTGGTAATATCCTGTGATTCTACCTTATCTAAAGTACACATTGGTCTCTATTTGTTCTCCTAATCTAATATTGGTTGTTTTGTGTCTATTTGTGTTTGTGTGTGTGCCCATAGTCCTTCTTGTACTTGGCTTGGTACATGACCATGTCGGTTCTGGGTCACTACAACAACTTCTTCTTTGCTGTACACCTTTTGGATATTGCTATGGGCTTCAAGACACTTCGCACCATCCTCTCCTCTGTTACACACAATGGGAAACAGGTGTGTATGTGTGAATGTGTACAAAAGTGTGCTACAGTCATAACTTTTTTACGCATCTGACCATGTTTTTTTCTCTTTTTTGCAACTGTATGTGTTCTTTAGTTGGCTCTGACCGTGGGTCTCCTGGCAGTTGTGGTGTATCTCTACACAGTCGTAGCATTCAATTTCTTCAGAAAGTTTTACAATAAGAGCGATGACAAGGACGCCCAAGATATGAAGTGCAATGACATGCTTACTGTGAGTTCAATGCTGACACCACTTTTAACCTTCATCTGATCTCTTTATGTTTATCTTTCCAACATATACACTGCCACCAACCTCATATTCTGATTTAAGATTAAGGAAGGTAAAAGAGGATTGTTGTAGTGATCTCCAATTATAAACTGAAAAAATCCTCTTTGTCGCTCCAAGATTTCTTCATAGAATGACAGACACATGGATGAAAGGCAGGCTCGTGACTCCTCAGAAATGCTTTTTGTTTGCCCATTCACAACACTAACACCCATCTGCCTGCTCCATTGTGATGTGGTTTCAACTGCCAATCATACGTCTCAGCGGGTGGTCAGTGATAGCATAAAAATAACATCAACACTCATTAAAAGTCAGAGGACATCAGATTGAATCCTTCAGCCACAGTCACTGTGTTGATATTTATTTATGCTTTTTAGCTACAATTATATTACAGTGGTCATGGAGGATTTTTAAAAGAATTTTTCTGCAACATCAGGAAAATTAATCTATAAATCAGACCTTGTTTGTGAAGTTTGATGTAGATTTTCCTTGCCTCATTATCTTACATGAATTCTTACACTCCCTGAGGCAAAAAATATTGACGGGGGAGTGGAAAAAAGACAACTGCAATAAGAAAAACTGAATGAAACAACAGTGCTTGTTCCTCAAATGTTCCCTGAAAAGCAGTCATTTAAAATGTCATCTAATTCCCTCCTGCTGTTTTCTACAGCTCAGATTTTCACCACACTTTGCACTCCACACTTATGCTCTAGTTTTGGTCATGAAATATATGCATATATGAATATATATGGAATTATTACTGTACTGTGACAACATTTTTTTCTCTCAGTGTTACATGTTTCACATGTACGTGGGAGTGCGTGCAGGCGGTGGCATTGGGGACGAGATTGAGGATCCTGCAGGAGATGACTTCGAGGTGGAGCGAATTGTCTTTGACATTACATTTTTCTTCTTTGTCATTGTTATCCTCCTGGCCATCATCCAGGGTGAGTCCCACGCTAATTCTGTTTTTCAGGAAAAAGTTTTTCTTTGGAAGGTTTAACAGAAACACATTTTTCAATTTTTCATTTGGGTTTGGGGAAGACACCTGTCATTTACATGCAGTCATGAATGAACAGACACACAATTCTGCCTTTTTTCCAGGCTTGATAATTGATGCCTTTGGAGAACTTCGAGACCAGCAAGAACAAGTGAAAGAGGATATGGAAGTGAGACTTGGCATTTTCTTTTATACAAATATTTAGTCTTGCAAAAACCTTTTTCTTATAAACTAAACAATTTGCAGAATATTTAGTGTTGCTGAAGGGTAAACATTCTGCAACTGAATGATCGTGTAATGTGCAATATTAATTTCTTTATTCTGATGTAACCATTTAATTTATCAGGATGTTCACTCCCTCTTAGATTTACAATGTGTGCAAAGTATTGAGTTGAATTGAACTTCTGTTCTAGTAGGTTTGTGTAAAATGAGGCTAAATAAAATAACATCACAATTTCAGTTTTTATTCGAAGCTAATCACTAACAATGTTCATAGCATTGTTGTCAAAAAGCTGCATTTCCTTTGTTTTGTTTTGTTTTTTCTAATGTTAATCTAAGAATTGCAGTCTTGGCAGTTTCTAAATTAGAGTTGCATGTAAGACCTGATGGACCAGACAGCCAGTAAATATACCCTCCGGAAACCGAAAAAAAGAGAAAAAAAAGACGCCTTGAATTTGAGAGAAAAACTGACAGTTAGAAATGGGTACACTTTGTCACAATCAGATGAGAAAAAGAGGCAGGCAAGTAATCAGCAGTAAGAGTGGTCTGACCATGGTTAGTTCTTCTTCAGCTTTATGAACTCAATGTATGATGTCATAGGATGCACAACACAAATGGTTTTTGACGTTTGTGTGACTCTTCCCCGTATGCATCTGTCCCTCTAAATTCTCATTGAAAAATATATGAAATGAAACACAGTTCTGAGCCGTGTTCAGTGAACAGTGAAACAAATTCAAAAGGAATTCAAGCAAAGCCAGAGTGTTTCACACATTGCTGAAGGCGAAACAGATGAGAAACAAGCAGGGGCTTTGAAATGTTGATGAGCAGCACTGCATCATGTTAACAGATGGTATAATTTTGTCATGTCTTTTACGACAAGTCATTCATGTGTGCTTTCATGTTCTGTGTATCACTGTGTGTATAAAAACAACATACTTTTTTTTCTGGTTTCAACAGCTTTTTCTGCACAGTGATGACTGGATCCAGCTGTTCCCATGCTATATCTCTGAATACCAGTGACCTAACAGACATATTGCAATAAATCCAAAAACATTTTATAATTAAAAAAAGAATGGACCAGTGTGAAAAAGATGGAACACAATTAAAGAAGTATTATTAGTATTTTTTGTACCCCAAAACTTTATTATCATGTAGATTTAAGTAGCAATAGAGTAGAGCAGCAATATTTGCTCTTCAGGTTTTTGATTGAACTGATCATTTCTCATGTACCCCATTCTATTCTTGTGTTTATAATGGCATCCTCCATCTCCTCTCTGCAGACCAAATGCTTTATATGTGGGATGGGAAGTGAGTACTTTGATACCACCCCTCATGGCTTTGAAACCCACACTCTGCAGGAGCACAACTTGGCCAACTATCTGTGAGTCGATTCACACTTTTATTGACTCTCTTCTTTATCTTTACTTAATGAAGCTTTTAAAACTGACTGCTTGAAATGCCATTAAACTCCTGCGAACAACAACAAGAACTAGA
Source organism: Menidia beryllina (assembly GCA_013363375.1). Lineage (NCBI taxonomy): Eukaryota > Metazoa > Chordata > Actinopteri > Atheriniformes > Atherinopsidae > Menidia > Menidia beryllina. The sequence continues at coordinate 12,664,289 of JABUIW010000010.1, read as the reverse complement.
GAATGTTTAAACCTGCCGTTAAGTCTTCACTGTTTAAGCCTCATAACAATTTGTCATATTGACCGCTTAAATTCTGTTAAGCGGTCAATATGACAAATTCTATCGGAATTCGTGCAACAAAGTTTTTATCTGCTCATATTGGAATCAGATCTTCAAATTAAATTATGGAGATAGTTTCATGTTTATTTCTTCCAACTCAAACCTCTTGAAAAAGTCATCGCGTTTATGGCAGATTCATACCAGGACCTTGTGTTAAAGTAACGGGCAAAAAACATTCAATGTATAAAGGTAAATGATGTAAATTAAATCAAATCAAACAAGCAGGAAGATATCAGAAGCTGCTATTGGAAAATCACAAACGCACAAATGGAAAATGAAGAGCCATTAAAAGATACCCAAATTATCTTCAAACTACCTCTTAAGACTGACAAAAGTTTAAAATAAGAGTTAGAAAAGCAACATCAAGACTGCAAATGTGAAATTATTTGATTTGAAATTGCCTTAACACAAATGTTTTCTCCTCCATGCTATTTTGAAGAATGAGATTTAAAACTGAACCTTTTTTTTCTCTTCTGTGCCACTGCAGATTTTTTCTCATGTATCTGATCAACAAAGACGAAACCGAACACACAGGTCAGGTATGATAATTATGCCTTGTGTCGTTCTGCTTGATCCAATCAAGACAAGAATTAGGAGGGCACTTTAGTCGCTCCTAAACAATTTGTCTGTCATTGAAAGATCACATCCATAATATATGCAGCTGCAGCACTTTCTCATGTCTCTGTGACCTATTAATTCTAGCATTTCCATGATAATGACAAACCTGTAGTGTAACCTTTTCAAATAAGAACACATTTGCATCCACACTGTCTCTCAAAAGTCATGTCACCCTTGGTATTCCCCTTTAATGATTAAAAGCATACCAGTTTGACCCCTTATAATAACACTTTCCATTTTTTCCCCACACAATCCTGTTTTGTTTATGTTTTACAAGTAAAAAGGGGGTTTAGATTGTAGGTTTACTGGTATTTTGTTGGTACAAAGAATCTTTTTAGTGGCTTTTCATTGTGTCACTCTTTATTGTTATTCATGAAACGGATGTGCCTAAGACGAGATAATGTGTTTAATTCGAAATGTGTTCAGACTTAGAACGATCATTTTATTTTCTTACTTTACAATTTAGATTTTGGCACCCAATTTTACCCAATATAATGGAAAAAAAGTTTATTCAGCCAACACTGAACATTTGTGCAATATTTTCAAATTTAATTGCATCTTCGGACTTTTCATATAGTGGTTCAGTTTTCTGAGATCAAAGAGAAGCTGCTTAGTGGAATTAGTTAAATGTTTTTTTTTTCTGGTGTTTCTTTTTCTAGACAGGAAAAATAACTGAAAATACATATTCGGATAGATTTTTTGGGGATTGTTCAGTTGTTTTAATACTCCAATGAAATAATTATCAGCTAACATACACTTTTGATGTGATTTTAAGATATATGACCAAATTATGTTGAATTTTCCAGGAATCCTATGTATGGAAAATGTATCAGGAGCGTTGCTGGGAATTCTTTCCTGTGGGAGATTGTTTTCGTAAGCAATACGAGGATCATCTGGGATGAAAGGAAATCTTAGAAGCCAAAAGCCTTTCCAGATAATGATATTACACAGAAGCCGCCTTGGTTGTTGATTTTGGACTCACTGAAATTACCTTAAATTTTTGTGTTTACACTATTCACATATTAAGTTTTGGATTGATTTATCTTTGAACACAAATATTCCCAACTGTCACTTATTAAAGGACTTTGAAACAAAAAAAAACATTGACATGTAAATTGATGTGAGGTTTTGTTTTGGGAGTCTTGTGGGTAAGAAGTGTCTTATTTTTGCTAGATAAACTAATCTTTTGTTTTTCTGAATGAACTGATTTTTCTCTCTAATCACTGTGACATTCAGATAAACATTTTTTCTTTGGTATTTACTTTTTTCAACCTCCTCTGCTGTAGAGATCCTCTATTTTTTGTTGACCTTATAAGGATTCCTCTCCTCCTGTGCTTCATATTTTATTTCATCCTCTTCATTCTGCTATCCTCTCATCCCTAACATTCACATCTTTTCCTTCTCATTATCAACTTCAGTGTAGCTTGCCTGCAGATGTCCTATTTCTCAGGTCAAAGCACTGTGATGGAAATAAATCATTGAGCTTAATGATGAGTTTGACAGCTCTCTCGGATGGCACAGAGATGCTTTTAGGATTTCTCAGGTGTAACCCATTGATTGAAATAGTGCGGCACGTTTTTTGTTTCAAATTGTAGGAATGCATTGAGTTTAACAGTATGGCGAAAGCCGGAGGGAGAGTCACCTACAGAAATTGTCCTCATTATGTCTACAGTGCTGATTTCACAGAATTAAGCTTATTCAAATTTAATGATTCTTGATTACAATTTATAAGAATAACTAATTGAAATGGGTGCAAACATATTTTTTGTATATTCTTATAATATTTTAAATCATTATTTATTTCTGGATAAGGAGAATCCCTCCAAAGTAGTGTAAGTCTGGTTTGGATTGAATATCTAAAGAAAAGATGAGAAGTACAGGACTTTTTTTGTATGCGTGAAATTAAGTAAGAAAAAAGATAACTTTTAAATGTTTTAAATAGTCTGAGAGTTTTAGCTTCTCCTTTTTTGTCAATTCTAGCTTTAGCATGGTTCAAAAAAGGTTGATTTGTGTCAATCACTCACAAGAAACATTTTATCTCGATATTTATGGGCACAAAAGCAACCATCCCATAATATCCAATGATAATTCTAATAATATCCACCTCTTCTTCTCAGTATCCCCATGTGTTGCAGTTTTGGAATAAATATCTAGTTTATGAGAGTTGAATTACTGTTAATTACTTTTAATGATTAGTCCTTTCACTGGATGAAAAAATATGTTGCCCTCTAGCCTGCATGGTCTGTCCCCTAGTGACCGATTATTACCTAAGGTTTTGGACGTAGTTTAGGATGTCAAGCATAACTCACTCCTGGCTGGAATGTTTGCTGTCATTTCACAAAATGAACACAAGAAAAACAGTACAGGAGTCTGACCTACAGGAGAGAACTCAGGTCCCTAATGTCTTGGAAGAAATTTATGCACATGAACTTTAGGTTTCAAGTGCAACTTAACAGAAACAGCTGCTGATTTGTCTCTGTCTCCAAAGTGAGAGTGTTTCCTGTGAATTTACGAAAAAATGTGTGCAGCCAGATGAGTTATTATTATTGTAACTATTAATTAGGTGAACTACAACTGCCATCCATCATAACGTTCCAGCAGCCCAACAGTTCCATTCAGACATACTTCTGTTTAATACATAATTTACATTATGTTTAGATTTATGACATGCACAGCCAGTCATTTTCCTCAAGGCAATTGTATTGCCGATTTTTCTGATTTTAAAAACGGTGATGGAATGTGACTTTATATTTCTTACGAAGGCGGATTGACCAATATGCGTTTGTAATCAAGTCACAATTAATATATTTAAATATTACACAAGAAGCAGGTGGGAGTTTCTGCCTGACTAAATAGGTAGTATATCCTCCATGTCATTTTTACAAGCACAGCAAAAATCAAACAAATCAAACAAAAGTCACTACCTGACATCTCGAATTTGGGCCATATATGGGTAGTTTAATTTTTAATGCAGCAGAGAAAACGGCAACTTTTTTCAGAGTTTAGAGAAAAGAAATTGATTAATTGTTATGCTGAAAATGATAAACTAGAATAGTCGAGCAGTTTGCTAACAAGTTAAACAGGATAGACATGTCCGCGAGGACAAGTGCAATACATTATTCCCTAAAAGCTTTTCACAATTCTGGTTAAAACTGAACATGGCCATCTCACTTGACAAATGTTATTTGCTACAAATGCTATTTTTTTTATTTAAAGATTTAAACAAAATATATATACTCCCATCCCCCGGCGAACAGGATGTTCGCAAAGAGGGGTATCATGCAAAATAGTTCAGTTAAAAATGGTCTTGATGTTATCTCAACTATAAAAACAAAAAAAGCAGACGTACATGCAGGAATATTTTTATATGTAGAATATTGAATTCCTTTAAAGTTTTAAATGCATTTTACGTGCAATGCGTATATGAGTGATTGAAACAATTGAATAACTTTTCTTTGCTAATGGTGGTTTTTGACAGCTTAGCCATGTTTTAGATTATTCTAAGGAATATAATATATATGGAGTCATTATGCATACCTGTCTGTTTGGCTTTCATGCAAATATTCTCATAATTTACTTTATTCCAAGCCAAATGCCTTTAGGCTGACATGAAACGGCTTGCCATGCACTGTTGCTCTGTAAAATGATATGGTGGCATGCGGCTGGATCTTTCTGCTTCCTTGTAGGGTAATGCCCCTGTGTCTGGATGCAAAATTTCACAGAGTTGTAATTTAAGTCATAATATAGTTTTTGTTTAAAAGAACAATAGACACTGAGTATAGCTGTAATTTTAATCAAATCTAAACCAGGCTTTCCAAATTGCAATTAAACGGTGACTCTTTTTTGTCACTGGATCTTATTACACTTTGAAATCTTTTGTCTAAAGTGAAGCAAATTCACTGTGATATTGAACTGGCAGTAGCTTCTCATCCATGCTGTCATCCCTAGATGGTCCTTTAAAGGCATTTTCTATGTTCAGTTCCTTTTCACTGACTTGTCAGAAGATCACTTGATGACTGCCAGCCTCCGTAGTGGGGGGAGGGGGGGGGTCCCTCTGGACAGGGGCTGGGTGTTGGCCATCCATCCAAAATAAAGCACGTTGTTTAGTTGTGAACCAGAAAGTTGTTGTAGTGATGGGAATTTACTGATTCTCAACTGGTTATTGACTGAAAAAACACACACTAGTTTCTTATATTTTCACCCAGTGCCAGTGAGCAGTCTTTATTGATTCTAATATGTTATTGTATCTCCCCATCATATCAGGATTCTGAAATGAACACTCCTTTTTCATTCAGTTGATGAAATATTTACAGATATGTGTCCTACACCGAAGTGCAATCTAAAGGCTAATGTTGATCCTCAATCAACTCTGGTTTATTGATTGATCCAGGCTGCTCAACTGTTACCAAACAAATGTTAGTGTTTCTGAAGAGCGAGTCTAAAGATACCTGTAGATACATAAAATATGGATGATGAATTTACAGTTTCTGCAACTGAGTGTCTATTTAAAGCACTTTTTGTGAGGCATAATTACACAGAACATCAGTAATCCTGTAGACTGAATAGAGTAAAAGCAACAAGATGACTGCCTTTTAAAATGAACTGTCACCATGAAATCCTCTCATGATTGAGGCAGATTAAGTACCTGCAACAGCCTTTTTTGTTGGCTAAAAAGGCTTTCCCTTGATGGTTAAATGCAGCTTCATTAATCCCTATCTTCACGCTTTGAGGCATTACTAAACTGCCATTTATGTGACGAATTTGTTCTTAAATTGACCATAAAAGCAAGCATCAGCAGTAAAATACTTTGCATTAATGAGCTCCTTCCATCACCCAATTTGTCCATCCTGTGCTGTCATGCCGTCCAAAAGTAGAGATGCTCCACAGTCTGTTTCTTAAATATTTACAAAAAAAACATGGTCTTCTTTTCTTCCTAAAGTATTTACTTTGATTAGTTTTATCACATTGTTTTATTACATATGAAATAAAACCACAGACATAGACGACTTCAAGTCACTTGTCATGCATGTGTTCTGTGATATGAGAAGAAAGCTATAATACTAATTTTTGAATAAAAGAGCACATACATTGCACATATGTATATAAGTATAAACTACCATGCCTCAAAAACTTTGTCAATCAGATAAAGTGATTGTGACTAATTTATCATATTGTTTCCATGTATTGTTTCATGAAACTCTGACAGGCCTGTACCTTCTTGTAACTCTTATATTGTGGCCCCGTCTGTCTGTAAATAAACATTACCACCCTGTCTTCTAAATTACCATTTAGATTGGACAGCTCCATGCCAAGAGAAAGCCAATTACTCAATAACGGTTAGTAACAAAAAAAAAAACGGTAGAGAAGGGCTGGAGAAAAGTGTATGCCCAGCAGATGAGGCCCTGTTGCGTCACTTTGCCCTGAATGTTGTATTGCACCAACATCTCATTTCATTTCATTGGCTTTGCTTTCAGATCGGCAGACAGAGTAGATTTAGTGTGTTCCGGGTAGTGCTACATAGTGATCTGAGCCAGTGAAATCTGAAAGGAGACAGGTGCTGCTTTTAATAATTGAAGCTGGCAAATTAGCTCACTCAGTGGTAAGCTCAAGTAATTGGGGAAGTGACCCAATTTCCAGCGAAGTGGAATTATGTGCTTTTCAAAACTCTGGGCTGGGAAGCACTAGTTTGGTTTGTTGGAAGAAATTACCAGAAATTCTCAATTACTTTGGTTTCTGTTTCTAAACAGAAACGGGAAGCCAAGAAGATGAGTGGCAAAATAATTTCTAAAGACTTTGTCCCAGTGTCTAAAGCTCTGATTGGTTTAAAATAAAGTTGTCAAAATGTGTTTTTATCAACAGCTGTCTGGACATCTGCCTCATCAGCTGCTACCCAGCTTGTGCCTGTGAGGTTTTCTGAATGGGTGAATTTCCATAGTAATCTTGCTGGTATTTGCCTGTCACCGATATCCATACGCTAATATGTATAGTTAGTATATCATGGGATTATTTGTTTTTCTCCTGATCACTCCAAGTCCAAAATTTAGAATTGAAAAATTGAAAGCTGAGTTTATGAGCACATAGTCATACTTCAAAAGCGTATGCATGGGCTTTATTTTGCTTTCTGATAATTTCATATTTTTGATAAAATTATTCATAATAATTATTATTATTGTTGTAAATAAAAATGATTACTCTTTAAAAAAAGCAGCCAACCCTACTAAACAGTTTCCTGTGAAGCTGTTCTGCCTGGCTGTTGAAGTTAACTTTAAATCCTGCCTCTAAAGCTGCATACACAGAAATCATCTGGCATATGACATAAAACCTACTTAAGTCTGTCCTCTTACACAGAAAAGCCCACTGACTGATCATTATCCAAGAAGTTTTTAAATGATTTATTACCATTCCCAAGGACATATTGTCACCTGGGTTTTATCTAGGAATAATATAAATCAAGTGGGCTGGGCTACATATACCTAGTGTGGTTAGAAGTCTTTCAAATGCAAAGCAGAGGTGGTTTCCTGATAACACACTTGGATGCAGAATTTTCCCTTTCATTATGTCCTGAGGTTTAGTTTGGCATAGTAATGCAAATCTGTGCTTCAAACCTCTCTTCACTGCTCCTCTCCAATAAATGAGACATTTTGCTAGTGTCACTGAGAATGACAATAATACTGTGAATGCACATTAAGAACAGCACGATGCACAAACGAAAACTGCCAGATATGCTAATTCAAAAACAGTTTCTGACCCACGATAGTGCAGGTGGCATGTCGTGTTAATGCGTCTCATCTGTGGTTAAAAATAAAAACAGCTTTCACTCTTGTCTCGTGGAATAACCCAGATGTTTTCAGGAGGGTCCACATTTGAACTGAATCCTAATTAAGAGTGTGAGTGGATTCAATTTCTGTAAAGAAATTGATTTGAAAATATGGCTCAGAACAAATGGAAGACTGTTTGTAGAGAAGTGACCATTATTTTTCCCTATCCAAACCGGCCATGTATCTATTGGATATGAGTGACTGATGCTGCAAAAGCAGCAGACAGAGAGAAAAATGCCTGTATTGCACATAAAGACATCGAGAAACACATTTGGCCAATAGCATCACTTGGCTGGAGGTTATCTTTCTTCGTACCCGTCCTTCTCCTGATATATGTGTTTATTAGTCCTCTTGTCCTGTGCTACCACATCCAGGTTAGCATTCTTTACAATCTCCATGGCATTTCCACTCCAGTGCATTTTCCAGTCTCAGCCAGTTTGTTCCATCAGTCCGGTTTGTAGGAGGTGTATTTCTTGCTGGAAAATTAAGTTAAGTTGTTATTTTTTTTACTTTTATTTTATCGTGACAAACTGAATTTTCTCTTTCTCCATGTTCATATCAAGCTGGACCAAGTGATTGCACAGTCCTGTTTTCAGTCTGTTTGTCCATTCTCCATCCATCCAAAACTCCCTTGGCTTCTAAAACATGCCTCTCACGGATGAGATAAAAGCCAGGATCTGCTTCCAGAGGCACATGTCTGTCTGCAGAAGCCCTTTTGAATTATAGCATAAGACTAAATGGTTGAGGTAATGTCACCATATTGATAACAGCAAAATCCAGGAAGATGTCACAATCTTGTAAAAGATTGATAAAGGCATTTATGAAACCTGTTCTTCAAGCCCATGAAAAAGTAGCAATGCTATGCAAGTAATGAAAAAAGAGTGCTTTAGTGAAAGGTGACTTATTAAAAAACTGAAATAAGCATGCCTATGAAGTTTCAGTCTGCTGACAAAACATTTCAGTCTCTTCCCTGTTTGGATTGACTGGCATAGTGTTTCTACATTTAATCATTCATTTTATTCGTGAACTTATCAGTGCTGGTAGGTTTTGCTTGAACTACGTTTCCTTTGGCACTCTGCTGTTAGATTCTTTCACCTTTTTTATTATTGAACAGTTTTTGAACAAATTAGAAAACTTTAAAGTAGGTCCAGTACAGAGCTGACTTGTAAATCCTGTAGTATTCACCGTCAGTCACACTTAAGCCCCTTTTTTCCTTCATGAATCTCAGTCAAATGTCTGTAGATTAAGGCAGCGTTCCACTGATGTCTTGTGAAAAGCCCCACAAAGGGACCTTTACTGTTGATGAATAAATGCTTTTGCTCAAAATTAATGTAACAATAAATTTCAATTAAGTTAAATAATTGATTTTGGTGATAAAAACAAGGCGCTATCATCAGTCTGTTATCTTAATATCCACATTACCCCCTTCTACTTCCAATTGTGCCACCAGTATTTTAAAAAGGTATTTCTTGACATTCTTGGACAGACGTTGTCTTTTAGTATTTCAAACAAAGAAACCACTCAGACGTTTCAGTGCTTAACCCAATTGCCCTAAGCTGCTTCTTTTTCAATATTTGTACTTCTGGAGGGATTTAGGGTTATGAAGAGTAAGACTGCAGCTCTACTATACTAATACAGTTTGAAAGATGCAGGGAAAAGTTTCAATATTTTTTGCCCCTGGGTGCTTTTCAGAGATGTTATGTGATGTACAACATTGAGAACATTGTGTGGCTGTGATAAGAATGTGTTGTCATCATTGGACACAGTGTTCCCACACAACTGTAACAGTTAACTTAGTCTTTCAGTCAGTTTGTCTCTTTTCACTCCCCCTGACAAATGCAAAGTAAGGTGTAGCCTTCAGTCAGTGAAGGGGAAAGGGTGTTTCTCACAGATACCCAGAAGTGCTGCAGTCTCCAAATACAGTCCAAATTCATCACTACACTTGCAGCTTCCCAACACACCAGTGCCTTTTAGTGTTAGTGTTATTTTACAACATGCAGGATGAGGAAGCAATTTATTTGAATCAAAGTTTTCACACCTAACCCAACTAAATAATCAGCATGGTGACATGGATATTTATTCGAGCTACAGTTACAGCTTGACCGACCCAGTTAAATGGGTTAAATTTTACAACAGCCTTGTAAAATTGAAACTGCATGGGAGCAAAATTACATTTTTAACAGAAGAATGGTAAGTGCCACAATTCTTTGGACTGTAGAAAAATGACAATATATACATGCGCTGTACGTGCAAGAGATGGGAGAAACTCTTCCATACAAATATGTCAGAGTTTACTGCAGAGACGTTAAATATTTATGTTTTATTTATGTTTTCCATACAATGATTTTGCCAGAAGATGCTGTAAGTAAAGCTGAGGGACATTCAGGAAGTGCTTTAAATAACAAGAAATTGACACATGCTCTTAATGGTGTGATTAACAATAATTATTTTTCTGTGTTAAGCCATTTGGAAATGGAAAAAAGATTCACCTTTAGCATGTGTGGGGCACCATGTGGGACATGGTTTTGTTTGGCCACATGCTCCTGCACCGGTCATGCACTGCTCTTGCAGTGAGAGCATCTGGCACTTTCGGCATTAAGGCATCACGGTCAATAATCTCATTTAGTTGATGGATCTTCATATTCATCCTTCTTTCTAAAGGGTTAATTTTCCTTCTGCCTTTCATTTATTCTTTTCTCAGATGGGTTTGACTTTGATGATCAAAATTTTGGCCAGGCAGAACAAATGGCAGTTTTTATTGTACGAGAACTCTTACATGCTGGTGCTTCTGTTTTAAAAAGCAAGGATGATGCATACCCTCATATTATTTGATTTGTATCTGAAATAACTTTTCCCTCAGAGTGCACCCTTTGAGTCTGTTTTATGTATTGTGTGTGTCGTGCAGAGTCAGGATCATTTCCTTTTAAAAGCTCTCAAAGACATTTTTCAAGTCTTATGATAATCTGCCAACTGTGTTTAGATTAGCTTGTAGAGTTTTTACAATTTTACATCTGCTTGCTTGAATGTTAACAGGTTAAACTGATAACCATGATGTTGATTCACTTCAGTTGCAGCATTCCACTTCTAAAGGAGATGCGAAAGAATCACTAAAAGTAAAAACTGCGCAATCACATAACTGTTCAAACCAAAGGACTGTTAGTATTAGGGGAGGTATTTAAGTGCTGCTCGAACCAGGGCAGCAGTGACTTGGTCTGGTTAGACGTGTTGTCCTCTCGCACAGTGCTTTATCTCTGTTGTAATTCCAGACCAACATTGAGACATTAATCGATTGCTCTTATTATCTGTGCAGAACACTTGCTTTTCATTGTCAGCTTTTCATTCTAATAGGATCTGTTCTCTCATTGCTCCCCGTGTTTATTATCTTTGCAAATTTGTTGTTGCACTCTCAGACGTACACTACCCTGCATCTCTTATCTCAATCCTCTGTGTGTTGTAAATCAGCTTCAGAGTGGGCAGACAGACAACCATTTTGCTACTGAATTGCTCCGTTACCTTGACCTGTGAATGCTCATCTTCAGTCCAGCTATTCTTGATCCAGATGTAAGTTTGTCAAACTGTGTCTACCTGCCCCTTGATTTTTTTTCTGTTCAAATAAGTTGACAGAGCAAGGAACTGTATGATGTAGTTTTTTGTTTCCATGCATATTTTCCCTACTCGTTTCTCCCCCTCAGAAACAATCAATGAACCACTGTGAGTTGTCGAAAGGGGAATCTGACATTGTTTGAGATTCTAGTTTTATTAGCTCCAGAAAATTTACTTAATTTGTGAGCAGAAATGTCATTATGGTGATTGGCACAGGAGGGGACAAGAATTTGAACTGTTCTGCACAGACCTAATTGGTTCCTTATACTGCAATTTAGAATGAGCAGCAAGCATGTCACAACCCTCTCATAAGGGATGTAAACCAATCCCCCTGCTTGTTTGAGTTTTTTTTGTTAAAAAAACACAATTATGTGAGATTGTTTCCATTAATCAGCTTTGAATTTGATGCTCTTAAAACTGGGCTTCGTGTTGTTTATTTCCAGTACGGCTTTTTCCATTCATCTGCGGCGCTGATACTATATTTAGGCAATAGTTTAGTCACATTGGAAAACAACAAGATCATTCGGATCAGTGTGCGGGATGAACAAGAGGTGCAATGAGATTAAATAAAATTCTCAGTGTGAGAGCAGGTTATTATTGGTGTCAATGCAGGCAATAATTGGATGAAGTGGGGCACAAAAGGACAGAAGAGAAGCAGCAGCAGAGGAGCAACAAAGCTGCGGATGAACCTGGCTCCATCTCATTGTTAAAACTGGGCTTTGTGTCCGTTTGGGCAATAATAAGAAGAGAAAAACTGGTCTAGACCCTTTTATTTGATGATCTTGGATTCATTAGTGTGCCTCTAACTGAAGCAGCATTTTCACATGCTCCGTACACTAACTGCTATTTCAGCTTTGAAATTCATCTCTCCCAGCTCCCAAACCCCCTCCTGCATTAGCCAATTGTTTCATTCTTCACTCTGTGTTCATTCGATAGACTGGACGTAGTGAACTGCTCAGCTGTATTGTGCAGCTCTATTATGGCATATTTTGTGGCAACATACTTCATCTATTGTGCGGTCTTATTTAGATTATTGAATCAAACAATGTAATTAATCCTCAAATTACATGAAGGACAGACCCATGTCTGAGTGTGTGAGCTGCCGATACCGTTTTTCTCTGAGCCTGTTTTTGTGGACTTTCTCCCTCCCAGATGTTATTTGCCCTTGCAGCACATACTGTGTCTTTCCTTCCAGTGGCGGCAGCATCTTGGCTGTCCTCAAACCACAGCCAATGGCACAGAGGTATGATCTGAAACACAAGATCCTGGCACGTTTGAAAAATTGGTACTAATATGCACACTCTCCAACAGATTGCAGGTGAAAAACTCATGTTGCTTATTCACCCCTAGCCAGGTGCTGTAGCAGTCTGTTTCGGGTTCAGCTGCTCGTGGTTTCATTGGCTTATTTGAGAACGACTCTCGGGAAATCTGTGATGGCGAGGAGTTGATTTTTCAACAAGCTTTTTGGCTGTAAAATGTGTCCAAATATTGCAACTCCTCTGTCTTAATCTGTTCTGGGATTACATGTTCTAATAATCTAAAATGATTCACAAATTGGCCTCATTTACTTAAAAATTAGATGAAAATCTGAAACTACTTTAATTCCATATTTGAATATCATAAGCTACCGTTGGAAACCGAGTTTATTTACTCAGATGGGATCAACCTCAGTCAATAATCATGAGAATAATTTACTACAATTTATTTTATTATGCAATATGTATAGAACTTTACTATCTATGGTTTGTAATTAAGATATAAGCAGAGACTCAGTTTTTGTCTGAGGTGCTGGACAACAACTAAATACACCTTTGGAGATGTATTAAGAGTAGCCCCCACAACTAATGCAGTTGGTAAATATGTCCTACACTACACCCCACTGAGGGGGTTCCTGTGTGCTTTACATTTTTGAGGAAGATGGAGTGTGTGCGGGTAAAGCTGATCTGGCCACGCTATCTAACCGAAACTGTCAAGATGATCAAAACAACTCCTTTGTACTGTGTCGTGTCCCTAAAGCATATCTGCAGAGAAGAGATACAAAGGTCATACAAAAGTCAGGTCCTTCATAAGTCCTCACCTAAAAGATCAGTCAAAAAAGTCATCCCCAAACACGACTAAAAAAAGATCTGCCATGGAAAATTTTTTATCCAATCTACTCTGTTGGCTGCTTTTTCAGACATACAGGGGTTTTAAAGTAATTAGTGCTGCTAAAAATTTATTTTTAAATTCTGAAGGAAATGTAGACTTCCAAGCCTTCCCGGCTATACAACATCAGTTTGATGACCTTTTAATAAGCTTATTATTAACATGATTTCCAACTGGAATGTACTGCTAAGATATGATATATGGTTTTGGACACACCATACTATTTATAAGGTCCTGAAATGTCATATTAACTACATAATTTATCTACCTGATACTTATCAAGGGGTCACTAAATTTGGTACAAGAAAAATAAAAAACTGCAGCCTAGTCTTGTGGTAAATTGTGAAATGTGCACATATAAAATAAACTGATGAATTAATTAAATCAAATTCACTGTGTTTGTGGAAAAGAACCTATGGTGATGAGGTTTGTATCTCGCCTGTGCGATATTTGTATCTTTTCTTGTTATGACAAAGGGGTATTCATGAGATGCTGTGAAGAAGAATGAAAGAATCATAATCTTTTCCTTTGTTTTTTCTGTGTCATTTTCTGTTCTGTTCAAACTTGCAGACCACTGGGACAATGTTCTTTAAACACAATGGAGCAACAAGCAGTTTTAGGGCATAATTGCATGATGCCACATTTGGAGAACACAATATGAAAGACAGTATGAGCACAACACCTCAGAACCTCTCTGTGTCTGTTGTATTTGTTTCCCAACAGAACAGAATCTATACATGTCTCTTTATGATGTCAGGTATGGTGAACTGGCAGCAGATCTGTGTCTTCCAGTCCATCAAAACAGTTTGATCCAGCATTATCCTGTGAGCCCAGTTGCATGATTAGAACTCCATGAGGAGATAATGTAAGGCTAACAACCAGGAGCAGATGTGGGACTCATTCACAAGACTGAAGCGCCGCAGGAAGGGAAATTGATCAGCACTTAACCTGATTGTACAAGTGCAGAGATAAACACGGTAAATCTGGGTTCTAACAGGTGGGCATACAGACTGATCTGTTTTGTATGTAACAGCATGCATACATAGCCTTTGTATTGTTCCCCTCTACCAACCATTGATCTTTTCGTGATATCTGAAGATCTAGATTCCCTACTTAGAAAAAGTAGCCAAGCAAATTGTATTGCTTTGTCCCTTCAAAATGTAGATATTGTGTGATCTGTTATGAATTATCCTTCCACTTCTTGCTTTTGTGCGGCTTGTTTTCCCTACAGTTGCACTCTAATTCCTTATCACAAACACACACATACCCCATGAGTGGTTGGGTTTTGAACTTTTCCCAGGAGGTACTCAATGGGTGTATTTCTTTTATGAGTATTGGGAAATGAGTATTTGACTAACCAGGTGTGTATTATTAGGAGGGGAGTGCATCGGGACCTGGGGAGGACAGACAAAGCAGCATATGGTGAGTGAGGGGCTGGTCTATGTCGTACTGATACAAATAAGGGATTCATACTCTTTTATATGATATATTGTGTTATTGGATGTGGGGAAAGCTCTGTTTTCATGGTTCAGGCAGGGATTGCTCCTAGTGAGTCTGTCAAAGCTCTGAGCCATTCTGTGAAGTTATCTCAAGCATGGAAAAGCTTCAGTCTGTCCCCCTGTGAGCCTGTGGGACAAAGACAGCAAGTGAATGGGATTTATTGCAACGTTTTGATGCGAAAATTAGCTGTGTTTATGATTGACTTTCAAGTTCATGCATGATGCGTGTTGACTGGAAACTTGCTGAGCAGCTTATTGAGAGAACGGAGAGGTCAGAGGATAATGAGATTCATGTTGTTTATCTAAAAGGATGTTCCGTACCACTGAAAACGATAATTAATTAGCTTACTCCTTCAGCGTAATTAAAACCCTTGATCTGACTTTTGTTCTGACTGAAGAGCTTTTGAGTACACTGACAAATGGGACACTGAAAAACAGAGCCGACAGAATTCAGGGTGACACACTGTGTATGTAAAGTTATCTGCTTTTCATTGATATTTTCAAAAGCGATTAAATCATTTAAGCAGTCGTTTGATTTTGCCTGGCTGTATATAGAAGTCTGCAGAATTATAGGAAGGACAGTGTGTTTGATGCATCGCAAGGAACCGGACGTCATAGCTCCTTCACCTTGAGTCTGGCACCCTGCGATGGTTAACAAAGCATGCTCTTAGACTATAAGGAAAACCTGCAATAATATATTTCTGTGTTTCATATGGTTTTAGTTTTTTTTTAAGGGAAAACAAACTCAGAGCCTTTTACACTTCAAAGGGACACTTTCCTCCGATTCAAGCTTGAATGTTTGTTTACATTTTTAGCAAGTGAAAACTTTTATACGATATCTATTTTATATACAGAGGAGAACTGTTAAGATTGAAGACATAATCCTGAAAATGTGATGAGCATGGCTTTCAGGTTTATTTGGAGTTCAACTGAACAAATGAATTGTAAAAAAAATGTGGGTCTTTTTCAAAGAATCAAATAAAGTATTTCAATCAAATCGAATAATGGAAAGGATGCAGGGGTTTACTGCTAAAAGTCAGGACGACTCATCCTTGCTGCATCCGCTTTGTCATCCCTTAATCTCAGGAAACCCAAACTTTAAATTTTTGTGGAAATGTAACTGAAAATCTCAACCAGATCCTGGTTTTTCATAAGAAAGGATGGTGTGTCAATATTGTAGAGACTGAAAATGTTACCCTGGCTGTAAGTAGAAACATGGAAACATGAAGATATTCAGAGAATAGTAAAAGTATATGTTTGCACTGAAAAAATGGCCCATAAGCTTGCATTAAACAACAGAAATATCACTTTGCATGAAGTGCATTTGCTGAAGTTATTATAACTTTAATGCTAAATATTGACTTTTTCTGCATGAGTAAATCTTGATGATAATCTCAATATTAACACACAGTCCATCATAGAACAACTGTTAACTTCTAATTTATGTGTTTTCCATAGCAGAGCTTAACTAGAGGACCAGCAAAAGTTCCAACAAAAGCAAGAGCAATGCTCAGATTGTTTCACATATTTTTAAAACTACATCCAAGTAAAATGTTTCCAAAGCACCAACACTGAAAGTTTGTGGGGGTTGTTTAAGGACAAATACAAACATCGTTATAGTCTGTGCTTTTTGCAGCCTAATATCGTTCTTGAATCTTGAACCAAGTATGCATTGAAATTAAATGTAATTAAATTGATTTTAATTTTATATATCTTCTAAAGTTTGTTCCCTTACTTCTTTGCACAATTTCAATTTCAAACTGTGCCCTGATTGTTAGATTATAATTTTACTGTTACCTATTTTACCTCCTAAAACTGTTCTGTTGTGTTTGTTTCCTATTTTCCAGTTAAACCGTCGACATACGAAAATTGCTCTTATGTACTTGAAGTTTTATCCCATCTCATTAAAGAATGATTTCAGTCTTATTCTTTTTTTTTTTTTTTTAAAAAAATTTTTTTTTTTTTTTTTTTTTTTTTTTTTAGAGCAAATTGTTAGTTGTGGCCTATATTTGTATTCAATTAGACTCTGAACAACCCAACAATAGAGTCTGAGCGAAATGGAAAGTTGATTGACTACAAAGGTTAATCAGCATGTGTCACCTCTTCTGTCCCAAAAAGTATATTATCTGCACTTGGCTCTATTTGGTTGTGATTACTCTTTGTCACAACAAGACACACACTCTAACCACAGGCTGTTGACCTATGAGCGATTACTGTCTGATTGCTCTGACTATAATTTCCTTGCAAATGAATCACTGACTCTCAAATGCTACCATTTGGATGCACAGCGATCCCTAGTTGTGTTTCAAAGATCTCTGCATATACTAATTTGTATGGAAGAGTTTAAGGGTGCTTAGTGCATTCATGAGAGAATATGATCGGACATTTTGTGTAGCAGTCTTCAATTTAAAGAGCACTAAGTATTCTTCTTACAAGCTTTCTGGCAAATAGGTTCTGAATGGAGATGGAGTGAGCCTACTTGTATATTCTACTAACAGCTTGTCAAAGGATGGAGATGACAGGGGAGATGACATGTCAGGCTATGATCAAGGTCAGCAATAAAATGTCAAAAACATGAAGAATTTTGTGGGCTGTGATAGGATTAGTGATTTTATTCATGGCTTCAGAGGGATGAACAGTCAACTGCAAAAGGGAAAATCAACGGTGTTTGTAGGTGACATAAGAAAAATGAAAGTCAGAAAATTGATTGGAAGTGAAATTAGAAGTTTGAGGCAACAGATACAAGGAGAATTGTAAAACTGGGATTGTCTGATAATTCATCACATCATTGGTATTCATATGCTAATGTATTATTGAGCCTGTAAAGAAAGGACACAGTTACAGAGAGACAGGAACGACACAGCGAAATTATCCTGAGGGTGTTCGCCATAAATGATTTTTTACACACACTCACACACTTTCAAAACTAAAACCCCCCACAGATAATCAAAGAAGGATGGAGTTTGTCGATTAATCTACATCAGGGCCAAGCCTGCTTTTTTGGAAGACATACTGTGGCATTTAACTTTCATCATTCAGAAATTTGGTTTAAATGTAAATATGTAGTAATTAGCTCTTAGTGGTGGCAGTTAACTAATCACTTCAGATTTGTGTATTAGGAATCTTTGCAAATGTGAGGTTTGAAGGAGTTATGTATATGTAATTTGGGGATAACAGCGTAAGACTACTTTTGCTGTGAATACACAGGTGATCTTTTAGAAATCAACAGGCAATGTGCTCTCAGAAGAGTATAGAGCTTATCAAGCTTGTATTACATGATTAAATTAGATATGTATCCTCTAGCTTTCATATTGTGAAATGTTCTTCCTTTCATATGAAGGCACTTTCGCCCAACTTGATAGATTCAATTTTACCAGAGCCACAAGTTGGATGTTGAAATTGAAAATGTTCTTGTTTGATGCAAAAAATCAATTTCATGTTACAGAAGAGCCCCTGCAAAATGTATACACATTTCTTGACACTGTTTATGTCTGATAATCTCAAAGTGGCTTGTCATTAGACAGTACCACTAGCACCTGATATGTTTTCTTCATGTATATTTGACAGTTTAAATGTATTTCTATGAACTTTTGAAACAAGCTTAAAATGATTTAGTGACACCCTGCAAAACATGTTCTTGTGTGTCCATTTTCAATTCATTTATTGATTTGGATCTTGAATTAATACATTTAGGAACTCTAGTCTTAGTGTAATTGTGGTCTTTACTTCCCAAGGTGACATATGACAGGTCATTTCATCGTTCACATTGATTTCTTTCATCCCACACTCATACCTTATTTGTCATCCAGTGGACATATCATGTAAAAAAAAAAAACATAAAAAAAAGACGATGGAATTTCGAAATTGAGTAAAGGCCGACTGATTAGAACTTTAGAACTTCATATTTAGATATAATAAAAGCAAGAAGTTACTGTTTTGTTTCAATAGATTTTATCTGCAACCAAGGTTTTGTTGACACTTTTCATCCAGGAAGTTGACGGAAGAGGCCTAAATGGAGTCTCTGCAGAGCAGTGGACTACATTTATTTTGTTATCAGTGTGTTCATGCAGGGGTTGAGGAATCAAATAGTGTGAAATTGCAGAACGACAACTGTTGAAGCTGAGCGTCAATGTTTCATTGAAGACAACTTGGCCGGTTTGCTTGACAAGAATGACAGACTGGGTTCTATTTTTTTGTTTTTTTATTCGCATTTCATCCATTATCTTAAGTGGATGTGCTTGATACTTTGCTTCAAATTCTCTTATGTCATTGTTAATTACTCTTGTGTGAGACAAAATCACAGATCATGTTTATGCTGCCTCAGCTTGGACATAATTCATAATGATGTAAATAAATTGCAGCATTAGTATTCATTTTACCTCGATTATTGGTCTCTTGTTCTGCAACTACTTGACGTATCAAAGGTTCTTTCAGTACTTACAGATAAACCGATGTCCATGTGGCAGTAGGAGTATACAGCACAGCCAATTTGAACTCAAGACCATTAACTAACAAGATCAGCAACTTTCTGTCTTTCTCATCAGCTTGCAACAGGCACAGTGTTACGTAAGCCTTCACACACGAACTGTACACACCAGCATCCAGATGGAAAGAACCGGTTCTCTTCTCACAGGATGCAAATAGGCTCCTGATGTGAAAGTACACACAGACACTATGTTCATCAGCCTGCAAGACATTAGGTTGATGAGAGAGCTGAAAATGTTGGAGGAAGTCGGCACAATATCCTATCCGTGTCTCTTACTTGTGTTTTCATAGGACCACGACCCGTTCATTGCATGCAACAGGAAATATAGGCCCAGTGTCTGCATCGAGTCTAAGCAGGAAGCTTTTCATTCCAAATGTCCTGCAGCCTGCCTTCAACATTCCTCCAGGGATTTCCCCTCACTCATTATTCTTATTTATATAAAATTATTCAAACATTTGCTTTGGCTCCGCAAGTCACATGTCTACAAGTGTCATCACACTCTCCATTTTGAATTAAATCCATAGACATATTTTCCATATCCCGTGAACTATTCAGTTAAAGTGTTTTTTTTCTTTCTGCTTTAATTTTGCACTTTGATAAAATGTCGTCAAATTCCAGTCACCAGGGATCACTGTCCAGCTTGTCTTAGATGTTTTTCATGCTTGAAAACACCTGGCCCAAATGAATGGGCCCTTAACTGGATTTTGCAGAACTTGACAGAAAGCTCTTTAGATCCATTAAACTCATGCATGTGGAGTACAGGGACATCTTAAATCTGCACAGAAGTGGGACCTGGGGAGTGGAGTTTGACAACATGGCTTTAATAGAGCTGTGTTTCTTTGCTTGTTTGCTATCTGTGATAGGAATCGCTCATTCATTTGCTGCTTACTGGCCATGTTTTAGGTCTTGAATACATCAATACATCAGTTACTCACAAATATGTGGAAGCACACTCATAACAACGGTGATCTGTCTGGAAATAAAATACATTAATCTCTTGTTTGTACTAAAATCAATTGATCAAATGTTTTGCTATCTAAATGTTGCTAAAGAATTTTTTTTTTGGCTAAACTCTTTTTTACAGTGACCAGAAATAATTGGAGCCTAAACTCTTCATCTTATGTGAGTGGTGATATATCAGTGAATGAATCTTAAGCTTTTTTTCTTTTCTTTTTTCGTTCAACGGGTGTGCCACCTGCCGGTGCGTCACCGCCTCTTTGTCCAATCCTGACGCAGTGACTCTCTGCGCGCCCTTGGAGATCCCACGGTGCTCCTTACACCGCCGCCCAATCCACGGATCGGTAATCGTGGAAGGTGGCGAAATGTATTAGTTGCAATCCTTAAGACCTTTAGATGTGACTAGCTTGGACTGTTGTGCAACTGCAGAGCCAAACATGGACCCGTGAGAAGTTTGGGAGGATTGTCATTTTCCACGTCTTCTGGCGCTGAATTAAGACGAGCGCACCGGTAACTGAAATGAGGTACGTGAAGAAAGGCAAAAACTGAAAATGTATTATTTCAAAATATAAGGTGAGGTCTGTGCATTTGTAGATCTACCGACGTAGAACTGCTCCGATTTGGCACGTTTGGATGCTCAAGCGAGTCACCGAAAAGTTGCAGAGCAATGCGATGTTAATTCAAACATCTCTCCATCTGTAAAGCGAACGCGTTTAATGCACAGCATCCTTCCTTAAAACATGCATTTGTATTCCTCATTTTAAGTTTGCCCCAAAAAAGTCCCTCCGCTGTTCCTCCCCTGCCCAGCTCAGCATCCACGCGCAGCCCTCCGCTCCCTTTCTCTGATGCCTCTCCGATAGAAGACGACGCTTCTCCAGCAGGCACTGACACAAAGTTGATTGAACGCACAAAAATAGTACGTATCTATTGCTCGAATTCCTCGAAGCAAAAGTTGCTCAAATCTGAGATAAAACTCTGACTCAAAAAGTAGGGTATTCTCCCACTTGGGCCGCCTAATTATGTGGGTGAGGACGGGATACCAAATCAATTCTGTCCTTACATGGCAAGTTGAAGGGTTTCATGAATTGGATTGAATGTTTATTTATGAAGGCCATAGATGGAAATGTGGAGGAATGTTCGCTCTCGGTGACCAGGGGGTACTCTGACATTGTGCTGCATAATGAGTGAGAGCAGAGGGAATGGCATCTGTGCCCTGGTGCAAATATTTTCCTTTTGGGCTGCAGTAATTCATCATCACGGACGCCAGAGCATGAGTTTGACATTACAGTAGTTGCTTATGAACCACAAACTATTCACCGTGACTGTGAACCTCCGTAGCTTCACATCTTGATATGCTGCTTGTATCAAAAGAAGCAGCAGGTTTTTGCATTGATACATCAGTAAAACTCCTGTTGGAGTCCTGAGTCACAGTGTTTGCACGGGCAGTTTAAAGATGAACATCTTTTTTTTTTAAATTGATGACACTCCACTGCTCTACGTGTGGAGAAAAAGACACACAAAAGAGGATGTGAAAGAAAGGTGAGCAGCAATGAGTAGCTATCATAGAATGATGCATTGTTTGAGCCATTGCCAGTGTTTTTAAGGTTTTTATCTTTTGATGGATGGCTTTGCTGTGCATGATGTTACCACCTTATTGATCACCAAATAGGTTTTTGGTGGAAGGTAGTATACTGATTACACCTACTGGTGACTAAGGTCTAGATTGTGCCAAGTGGGATGAAATTGTCTTTTCTTTTCTTCTGTACCTGTTGTTCCGTGTGGGTGCTGCTTTGGCAGACTGCACAGATGTGAGCGTTCCACGTACTGCCGACACTCTGTTGGCTGTTAGGATTTTGTATGCTGGGACACTAGCAGAATTGGAGACTTGCTGCCTTTTTATTTCAGTCTTTGTGCTAAGCAAAGCTTTATCTGCAGCCTCATGTTGAATGAAAGCTTTTGAAAGGTTGAGCAGTCCGGCAGAATCAGTCATCCTTGAAAGAGTCTTTTTTAGTAAGTTTGATAGAGGTCATAGGATAAATTTGACCTAGACAGTGGTTTCTCAGGAGAATGGCTAAATTAAAATACAAAAATATAACTTAAAAAGAATAAGCAATGGGTGATGAGAGCCATGTAAGAACCAAACAAAAGCCCAAAGAGAATAACCACCACGATGCATTGTGCTTTTACTGGAACCAGCAGCCTACTTTTAGAGCAGGCCGTAGGAGACAGTGATGGGTATTTTACAGGAGTCAGCTGGCCAAACAGACGGGCTAACTCCCCCATTGGGTTTCATTAGAGCTCATCTTGATGTTAAAGCCTGTTTAATCCACTTTCACGGCCATGCAGACCACAACAGAGCAAAGCACAGCGTCTATCTTTAGACGGCATACAGGCAGAAACTTTTTTTTCATCACAGCTCAATTATTAAAACAACAGCACAGGATTCCCAGTCAGTGGATTTCAAACGTTTCAGCTGAACGGGCTTTTGGTGCAAAATCTGTGCCGCTGGTGTCCAGCTTCGGATGGAGGGCTGTCACTCACTGTCTGCTCAATGAACTTGTCCATAAACAGCTGTGTTTATGCAGCCCTGCGCTCCCTCTCCTGTCTCCTCATGTTCCTCCAGAAAGCAGACGTGCTGCCGGAGGGTGTGATTACAGTAAAGCCTTATGAGGTGAGCGCTTTGCCTCTTTGTCTTTGTCTACACTTTCTGGGCTGCTACTGTTGTTGTCCCACATTCATGGTGCCTGCTTTGCTTCAGAGACAGTGCTGCAAAGACAGAGACAGACTTGAGCACACAGTTTTTATTGTTTGGGCAGAAATGTTAGACATGTCGTGTGGATGTTTATGTTGACACAGTTGCATTGGCAGCGAAGTCAAATAACAAGTTATTGACATAACTTTTTTCAATGTTCATGATTATATTACTTGCAAAACTGGCGCCTCGTGAATGCAAGCCAGTATTTTATTGCCATCATAACAGGCCTTTTAAAACGACACTCACACGCCCTGACCTTTTCCTAGTTGTCATAACCTTAGTTGGGGCAGCCCCCTTATTGGCGGCAATAAGGTGTTCACTCCAGGGCTGTTAATGCACGGCTGCTTTGTGTTTACTTTAGGATATTGTGTTTGTTCAGCAGACAACAATCCACACTCAAATCAGGATAATGCAAGTGAGTTACAGTTCCAGGGTCAGGTATTGTGCAGGAAATTAAAAGACAGGGTGGAAGTCAATAATGGTTCAAGTACAGTGCATCTTCACGGTGGGCAGAAGTTCAGATCAGGTTGTGAGTTTAAATGTTACTCTAACAAATTTTGACGCCAGTATTTCCATACAGAAGGCAAATGTCTTGCTAGCCCTGCCACCCTCCACTATAGTCTTTGCCCTTGATTATTTTCTCTCTCTATTTTCCCCATTCAACATACTCTGTTTAGTCTTACAGTCGTTTCCCTTCTTTAATCTTGGGCTTCAGTCAGTCTTTGACTTTCACTCACGGCCTCTGTCATGTGCCCAGCTCTCCTCACACTGTCACACCCATTTCTGCCTCCTTTACAAAGCAACTTTCAAATTTAGAGGGAATTCAAGTTTATGTTGATTATATGACTGTTAGACTTTTATAATGCCTGTATAAGCGGTTCAGTCAATAAAAAGTTTCCTGAGGAAATTTCATTGTCGGTCCAGAGGGAGGAATTCAAGGCAAAATAATACTTTTCAAATGTAGTGAGGATAAAAATGGAGCAATAGAATAGACAATAGTAGCTCACGAGTAGTATGTGCATAGACAAGGCCTGGCTAGTTTATTTGTATGGCACATTTCATGTACAAGACAATTCAAAGTGCTTTACAAATAATTTAAAAGCAGAAAAACAAAGAAAGAAAACAAATCAATACAATGAATAAGATAGATAAAAAAGTAAGTCAAAACCATTAATGATGTCTTCTTGGTGTCTTTTTTGTGTAAAATTAACTCATCTCCAAGAGAAAAAACAGTACATTTCATTTCGTGATAGCCTGAGTTGAAAGTTTGGGTGTATTAATACACTTTGTCATTGATCTTACACAGTAATTTTATTAGCGGGTTGGTGGCTACATTTTTTAGGTGTTAATGAGATTGCAATTGTCTTCGGCTTCACTTTCCTTTCATTCACAGCTAATAATCCTGAAAATAGCCAGTACGAAATGTGTTTTGTGACTGCAAGTGTGGGTGAAGTTCTGCTGTGGATAAAAGGGGAGTGAAAAGAACAAATGTGAAATACTTCAGAAACTGAGAGAATGGTGTTGGTATATTATGAGATTGTATTATTCTTTTTTAATTAGTTTTTATCAGGATTTCAATTATTTATTCAAGCTAAAAACTTTTACAACGAAGATGCTTTACACACAAAAGATGGGTATTTGTCAACATAAAAGCAACTTGATAAGCCATGCAATTTTCATTCATGCCTACACAAGGGTGATAATAGGATATTTTATTGAATTTTCATACTGCAGGAATTTAACTGATACCATAGATGGTATCAAATGATACCATCTTCATAGTTTGTGCACAATTTGTGCATTATGGTGTTTGGCGCACATAATGTCATTATTTGGTTGATGCAGTGCTATTATACATTGAGATAATTGGATACATCAAATGTGAAATTAAATAAACATTTATATAATCAAATAATTCATTATTTGATATAAAGTCTTCTTATTATATGCTGTGATGCATAAACGGATGATTGCATAGACAAACAAGCCATTCTTTTTTTTGATGATTGAATTATTTCTTAAGCTGTTGAATACACTGTACCTCAAGCAAACCCTATATCCTGATACAGGTGACACACCAAAAGAAAAATCATTTTTATGTCAGGCTTTATGGCTCACGGGAAACTGTAAGCAGACACCGATGATTTTATCTTTTATCTAGATGAGCAAAAGAAGAAATAAGAGAAAGATCTGAGTGAGATGGCTCATTCTGAGAGCAATGAAGGCAGGAGCACTGGTCGCAAGAATAGATTCAAATGGTGATAACATCAAATACACGGAATCCTCAAATAGGCTTGTAAGTGGTGTTAGACGGGGCAGTTTGGATGTCTGTTGTGCATTATTGCAGTTTAGAAGTAGGAGTAGCTGCAGGATGTGATTAGACTTAGCTTGTGTGGCCAGTTCACGGATGCTTACGGAGCATTAATGTGGACTTACAGTGCTGAAAAGAAGACTTTTTGATTTCATTCTGCATGTTTTCATAAGTGAATGTCGGACGCCTATATGGAGCTAAACCTGGTGGCTCTGACAATGCTGTAGGTCCCATTTGTTCCCTTAGCTGAAAGGGCCCCTTCAGATCGATACGACGTAATTGAGGTGATGCTTTGAAGACACATCTCCACTCTGAATGCATTGCTCTCCTTTAAGATGGCCATTTTTAAATTCATAAAGGCCACAAAGGGTCACTGATTGGTTTGATGAAAATGATGTAAATCTCATGCTGTGATGCCCTCACAGAGGCTGCTGGATCACACCCTACAGAACAGCTGTGGGCCACTTTGAACTTAAATCTCAGATCAGTTGTATCCATTAATATCATCAAAACACAATGTGGGAATATCATTAGGACGGATGGTGCTTCATACAAGGCCTTTACCCAACACCTGTGCAGAGAAGCTATGTTTATCTTTTAATCTTCAATATACACTCATTTCTTAGATCTGTGTGGATACCTCTTCATTTACAGTGTGTACGTCCTCTTATGCTTATCTCAAATCAATTCAAAACCAAACATAAAGTCTCAAAGTGAAATGAGTCCAGAATGAACATAGATTAGATTCTACAGTACAATTTGCTTCCTGTCAGAATGAATCAGTATGCAAGTCCCCATTTAAGATTCTGCCGAGAAATGTTTTTCCCATTATTTCTGAAAAATGTCGCTTGCACCTTTAGTCATTACGTCCATTTGTTTGTTTCTATATGACTCCCTCCCGCTTTTGTAATACAAATTATCTAACACATTTCAGCTGAGACAAATTGTACACCAGGCATGCAGTTTGAGAGTAAATCCAGGCTAAATAACATTTTTTGCATTTATAATCTTCGTCTTCAGCTCGTGATCAGGCCTGGAGTGAGGTGAGGATGTAGCATGGAGTAATTTATTTTATCTTTGTCACATGCTCTTTTGTCACATTTGATTGTGTTTTTCCACCGTAGGAAAGAAAACGTATCTTAAATAGAGTGAATCCTGTTATATTTACAAAAGCCCTGAGATGCAAATGAAAAGGTTATTGTACACAAACATTGTACAAAACTCAACATTTGGACAAACAAAATGTTAACCCTAACTTTACACTTAAATGACTTGTATGAATATCTTATTATTGATACATTGGTATATTTGTACTTTGGTGCCAGATTGAACAAACCACAGAAATATTAACAGCGTCAGTGCCACACTGATTTGCCTCCTTGTTTAAGACACCAACCTAATGCCTTTCATGCATCATGTCTTTTCAATCTTCCAGCACTGTGTCTGCTCCTGCAGCGTGCCGTTATTTCAAATGCATGATGAGTTGGCCCTTTTTGCTACTCTTTCATTTAACACCTGTTACACAATTAAAGCAGTGAGTGATCGGATTCTAAACTAATAATAAAATCCTCGAAGATCAGTATGTGGTACAACAGGGAGGGAGTGATCTCTAATGAGATGATCATAACTGTGGATTTAAAACAAGGACACTTTTAAATCATGCTCACAGTGCCATGCAGTTTTAAAGGATGAGTGAAAGCTTTTTTAAAGAGATTTGAAGTTGCTGATTAACTACTGTGCCAAACTGTTACATCCAATTTTCTGAGTAGCTTCCACTTGTTTCTGTATAAGATCTGGCTCGTGTGCAAAGCTTAGCACACAGTGTATCAAGACAACTGTGTCAGTGTATGTCGACCTCCAAAGACCATTTTGTTACAGTATTTGTTTTATTGTTGAAAATAATATTCTGGGTTATTAAACTAATTTTCTGACTAGAATGCATGCAGGACACACAACTGACATATAAGCTGTGGTTATGGAGCCCATCAGGACAGCATCTGTTATTTTTGTCTCTGAATGGTACCATTACAAATCTGAGCAGATGCTGTTGAGACCAAATATTCAAAGTTAGTTAGGACGAAGTCTATTGTTTATACAGCTCATTTTCATTACACCCATTATCAAGCTCGTTTGTCCTGCCTGCACGCTTAATAATGCTTTAAGATTACTGTCAGTGTGGTTTGGGTTTTTCCTGTCACGGCATCACCGTCACAATCAGCCAAGCATCAAAGTTTGAGTCATGTGTTCAAAGTCAACAGAAATAATCAACTGTGCTTATGATGTTGAGTGATATTTTTACGCTGTAGCAGGTATGCAACAGTCTTTGCTCTGACCTAGCTTCTGAGTGAGCTTTATATGTCCAAAGTTTGACTGACATTTCACACAGAAACATGGAGGTGTAGAGCTTGCACTCGGCTTGAGGTGGATGAAGAAGAAACCTTCCGGCTAAACTCTGTGGAGGAAAATTATTCTAAGATAGCGGGACCCTCAGCCTCGAGGCATATGACATTTAAATGAGTCTGAAGCAATGCCCCGGGAGGAAAATACTTTGACTTCAATTTGCTGTCTGATCTGTCAACGTCTAAAGAGGTGTTTGGGTCACCGCTTTGTTATTCTGTGCAGCAGAATTGTGCTTATTGGACAGGTTGAAGCTCAGAGCTAAATTAGACAAGAGGGACACAGATGCATGCACATGCTCGCAAAAACAAGTTTTTCATGTAGAATGGCAAAAGCCGAAGATATTGAAAAACATCTGATCCTATATGTGTGTGTCCTCATATGAATGGATTTTTTGTGCATTATCGAATAGCAGCTGGAACCATTTGTTGATATTTTCCAAACATGGAACACTCATCATGAAGAGGCCATTGAGTATGATACAATAATAATGAGAACAGTTTTCCAAATGTCCCTCAGAAACCAAGGCTGTGTGGAGCAGTCTCAGAGTTGAAGAACTGCTTTTTGAGGTTGAGGTTAAGGTTTGAAAAATGGTCACAGGCAATGGAGGGGTAACCAACAATACAACTAAATTAAAACTTTTGAAATATTCATTATTTCACTGTGGCTGTGATCTCACAACAAGCCCACACCAACCTTCTAAACAACACCACCAGAAAATATGTGCAGAGTGCAGAGTCACTGCCAGCTCCAGAGTGCCAATGGAAAAAAAGACAGAATTTTGCAAATAAACCCAACATGATATTTTTATTCAGGCTGAACCATCCCTGTCAGGGTGATGAAGTAGTGTCAGCTTACTGGTTTTCTACACCTTCATGATTTGTGGATGGAAATGCGCAAGCCTTTAACATGTCCACAGAGATTACTTCCACTTAGCAAAGGGATAATCATTCCAAGCTTCTCACAGGAATGTGTGTGATTTGGCATGATATGAAAGCTTTGTTGGAGAGGTGCAAAGAAAAAAAGAATCACCAGACTAGTTTACAGAATCTGTCATCTGTACTGTCTTCTCCTCATCAGCTGTGCAAGTCCTCCTCAAGCTTTATCAAGGAAATATCTTACAAGGATGTAATGGTACGGCATTTGGACTTTAAAAATATTAACTTGACAGTTTCAGAGAAATGGATAGAAGTGCTGGAGGTTCGAACAGTCGCAGTGGATTAACTTTACTGGTGTCTTTGGGATGAAGAGCAGGCCAGAGGCAAAAGAGGATGGATGGAATTGCCTGGCATGTCTCCATCCAAAGGTTTTTGGCAGGATGATGTCAATAGAAAAAAGGGAAACTGTTTATTGGCCTTGTACCCTCTGCTTCTATGAAATGTAATCATAACCCAAGCGGGGCATATTTATTGCATATACATGCTACACACCAGGTTTGCGGGAGCTTGTTGTTTATTAATTGTTTGTCAGCTGGAAATGTGGCGTAACCATGAAAATGCAATGGTTAAATCAGCCTGATTCATCAGTTCAGACTCCTGGCATGAACTAAGTTTAAATCTCCGCAAATGAAAACGGGGCAAACCAGGAAGACGAATGGCACTACGGGCTCCTGCTGCGGAATAGTAGCAGAGCTGGCAGGAGTACAAAACAAGACACCATTTAAGTTTGGCTTTGAGGATTTTGCAGCTTCAAGCAAAGCTCCAAGCAGTCAGAGATGAGGGAGCACAGCTGACTGTGTTTTCATATAGATTAAAACCAGAGAGGCCAATTCCCTAAACTTTGTTGGTGTGGTTTTGTCTTAAGACCAGATTTTGTATTGTGGATTTGCTTTACACATTCGCATGATTTTTTCATCCAGAAACGATTTGAATTCATATTTATCTGAGCTGACAATGTGAACGACCTGATCTTCAGCCTCTTGATGGGAGTTAAGGACTGATAAGAATGCACGTTGGTGTTAAGGAAGATTGACATCTCTCTTTGTTTTAGGTCTTTTTTTTTCTTTCTGGCCGTTAAGAATCATTTAAACTCTCCTGTCTGTGTTGTTAGGTATTTTGTTGCTGGTTAAGGTTATATTGAGTCTTTTTGACTGTGTGACAATCTTTTTAACCTCTCCTTCTATTTATTTGACACCATTTTAGTGCAGTTGTAGTTGTTTTCAAATTGTTTGCAACTTTTATATTAATCTATTTTTAGATGTTTTACTTATTTTTGGCAATATAATTGATTTCTTCTGCTGTTGTTGTTGTTTTGCTCCATTGTTTCCTAATTCTCATCGTTGTTCATTTTCTCTCCTGGGGCCCCCTAAGCCTGATCTTATGCCCTCACTAATCTACCAAAACACACTGATATTTAAGAAACAACCTCAAGCAACTGAGATACACTGACTGTCAGCCATATGCATGCTTTTATTCGGACTGTTTAATATTTTTACAAACAAAAGCTTACGGCCTCAGAGCGATCTATTAAAAGTCTAATTACATTTTAATTCCAAACATAGTAGCTGGAAACTTTGTTTTAGGATGTTGCTGAGTTATAGAAAATTAAATAAAACTGAGTTTTATAACAGAGAATTTGAGCTGTAGGATCAATTTTTCCAACTCTCCACTTAAATCCAACTTCAACTCACTAAGCATTCTCATTAAATGTTCATTAATGTTTTCAATGACCCCAAGAACACTCTCAATGTTTTTTTATAAAGCTGTGCTACTTTTTGTTCTTTCCCTGCCAGTCCTGTTTATTTAAATACTCTTTTGAGTCAGATTAGATTCAATAAAGCTTTTATTAAACTTCATTTTGACATAGTCAGAGAGGGCCGGTAAGAGCTAGTAATCATCTGCCTAATTTTCCCTGTGATTCTATCATTACATCAGTCACATCCTGGTTAATCCTCAGATGGTGAGAACCTCCAGGGGAGAAGAACAACTCTGTGACCTCCGTTGCTGCCTCAGTTTATTATTTGTACTTTGGATATAAGTATCTGAGGTGACAGAATAAGTTAACAATGATCAACCATTATTTGGAGAGCAGGAGGAACGGAGTATGAGTCATTCCCCTGGTTTGGTAATTATCCTTTTTATTGTACCTCAGTTTTGGCAGTAAGCAGCTCTCCATATATCATAATCAGGATGTGGCAGAGGTTATTTATATTGTTCACAATCCAGTGGTTGGACTTTGTCTTAATTCCACAGTTAGTTTCCGAGTACTACCTGGTGCTAAATGTCAAGAAAGTTAATCACATTAGTCCCAAGTACATGTGTTTAATTGTTGGTGGCTTGATGGAATTTGGGTAGAGGCCGCTTGGCTGTTGTATGAAATGCTTCATCAGAGAACAGTAACACTAATAGGGGAAGAAATAAGGACTGTCTAGACAGTTTGAAATTTTCAACTAATTGGTTTTGAGTTATTCTTGCGATGCCAGGTGTCTAAGAAAGGATTTGTTTGTGCGTGTTTTGTGTGTGTATTAGAGTAGCTGGAGAGGAAGTGAGGATTGCGTCCATATTCTTCCGGGTAATTACAACTGATCTTGTTATTAATTTGGATCAAATGTTTCTGATGCAGCTGTTCACAAAATTCATAGGTACAGTTCGGTGCAGTTTGGTGTCCAGCCCTGTCACTTTTAGCAGTGTAGCGCTTCATGTGTAATTGTATTAGACACGTTCTGGAGCATCCCTGTTGTTAGGCAGTGTCTTGGATTATGTGTTAAACTCTCCTGTAAATAGGATTAACATGTAAACTGTGGAACTACACAAACTGAGGGGAATTGATTTAATATATGTGTGCAATCTTCAGTGCAACAGCTATCTAAAATGCGGCAACCAACCAAACCCATCGATTCTGCTTTGGTATATAACTGACTGGGAGCTTCCCAGAATCTTTTAGTAGTTTAGTGAAAATGATTCTACAGCATGAAAGACAATTAAATGAAAGATCATGCTATAGTTTGCATCCAGTGGACACATTTTTCCATTTAAGCTACATTGTAAATGTGTAACATCTGTGTGGGAGCATGTCATTCAGAAATCTTTATAGACCTCTCAAAACTGAAGGGTAGCTTTCCAAATGTGCAGGTTTTGGGTTCCAGAGGTGCTAGACACCCCCACTCCATCAGAGATGAAGGCTTTGAAATGAGTATTTATTTTGCTCTGATGATTAAATACCCAAAGTAGCAGTTTTTTGTTGTAAAACATTGTTACGAAATTACACCACAATTTGTAAAGTCAGGATTTTTTCTGAACCCTTGACAATCTTTTATTTTGAGACTCAGCCATTCCAAGGGTTTTTTTTTCATACCCATACATGTTACGGGTAGTGCCCATTTTTTAAAATATTGTCCTCCTTGGCCTGTCCAGCTCTAATTTTCCTGCTGTCCCTTTTCAGTACCACTTGCTTTTACATTTTTCATACCAATTTATGGGTTTCACAATGTTGAGGAACCCATGGACTCCAATAGCTCTTTCTCTTCAGTTCACTTGGTTAATAGCAGAATTGCTGGGGTGTCACTTCTCTAAATTTATGGACCAGCCCAAAGACTCACAGCTTTCACTTTCTCTTCTAATTGATCTTGTTTACATGGTATGCATTGATTAGCCTCTCGCCCTCCCTTTTCATGCACCCTCAGAACCTTTAACGGGGTGCTGTCCTTGTGATTGTACTGGTGTTTTTACACTCACTTGCAATCAGTCAGGGGAAGTGACAATATGTGGCTCAGCCTATTACAACACTTGTTTAAGCAGTGAAGTAATTTGATCTCCACTTGTGCTACATCCATCAGAGAGACATGATGGTGTTCATCTAGACATTAGTTGTTTCAGTGTCTGTATAAAACTGTACAATCAAAACTAATGTCTCATAAGAGTGAAACAATTTGAATATAGTTGATTTTAATACTCTTAAGTTAAACCACTAATACTAAACCTTTGACATAAGCTCAAAGGAACTTATAGGCTCATATAAAGCCCTCACATATTTAAATAATTCACTTAAAAATTTGGTTTGTGTTGGTGCAGAAATGTGAGATTCTATATGGTGAGAGGAATGGAACTTCTGCAACAGTCTCCCCAAAATAGGTAAAAAGCAAAATGGTAATCTGGGATTCTCGGCTGGACCTTTAGGGGATCCGCGCACATAACAGATTATAGGGCCTGTGGACCCACACATTCATAGGAGTGAACATTGAGAGAGCTTTTGCATTATTGTAATACCAGGAGTTTGCATTATTGTAATAACAGGAGTTCAGTGCCATGGAAAAGAAGTCTCTTGTGTCAGACACAAACTGTACCAAATACACATCATGAATAAAACTAGCTGTGTATCTCGTGATGGAATATGCATGTACAACACGTTCTGCAATTGTGCAGTTTTTCTCTGTATTAATCACACGATGCAGAATAACTTTTGAGCCTATCAAAATTTTATGACTTTCTCTTTAGCATAAGGCTTCCGTCAGACTCAACGGAATCTTAGCTTTTTCACAGTTATAATTGATGTTGTACCTCTGAACACACTGTGAGGCTGAAATGCACTCAGAGCTTGAGTGACTGGCCTCAGTGAATAAAGAAAATGGAAATTTCCTTTAGCCCTGGGCTGAGTAATCTATATATCACATTCACAACGAATAATTACGAGGATTGAAGTTATTGAGTTTTAGATTTGTCACAAATTGAATTTAAACATTTGCTGTACACTTTGAATGAAAAATCTTGTCGTTTAAAAGACCAACACTGCTTTTAAATTCTTCCACATGGATGTGGATGAATTGCTGTCATAGTTGGCTTTGGATGTGAGTGTAAATCCATTTTGCTCCATCACCGGCTCACTGTTTGCTTACACTGGGCATAATGAATCATTAATTCACTGCTGTCACTTGCAGCCCACAGTTACTCTGGGCAGAATTAACTCTTGATCTGGCAGACCATAGGAACAACAAAGATGGTTAGGCGCACAAACCTCTCTGGATTTTGCTTTGGTCCAACAACAAACAACAAATCTGTTTATGAATCGTGTTAAAATGATTTAATATCCTGTTCTTTTGTGTTGCAGAGAGTTTAAAGAGCAAGGTATTTTCCGTTGAAGTATGGGTGCTTACGTGTTACTTTTGGTGCTTGTATACTTTTTAAAAGAAATCTGCCTATTCGAACTCTGTCAGAAGGTATTTACAGAGGTTACTTTAACAGTTTCCCACGTGTTGTTATCCAGCTCCATATTGAGGAAGTTCTGATTAAAAAAATATTTATTCATTGTAGCAATTTCAGTTTGCTAACCAACACAAATACTTATTTAACTAACTTCCCCTCACCTGTGAAAGTAGCTTTTACAGTTTATTTTACTGCTTAAATTTGAACCAAGGGTGTTTTTATATACCTCTTGCTCCACAGCTGAAATGGTCACTTAAGAAATGTTAGCATGTGATCGAGACATCTATATCCTTACACCCTGAACTGGTCCCAGTCCATCAGAGGGCTGCACAGAAACAAATGAGATAAAGATCAATAAATGCATAATGTGGATGCTTTTAATGAAATTGGAGTACCTGAATAGAACCCACACATATGTCGAGAGAACATACAAACTCAGACAAAAAGGGCCAAGTGAGGATCCAAACCACAATTCTTCCTAATGAGAAAGAAGCAAAGTGAAATATAATAATAATAATTACTGTTCAGAAAGACATTTAATAACAATGAGTTTCAGTTAGTGTTTTCCTTATGTAGCTCAATCGCCATTCTCATATGTTTATTTTTACGCTGATTTGTACTTATTTTGTAAGCAGTTTGGTCAATATGTTTAAGTTCAAATGAACTGACACTACATCACTTATATTAAAAAGTACAGGCCAGCTGGCTCAGAGCTGCAGTCTATGAGCGATGTCACCATCCATCTCTCATACTGATTCTTTTTTGGTACTATCTCAGCAGAGGCCACAAGCGAGTCAAACTCATGTGATAAGATGATGTGGAAAGACTGCACACGGCTGGTTGAAGAGAGTGGAAATGACAAAATTCTGATAAAAAGATGCATTGTTGGCTAAACTAATGTAATAAACACACACAGATGAGTTGTCTTATTTCTGTGTTGCCGCGGCTTCACAAAGAGTGCAATAATAAACAGCTGATCCCGCCCACGACGAGGGGATTCCACGGCAACAGAAAATAAGCTTGGAATTGCTGTGGTAGTTAGGTACTGTGTCATGGAATGGACACAGTATTATTGCAGCATGGGTGTTATGTCTAACCAAAATAGTGGACAGAGTTGATGAAGGAGTGGATACATTGAGTGAATGTCAGAGATACCTGAATTTTTACTCACTGATAACCAACATGTTAGGTTGCTAATGGCAGAATTAAAGTAAAGCCCTGGGCTCCTGTATGGTGAAGGTGAAATCTGTCAACAAGCATAAAACACATAAATTAAGGATCAAACATGGATTCACTGTTTATTTTGAGAGATGGTTGGTTTTTGATAAAGTAATAAATAAGCTAATCAAACCTTTCAATCAAATAATCAAAACGAGTGACATTTTAATGACATGGTCCAAACAAAAAAATTGCACACAGAACAGATTTCCTGAAAAAAATATCTCCTTCAGTTTGAGTTTCACATTGTATTTGTAATATTACAGTTCAGTCACTACAAAACTTTAAAGATTGCATTGGCATCTTTTGTGTGATCTCTTCTCTTTGTAAGGATTAATAATGTTCAATATACTTTTGAACTAATTCTCTGTTTAGTCATGAAAATTCTCAGTGCTTGCTTTACTCACCAGTGTAACTTACTTACCAATTTTTCTCCACTGTGGGGAGCCTGGATCTGTCTCTTATTGTTTATGATCATGTGTTTGTTCAGCATTAAAAGGTCAAACTGCATAAATAACTTGTGAAAAGGCAAATAAATGGCTGAAAGATGTTGTTCCCATGATTTCTAAAGGTAGTTTCTTTCTTCCTTAAACATATGATTCTCTCAGAAAGAGCTATTTAATTACAGACACCTTCTTGGCATTTTTTATGGTTAATGATAGCCACAATTATTAATTCACCCAATGATTTCCACCAAAGTGTAAGAAACAACTTTGTATTTGTTTCTGTTTGTTGAGATATCCAATATGTTCTTATATAAGAGAGCAAGTGTATTCTCTTAATGTAAATACTGTTAGTTTCAAACATCTGCCTAGATTATTTTTCTCTTTTTGGACAAGAGATCACAGGATGTGTGTCATTACTGCAGAACGAAGGTTTGAAATAGCTTTTGGCTGATGGAAGACCAACTTTATTTGACAACATAGAACAGTCTTTTGTTGGGACTGGCGCTCTGACAGTGCAGTTAAATTCCTTTTTGCATGAATAATTCTTTTTCATCCTTTTGGGACTCTGTAATATAGTCCTCCTGCTCAGCCAGTCCTGAGCAAAATGGTAATGGAATGAGGTACAGTGGTTGGGAGTCAGTGTTCTCCCATTTCTGATGACCGATGGCAGAAGAGAGATGAAAGGGCTGATGTAAAAAGCCATACCCCTGCATTCTTTTCCTCCCCACCTCTTCTCCTCTCTGTCCTCCCTCCTCACCTAAGGTGCAGTGCATCTTTTCAGTGTCAGTAAAGAATGCAGGGTGATGGGTTGGGGGATGCCAGTTGACTTCTAGTCTAACAAAGCAGATAG
This sequence comes from Menidia beryllina, assembly GCA_013363375.1. Taxonomy (NCBI): domain Eukaryota; kingdom Metazoa; phylum Chordata; class Actinopteri; order Atheriniformes; family Atherinopsidae; genus Menidia; species Menidia beryllina. The sequence continues at coordinate 12,627,950 of JABUIW010000010.1, read as the reverse complement.
ATGCACACATATTGTGCATTGTCCTTCCTTCATCCCTTTCCTATTTATGCCTCTTGGTCATTCCTCTTTTCTTCTGTCTGTTTTTAAGGGACAGCACATTACACCTTGAGGTAAGAACCGCAACCCAAGACGTTTTGGCTGAGGGAACACACAAAGACCTTTGTGCTATAGTGATTCTGAGTTTCTTTGTGTTGCATTGTGGTTTTTGTGATCATGAAGCTCAGGATGACAGCTGGCTAAATGGTTTGAATTTCACTCTTTGCCGCAAGGTACTCACCATTTTTCAAGCAAGTGGCCTTCAGTCATCCACGAACTATGATATTAACCAATGGCTTGAACGTCAATGATATGATTATTTGTAAACCGACTGAGAGTTTCTTGTAATCAGAAATTTTATTTTTCTTTGGAAATATTACAGATGCAGGTACACAAAAAATATAGATAGCAGGTTTCATATTTAAAGATCATCTCTTTTTGTTTCTGTTGGTTAGTTAGTGTTCCGTTTGGATTAATAGTTTCTTTGTTTACACCTCTGTGGCTCACGCCATGTCAGCTCACATTCAGCATTGAGTTTTTAGACAGCCGGCCAAGTCTCAAACACTCCATGAGAGGTAAAAGTAATTTTGCATTAAAACTACAAAGTGATGCCCCACACTCTCACCCCAGCCAACTTACACTCCCAAGACACAAGGAGCTCAAATGAACATCTGAGGTCAGCATAGCTCTGAAAGGTTGACCATGTGTGAATTTTATAAGTTCACACCTTTGGGCAGATAGCCAAACCTGGGTATCATCTTTTCATTGATGACTCGTGTTCTTTGCACTTGGCCAAGATCCTCCTTTACCAGGATCAATAGGGTGTTAACAGCACCAGACACCGAGTCAACAGCACTTACATATTCAGCAATGTCAGGAAATATTCTGTCACACAAAGATTCACTTCATGTATGGAAGGAAGGTTTTCTTCACAGTTTTTGAATAATGCCTATCTTTCTTAACAGGGTCTACTCAAAAACCATGCCTCTTGCCTCCCCTCAAGTCAGAGAATTCTGTTGGGTTCAACTGGCTACATGCATGTTTTACACTGCTTTTATTTTTTTCAAAGGCTGTCAGGCAATGCAAAATATTTAAATTCTACTCCAACCCTTCAAGTATCCTAATTCCAGAAGTTATAAAATGAAAAACAGTATAGGTGTAATTCCAGTAGCTCTCCCAACAGTCCTGGAAGTGAAGCAAAGGCCAGAGGAAATTCAAAGTAAACTGTAAACAAACACACAATGTTATCAAGGCTTGTATCTGTGAGGCCTTGTGTGTATCTTTGATAATTTCCTGTTGAAGAGCAGACTATTGGAATATGCAAAGTCCCGACATTGCTCCTTCCTCCTTGCTTTCATTGGTGCATTACGGTTTCTTTTGTCTGGTGCTCCCACGCTGTCCTAGGAATAGTGTGAAAGCAGTGGGAAAGCATCTGTGCTCACAAGCTGTGCTGGGCTAATAGTGATGACAATCTAAAGTGTGGTTTATATTTTTGTCTAGAAGGTGTTAAATGTTATATTCATTAGACCTTGTCACATGTTCCAAAAGTACACCACGATTAATCATAATCAAGGTGACCAACAGCCACTAACAACGCTGATTGATTTTATTTGGATGTTTTCTGGAATGAGTATAAAAAATATGAGTTTGAGTGGGTGACAAGTCCATGTTTAATATCCCCCTCTTTTATATTTAGACTACCGATTATCTATGAAGATTCTCAATCCAGGTCACGGTCAAGTTCAGTTAGGCAACTACATGGGAACTTTTCTAGCAAATGTTTCGCCTCTCATCCAAGAGGCTTCATCAGTTCTAACTGATGGGGGGAGCACTGAGATTTATATACTGTAAGTGTAACAAAAGAATTAGGGCAATACCAATTATGCTTTTGAAGACCTCTACTCTTTAATCATCATTCTGTTTCTTTGAAAGGTCATAAAGACCGGTTCTGTTATCATGGGTGATGCATATGAAAACAAATTGAATGGTTCTTTGATTTATCCTGAAATTAGCTTTGACAGAAAAGATATTGTCCATATAAGAAGTCTTTTGAGTGATGCTTTTCAAAAAGTTTGAGAGAGTGAAAATGTTTAAGTAATTTTAAATTCCTCAATGTTTTTTTTTTCTCCATCTTCTGTTTCTTGGAAAGATTGCATGAGAATATACGTTGAGTGACAGTGTTGCAGATTAATTCTGGTTTTTAATATTTTTAAGAAGTTGAAAATGCGATATTTCATATTTTTTATATTTTCTCTTAGTAGTACATATTGAGAGTGCAATTACAGACTAGAGTCTTCTGAGCTGAATTATGATTTTTTTTCTCTTTAAATCTTTGGAAGACTGAAAATATTTTTTTACGTTCTTGAATTGTTTTTTTTTTCTCTCCCTCTTACTCATTTCTATGTTCATCCTTCCTTCATTTAGATCGTGGGCTTTTTCGATGCTGCTTTTCCTCCATCTGTTTCCCAATCAATTTGGTCTCATTTCCTGCCAATTGGTCCACCTCCATGGGCTAAAGATCATTTAACAGGAAGCACAGCATGTGGAGATCATCGGTTTTGGTTGTGGTGATCAGTCTGCAGAGAAGCCTGCCTAGATTATGGTGTTTGAAGTTTTGAGTGAATGTGTGTTTGTGTGTGTTCATCAGAGAAAACATCAGTGTTTAGCAGATGGCTCATCAAATTGACTCTTTTAAACAGCGTGACATGTTAATGAAAAAAATTAAAATGGAGTGCCCGCCCTGAGGTCTCTGTCAAAGTTTTTTTCTTCTATCCAGGAAATTAGTTTCTGATTCACAACTTGCTTGACATGAAGACAATTTGAAGAATTCCCTATAAAACAAACTATCCTCAGAGTACACTTTCCATGATACTCAAAGACTTTATGGCCATTATCTTTATAATCACCTCGTAATCTTCTATCATGATGTGTTTGTATAAGAATGCCACAAACCTGGCGTCTCTCTCTCGTCTTACAAAAGTAACGTCACTCCCATATGACATTTATCATTCATATTTTTCATGCTGTAAAAGATGCTGTCCTTTACCAGTCCCTATCTGGAATTCGCATGATAAGACAAAGAGAGGCTCACAGAACAATTCAGTGTCCTCACTGTTGCTGCAGCGAGATATATTTTTTCTCTCATGAATTTTAAAGCCAGCTTTAGCTCACAAAGAGGACCGTTGAGCTGCAGAAGCACAACTGCTTTACCAGTCAGTCTGCTGCACCCCACAAAACAAGACCATTTTACATCAACTTTAAAAGACAAAAAAGACCTCACTATTGATTGTAATTATAGCTGAAAAACGGTTTTAAGTAGCAATAGGACTTTGTAGTGCCTCACTGCCACATTTTCTTTTACAGTTGCTCATACATAGGCTGGCAGTTTATAATTACATGTTTTTAAAATGCTAAAATATCAGAATCTACATGAAAGATCAGCCCGCAAGCGCAAATCCTGCATTCATTTTTACAAACCAAGAGAATACCAGTTTAATTTAATCACGCCATCCGATGCACAATACAGAGTCATCACGTCTGCCTGCTGCTCACGAAGTAGCCAGTCTTATCAGTGGGAGCAGATGGAGAGTATCCAAGTGAGAGGCTCAGTCTGGCTCCATGTATGTCATAAGGAAGAGGATGACCTTGGCTGCATCTCAGCCAAAGTTCAGCCATAAGCCAATGTTTCTGTCCTTTTCCTCCTGTCTGCACGTTTTTGCTTCCCTCAAACATACAGAATGCCTTCCTATATGCAGTGTTACAGCTGGAGACAATATGTACTTTACTAAGCTATTACTTAACCGTTTTGAACTTTTCCAAAACCCTTAGAGGCAGGTTATGTGAAATTACAACAGTATTTGGTTTGTGGTTAAGATGATTGTTAATATCATAAGCAATAAATGTTTTCACAACTTTTATGGATATTAAAAGACCAAGGCTCTTTTTCCGCCATTCTTTTTACATCATGGCCCTGCAGAGCTTGCTGCACTTATTCAATCCAAGAACTGGTGCTTGACTCATTTAACACAAAGCCCAGCACACATTAATCAAAGGCAGTTTTTAAGTGTATGTGCAGTTCTTCTCAGAAGGTAGGATAAACAGTCAGCGAAAGGGGATATCAATGGATTTTCTGCCAGTAAATTCTGTGAGACTGGCTTGTAGATTTATACTGGGCCCAAGCTGAGCAAGATAAGGTCCTCCATTTAGGAAATACAAAGGTATGGGACTCTGAGAAAAGGTGTCATGAGATTTTCACTGGTTTGTGTTTAATCTACATAAGCCGGGCTGTCATGTGTTTCTGTGTGTTGAGCAATGTGCTGCGATTGTTAGTTCCCACTGTTGATAGGATAGAGCTTGAGCCCTTTTTAAACATGCTAAAGATCTTCATCAATCTCATGAAGTATTCTGTCATTACAACCCTTTAGCTGTAACTGAGAGATCCAAGGTTCTCATGCAATGCTTGTCACCCATTAATCAAATTAGAAGGTACATCAAACTAAATTAAATTTATAGGCTAGAGTTCTGTTAAAACAACATTTGATCCTTTCATGACAATTTATATGTTTGTTTGAGTGTCATGAGGTTTTGTGTAGCAGGAGGTTGAAAACCCATTTGCTGAAACACCAGGAAGGAGGTGAGGATTGGTATGAAAGAACTAAAGTAAAATAACCTTAATATTTTGCTGAGCAAAATGTAAAAACTGCATTCTTAACAAATTTTAAGAAGGACCAACAAGAAAAATGCAAAGAACCAAGTAACTTTTGCCACAAACTACATACAAAGGCCGAGCACTGCACAAAACTAGAAACTTGGAAGATTTATACAAAGGGAGGTGAAAACAAATGAGGGTCATGTTTGACGATACAAAAAGTAAAGACAAGAATGGGAATAAAGTCAACATAATGCCTAATGGGAAAAGCTCAACCTAAACAAAACAGGAATTAAGGATATTGCAATGAAAAATATGACATAAAAACTAATAAACCAAGACACAAAAGCACACCACTGCTTCCACTGGGAAGCAGTGGTGCAAAACATGTCAGTTTTTGAAAGGGCAGTACAGTTTTTCCTTTTTTTTCTTTCTTTTCTTTCTTTTTTTTTAATTTCAGGAACAAGAGTATGTATAAAAACAATGTGTCACCACTGACAGCTCAGTCTCTTCACCACCGCATAATTACCTCAAAAAGAATACTTACATGTACACTGTTCCCATTAATGAGTGTAGCTCAGTTTAGCACAGATATGGTCGGAGCAGTGTGTTAGGTATTTTAGACAATTCCAATTTTGGTTGAAAGAGCAAAAATGTATTTTTTAATGGGTCATATAAACACATTTGCTGTGTGTGACATGCTGGTGGGGTGAGGCTGCTGTAGGAGCGTATGATACTAAAACACAACACAGCCCAACATAGAAAACACATCCGTACTGAACATAATGTTTGTGGAGAGCATCAAAGAACAGGAAATAGTGAATATATTTTATTCATTGTATCATGTCTCATAATAGCTGCCATATTTTAGAGCCGAATTTGTTGTCCATTTTCTGGGTTACCAAATAAACATTTAACAATGACATTGAACACTGGGACTTTTAGGAAAGTCTTTCCTGCTATTTGGGATGTTGAAAACAAACACAAAAGACAGAGAGACAGAAAGGAATTGCAGATCTTGTTGAAAAGTATGACCCATCCCCCGAAGTGATTGAGCCCAATAATGAAAGGGACTGTCAAAGTAATCAAAATGTTAGAAGAACAATTGTGGTTTCAACATTTCCTGAAACGTGAAAGAGGACATTAGGAGGAGAAGTTTAGTTATCATCAGATTGATAGAAAGGAGTGGATGTCTGAGAGGGGCTGGAAAGATCTGTCTCATTTGCAACACAAGTGGCCAGATGGCTCTTTTCACAAATCACCAACAAACTTTTTGAATAGAGAATTATACATTACTTCTTGGCTGAGTTTATTACAATTTATTTTAAAATAGATGTTTGTACATCCATATTGAAATGGGATTCATCATGCTAGTGCGGCATCTGTTAAGCAAAAATAGATTCAATGGTAAATAATCCATGTGACGTAAGACAAATTTCACATGATAATTACAGTTACAGAGAACCCTTTATTGGTTTGCCAATCAAATGTTTTTGGAAGTCCTGTTTTCATATGCACTGTTGACATGCAGAGACAGGCATACATTTTACAACTCTAGTGTTGCAGATTAAAAGTCTGAGCCTGCAACCTCAAAAATCAATTTACAAATGATATATGCAAAAAATAAAATTAAATAAATAATATTCATTGTAAGAATTGCAAGAAAGATTATATCTATTACTGGATCTGGGCTCTTTTTTATCTCAGATAATCTGTGATGGTCACAGATGCAGGGTGGTACCATTATGTCACTTATCGCTCTATCTTCCTAGTACATGGTGCTTGGATGCATCTACTCACAATGTGACAGTGTTTCTTTTCATGCTATGCTCGTTTGCTTTTTGACAAATGAGCACTTCAGACTTTCTCACAGTATAATTTGATGTGAATTTATAAACTAAAACAGATTTTATCTGTTCCTAATCTATCTTTTCATCTGTTACTTTAAAAGAGTACCCATTCCATGCACTGTAAGATTAGTTGTAGTTACAGACTGGTAATGAGCTTCTGTGCATACACATTCTCTGTCTGGATAACTACTACTACTCCATGTTAAACGAGGGAAAAAGTCTCATCAGTATTTTGTTATTTCATGTGGATTGAATCTTAGATCTTGCTGTGGTATAAATTTGAAGTAATAGAACAGGTAATTATCTTTGTGCTCCATCCTCTTTTTTGCTCACATGGGTGCAATCCTGAAGATTCAGCTAAAACTTGGAGCAGATAAGCCAAGCAAGGTCATTAGTATTAGGATCGAACACTTTTTCCAGTTGGGATGCTTTTTTAAATGCTACACGACAGTTGCCGATTTCTATTTAAAATTCCTTGTGTTTTTTATATTTAGTCTCCATGCAGCATTCGAAAATGTCAGTCCTACTAAAAAAAGATGTAAAGAGAGTAATCTTTGCTCAGAAATGTCATGCAACCTCCCATTAGAAAAGAAATGTTTCCTCGACTGACCTTTGAGGTGTAATTTGTATTTGTGACACGGAAAGGAGAGTAAAGCATTTCTTGTTTGATATTACTGGAAATGTGAGGTTTTTTAATTCTAATATCAAACTTCAATCATGACCATCCTCCAGCCTGTCATCTTTTTTCATTAACCCACTGGAGACAGCAAAGACTTCCGTTTTGAATAAAAGTATTTCCAGTCTGGGAACTGCTCCATTACCTCTGATTATTTTTAATAGCTGGGCCATTCTTTTTTGGTACATTCATATTTGTCTCTCAAGCCTTGAAGAGCATTTTAATGAGCTCTCAAAAGGTCTCCTTCCTTAGCCCCTGGCTACATCCAACAATGTGCAACAGGCAACTCTACTAGACCCTACTATATAAGGCATGAACACTTCTCTAGACATGAAGACATGCCATTCTTCCCTTTGACAGATATTTATCCAGTGGGGAATGGTAGCCACATAACTTGAGTAGATCCTTGATTAAAACATATTGAATAAATAAAGTATAAAGGTTAAAGATTTCAACAGAGCTGCAGATGTTAAGGTATATTACACAGAGTAATGTGATCTATCTGGCTGTGAGTAACATGAAAAACAGACACTTGAGTTTCAGAGTGAGAACTTTTGGCTTCGCGCTTACGAAAAATGTTTCATTTCTTGTGAGAAAGAGCAGCCATTTTAGAACATAGTGGATGTTTGAGGTGCTATAGGTCTTCCCACCTGTTGATGTTTGACCTTACATTCAAATGCTGCAAAAGCCAGTGTGCTATACGTATTCTTCTTCCTAATTTGGATAGTTCTTTTTTAAAACGTTCTCTCCTTTCGTCTCCTTCTCGCCTCCTTCTTTTCTTTCTCCCTCCCAGACGCCATGATTCGGCTGGAGGAGGATAATCATGCACCCCTAGTTGACAGCATGGACACCAAATGGCACTCTGCTGAAAGGTGACCTCCAGACGCCTCACCTCCCCACAGCGTTTGGTGAGTTAAGAGTGAGAGAATTCCATGTATTCCCACATGACACAATTTCTCAACCTGACAACTGTCTTAAACTCCAACCCGTTTCCTAGTGTTAGACATTTTAAATGGATTCCTTTAAAACAGAACACATTGTTTAATGTTGGCTTTCGAAATGATCGCATTTATTTAAAAAAATGGAAAAATGGACGATTATATGTGGTTGTATTTTTCAAGCCAGACGAAAGTGTTAATTTATTCATTATTATTTTGGCAGATCCAAGCTCTCCGTTAAGCAGAAGTACAATGTCAGAATTAAGGGTTGTTTTTTCTCAACCCTTAAATAAGCACAGTACGTCCAAAGAAACAGCTCTTTGATAGCCGTACCTCAAAGATGTGGTTCTCTGCCACCTGTAATGCACGTCACACTGTCGGGTATTTATAACAGAGCATCAGTGAATTTTTTTGTCTTCAGGAAGGTTTGCAAAGTTAGGAAATATTTGGTTAATAAAAGAAATTAAACAATGAAACATGAAACGTGAAATCAAATGTGAAGACTCAGTTTTCGCACGCTCTTCTAAATTTTTTTCTCGTAAAGTAGTTTAAACTGAACATTTTTATGGGGAAAACACGTATTAATGAGTAAAGTGAGTACAGTAGTATCAATAGAGTATACATTAAAATCAACAAGTTAATCTATTACTAAGGAATACATGTATTTTTTACTATCTACTGGACTTTTCATGCAAAAAGAATAAATAAATAAATCGGAAAAGGACGTGTTCATTTGTAGATTAATGTGATTCCTTAAACCCCATGTTCTAATTTTCACACATTTTCTCATTTTTTGTGAAATTAAACAGGCAATCCACTGAAGTTGATATTAAAGCTAATTAATTATGTGTTTGTTTTCCTCTGCTTAGCTTCCATCAAATCTCTTATGGATGGAGTTAACCATGAGAAACTATTGGAAATTCAGAGCACATTAATTTGGAGCACATTCTGGGCAGTTTTTGCTGTTAGTTGCATGAAGACCTGCTTATCAAAACAGTCTTTGCTGTTTTAAAACCATCTGCAACTTATTACCTGTCGAGCGGTAAATGCACAGAAGACCTGGAAAAATAAACTAGGGAAATAATTATAGTAATTATAGCATGACACCAATAATCAAAATACCAACATACTAGTGCAACAGCCCCTCCTCTTACTTAGTGATAGTTGTGTTATATAACAATGAGTAATATAATTAGGGAGTGCAGAAGAACAGAGAGCCTCAGTTTTGCCGGGGGCTTATGTGCGGTGTGACAAGTGGTTTCATTTGAAAACAAGAACACTTGAAATGCTGTTGAAGGCAAATTGTAAGTGTCACAAGGAAGGCAACGGGCAGCTCTCTCTTCTAGCTGCAATGAATGGGTTTACGGGAAATAGCCACTGCAGATTTTGTTTTGTGGCCTTAAATTATTCTTCTGACCTTACAGCTTCTCATTTTAGTATTTCTGTTTTTAATAGTATAGATATAGAGACAAAAAGTTCAAAACTATAGAATGTCTTTCATAGAAGATTGATAGGTTTCCAGAGTAGTTTAAACTCATTTATCTCATAACCTGAAGTAATTTGGAACCATTTAACTGCCCTGCCTGCATACTCTATGCTGTGATGTGACAGAACTAACAACATTCTGGATTTTGCTGACAAATTAATTAACTTCCAACTGCATAAAGTTAGCAATTGTTACATTAACATTAGTACATTTATGAACATCAGTACTTTTACCGATTTGATGATTGATGTAAATAAACAAAGATAGAGCACTTCAGGTTTAGATAGCTGAAAGAGCATGTACTGGAAACATTAAAATCAAGAAAGCTTGCCATAGACGAGGTCACATTTTCACCAGATTTTAGTACATAGGTTGACATAGGTAATGCTGACATTTCATAAAAAGTTTAGTGGGCTTGCAGTTTGTTGTCAAGACATTTTCCGAGAGTTAGAGAAACAAAAACTGTTTAAAAGCAAAAAATCACTGGACAGACTCCAGTAAGCACACATTTAATTTGGGTTTGTGGTAGCAGGAGGCACAGCCGTGGTTATACAAGAGATAATGACACATTTGTGTTTGTGTAGGCAGGGAAACATTAACCATTTCTGTCACTTCATTACACTGAATATTATTACCTTTCGATAATAATGTGTTTGTTCTGACTTGTTTGATCTTACCTGTTTGTCCATTAGCTTATATTTTGTTCATTGTAATGTACAGTTTTTTGTAAAAATGCATTGAGGAATTTGTTTGTTTGAAACTCACAGGAGAACAAACTAGAGAAGGGTTTGAACACAACATAACAACACTGTAGAAGCAATGACACATGCTTAATGCAGACTATGTTTTAGGTAGAAATTGTATTAATTGCATTCAACCCAGGCTGAAGTCAGAACATATCATAGATATGTTAGTGTTTTTCTAAATCATGCAACTACAATTTTCTTCTCAATGATCCCAAAAGGGATGCAAAGTCAGTTTTTCTTTTTGTCAGAGGAATGCTTTCCTGCAGGAAATAGCAGTCTGTGGAAACATTTCGCACAATTTACACCTTTAGATCTTGACACCACAGCATTTTAGAAATGGGTAGGGAAACAATATTTACAGATTTTTTTCTACATGTTTTGATATTCCAAGAAGATTTTAGAAAATACGTCATTTAAACCAGGCACTGGTGTATTTGTAAAAACTATCTGTGGTGGTAAATTGAGCATAACGTTACAGTTGAATTGACAAATTGATTGAATTTGCATTAAATTATGTTTTTACTTACTAATTTGTTTAAGATTATGGTGTTCCAAAATGTAGTAATTATTCACAACTACATACAAAGTCATTTATAATTCATCACCTTTTACACTTTCATCGTTTAGCTATCTTTTAAAGCCAGGTTTTCTCATTTCTTTCTTATCTTGCTCTCATTTTTACTGGATATCCCTCAAACTGTTGGAGAGGTTTTGAGAACAAAAGGTGAATTATAGTGAGAAAACTCGTCCAGTGGGACTTCATTAGCCAGTTGGGCTCTGTAGTATAATGCCTCACACATTAGGAAAAATCCGTTAGGTATTCCGATATAGTTCTCAAGTGCCCGTACTTTGCAATTGAATAATTCTTGAGTGAGAGTTCCTCCCTTTGTGGAAGTCTTTGCTTTTTAACAAAATGTTGAAAATACCTTTGAAGGAATAGTCAATCTAATAAACATCGCCATATTGGTTTTCAGGTCTATAAGATCTTAGCTGTGCCAAGTATATAATTCAGCTAAAGCATGTTTTATGTGTTTTCTAAATGTGCTCCAGTTTTACTCTGAGTCAAGTCGGGATCCGAGTCGGCTGTTAGTTTAAACTCGATTCACTCTCCTTTATTTACAAAATGGACACCTAACCTTTTTCAATGTTATTACTTTAGTTTTTATTAATGTCTACATGAATAAAAACTACATATGCATATTCCATGTGTATTAGCTGCTTCGGAGTACAGTGGTGAACTTCAAAATCAGACAGTGTGGGTGCTGAGATGGAGTCCTGTGGGTATAAAATGAAACCTCTGAGGACAGATTGAAGAAGTCATGGGTATTAAAAAAGGGAAAGTACCACAGCTGGTTTGGTGCAGAACCTCAGCCGTGACATTGTACTTGATGACTTTTTATCCTGAAGTTGGGGCTCATGGGCGTTTTCATGTTGAGAATAAAAGCCGTCATTCCTCTAAATTATGCCATAGAAATTGTGATGTGTTGTGATTTTCACTCTTTGTGAAGAAATACAATTTTTATTTTTTCCATCTGTTGTAATGTAATTGACATTTTCAGTATTTCTAACTAACTTCTGCCATTCCCCTGCAGTCGTTACTCACCCTGACTCATGCTCACCTTGAGTCATGCTCTGAACGTTTAGGGTAGCGTGAGATATGTTGAATGTAATGAGCCTAAAATGGTTTTCAGTCATCTTGCCAAGTGTGATCTCTGCTAGGCACCAACTCATCCAATGACTCTCTTCTGTGTCCACAGTGACTGTCACTGATGGATTTTTCTACTGCACTATGATAAACATAGCGCTAATCTGTAACACCTTTCCTGTGTCTGTCCTATTATTTCAAGGCCTTTTCAAGTGCTTCTTCCATTTCATTTGGTCATGCCAGCAATGTGAGACCTCCATTGTGCACTCAATAGACTTGATATGAGCAGCTTCACAGTGATTTTCAGTTCAAAGCCAAAGCACTGCTTGCTCCGTTGGATTCTTGAACTAAAAGCAAACAGAAAAAGAAAAGAAATAACTTGTATTTATCTAAAGAGCTGTACTCTAATATTTGAAATATTTCTTGAAGCTTCATTTAGTCAAGTTCAAGAGTTTGTACCTTTTTTACATTCCTTGTACTTTACATTACATCTATAAAGCATTGAAGTACCAAGTCGCAGTTTTCATTTTGGTACACATCTGTACTGAAAGAATACTGGTTAAGATTTAGAGTTGCACGTTCAATATTTTTGTGAGGCAATGCTATCCTTACCATAACATTTTCTTGTTTAAAATAAGGAGCTATGTGTTTTTCTTTTTGGTTGAAATTCTGTTTTTCTTCTCAAACTTCCAAACTTTTTAGAATTCCTCTTATTCTCCTAGATATACTGTAACTCAAAGTACAGCAAATAGTTTCTGGTTTTCCTTTTTTTTCTGTGGTGCAAATGTATGATTATGTAATGGTTTCATTAGTGCACAACTGACACAAATGGTATTTTACAGACAGATAATGCATTAATGGAAACAGCATCAATAACCAACATCTGCATGTTTGAAATAGTATCAATGAAGAGCTGCTATACATCTGAATATTGTAGAGCATTGTGGCCTGAGCTGGAGCAAGAAAAGTGGTCACATAAAGAGGACACTAATAGAAACAACACTGCGTGGCAGCTTGATACTGATCAATAGTATGTTACTTCACATAGTCACTTAATTAAGAGAGAATTACTCATTTCAATATTTGTTAAGGTCACAGAGCTTTAATACGTAAGCTGACTGATATAGGATGCTGGAATCCCATTTGCGATGAATGACTCAGTCACACTTGAAGTGTTGTTTTATCACTAAAGATTATTAACTGTAAAAAGGCAGGTGGTTACTGAACAGAGCCTGACAGAAAAAAAAAAATGATGTCACTGTTAGGATTCAAGTTTCATTCTTTTCCAAGTCTACATCCACATTTCATTCAGGTTGTTAGCTTTACCAGTGAGCCTGTATACTTGTGTAGCCTAATTTCTGATGCCAGAAATTTGTGCCTCTGAAATGACATCATTGTAAAGGCTGTTTCTATTTCCTCCATGCTAAATGCTTTATTTGACCTGCCACGGAATGCTTGATTAGGAATTACATTGCCGGTGCATCATTCCCCAATCAGTAAACCTGTCATGCAGGTTTAAGTGAGATAAACAGCAACTCGTGACGATTACATTGAACCACAGCCTATGAATGTCAGCTCATAATGAAATACCTAAATTACTATTTTGGATTGTCATGGAATCTTGCACAGATATTGAAATTTACAAACTGATTTACAGTGCACAAGTCTTTATTGTGAATGACTAAATGGAAATGTTTTAATGGAGGGAGCGTGGCAGGGTGTAGCTGGAGTGTTTGTCTGGCAAGCAGAGCTTGCTCTGTGGAGAGTAGAGGAGATTGTGGCAGCCAGGGTGAATGGAGTGAGTGGCTCAAGGAGGAATGGCATGGAGCTAAAAGCGTGACAGGTTAGTGGAACAGCTTAGCAGACTGAAGAGGGAGACTGTGGAGCTGGGAGAGCCAGGCAGGATGCAGACATGACGTTGGTGAGGATCGGGAGCACTGGGGAAAGAGTCAGTGAACAAACAGAACCCATACTGAGCAAGAAGCTGAAAGTCAGTATCACAATTGCGAAATGGCAGATATGGCTTGAATGCATGTGATAATCTGATGAGTTTATGGCTCTAATATAATAGATGGATAGTCAGAGGCAGGAATTGCACATCTCTCTCATTAGTTACATTACAATTATTCATTTCAGGTGCCATAATAACATGACCTTCAAATGAGAAACAACATTCAAGTGTAAGTTCAGTAAGAAAACCTCATGAAGGCTTTACTGTGCAAGACAAATAGATCTGGCAAAAAAAAGTAAAAAAGCCCAAACCAAGCAGGAAAATTTGGGTATTAGGTATTAGGTGCACAAAGACAGGTGTCCTTGGTATTCCTTTATCAACGTAGCGTCTTAGACATGTATTTCCTTTATGGTGAGTATCCTTGCTAAGAAAACTTGCAAACCTAAACAGAGAAAAGCGAATGTATGGTTCATTTTGATTTTTTGTTAGTTTCCCATCCACTTAAAAAACGCCATAAAAGTTCAAGTATTTATATCCGCCATTGGAAGACTCAAGATGAGCTCAGTGAAGAGTTTTTTATCATAGTGACATTTACATTAAGCTTGACGTTTTACCTTGTATAAGCACAAGTATTTTCATAGGAAATGTCACAATATATACCTAAGCTCTTTGGTTAGAGGACAGCAGTTTACTTCAGTTCTTATCTTCAGTGTATAGTGTCATGCCACACTGTGTAAACCACAGATACACAAAGGAAGTGGAGGAGGTTCCACAACTTTTCACTTCAAATGCAATCTACACATCGTGGTAAATTCAGCGGCCAAACTGATGTCTTTCAGAAGAAAAACAAGCATGCTTAGGGCTGGTATGTTTCTCATATATCAAAATTTGAAATTCTTGCAGCTTCTTGCAAATTACTCATCCAACGGCAGTAACACATAAGGTTGAAGGTTGAAAAAAATAATCACATTTTCCTTTATTTCATCTTTTGAACTTCTGTCGAAGCATTTTAGTTATTTGGTTTTCACAACCCCTCAGGAATTTTTTCCTTTTTAAAGTCTGTGATGGAAACCAAGGCACAATGGTGTAGTAAAGAGCACTGTATCATTGTGGTGATAAAATATTGCGGCTTCCACATTTGCAAAGCTGCTGATAGGCAGTAAAGAATAGAGACTGAGCATAGTTATGACTAGAAGGCACACTCTAGGTGTTTTATTCACAAATGTTTTAGTGAGACAGCCAAACCAAACACAGGGAGACCCTATCTCTTATAAGATTGAGTGTTCGAGTCACTGAAGAAATTTCCTTATTAGAGCTTCTAGTCATCTTTTGTTTAGTTCTTCTGGGAGGGGCCTTCTGCAGTGAGCTGTGCATCTGACACAAAAAATTCGATATGATCTCTTCATCAGAAGATGCAGTCTGCTCATTAATTGTACATGATGGTCTCTCTGTAGGCTATCCTCTTCTGTCTTACTTGTGCATCCACCCCTCGCCCCTCTTATGCTCCCTTCATTTCTCCTCTACCAGATCATTCATAGTGTTAGGGGTGTCACTGAGGACCCAGTCCTGCTGTGACTCATTGTGAAAGACATTATTCTCAGATATGGCTGCTGTTTGATAGAGATTGTGTACAAAAAACAAGGAGACATGTGTCCTTTGTTTCATTTCTCTACTTTTATGGCGAACTGTAACATGTTTAAAGGAAAACGTTATAATTTAATATGGAATAGTATGTCTTTTATCAAAACTGTTACATTTTCTTTCCCTTTACAGGACAGAAAAGAAGACTTTTATTCATAAATCGAAAAATTGATTTTGTTCATTTGATTGTTTACTTTAATCTATCAGCCTATGTTGTGTTGTCCAGGAAGCATCTCGTTTATCACATGCCTGTATTTGATCTTCAACTGAACAACTCTCTGTCTGATACCTGCACTGATTTGTTTCTAACTTAAGCTTCACTTGGAGCCAAACTACTTTTCCATTTTAAGGAGTCAAGGTGTCTGAAGATCTATATTGATGATTCTGGCTTTAATTAGTATAGCCTGTTTTAGTGATATCAGTAATTCTTTACAGGCTATGCTAATCTGTGCCAGAATCAGCAATGCAAATGGGATGGAAGCCTTTCACGATGACTTGAGATTTATTAGTACTTTTGCTCTTTTTCAATTCAAGTTCTTTTTCATTAAATTGTGGTTTTGATGCAAAGCAGAGAAAGAAAAAAATGAAAAAGAGAGAAATTTCCTTAAGACTGTCATTGACACTGGTTTTCTGTATAAGTGTGTGTCTCCAGTCAATATACAATATGTAATAACCGGAGTGAAAACATACCTGGTTGCCAATATGTTGTTTGTTCTTCAATCACGCGGTACTTACTGAGACTAACTGTAAATGTCAAAGATGATGTCAGAATCTCAACCCCCGCTGTTGGCAAAGGTGAGTCAATTGCACATAAAACTACCTCCCTTTCTGTAGTCACATTGTCTTGGTGTTTTTCAATGAACCTGGTATGTAAGAGGTGTCTAACCTGTTGACACTTAATCAAACAGCATGCCAGGTGTTTGAAAACCCATTATCAATGCATGATCTCGTTTGACCTCCTTAATGATCAGTGCATAATTATATAACAGTTACCGTACTCAAATAGGAACCAAAATAAATTGTGAGGAGAGAACAGGAATTAAGTATTGTTGTTGCTTTTTGGCTGTAGCTTGGCTCCCTGTTGTGATATACTTGTCATATAGATGGCTAAATATTTTATCCCTTTTTTTGCTTCATATGCCTAAATATAACCAGTATTTATTTTGCCAAAACACCAGGAAACTACATGTCTTAATCTAAATAAACAGCAACTACAATTTAAACGTGAAGATGTCCACTATGACTTCTCTAATGTTTGTTTCTTGATTTTAATTTGATAGGAGCATTTTATATACACTGAGAATTCTTAATGACTGAATCTTTTAAAGGTCTTCCCTTTACATGAGGTGAGTGCCACATGCTCAAAGTGCCTGTAAACCAGGACTCTGAGGAACTGCCATTCTGCTGTGGCCTTTGATTGGCAGGGGAGCAAATGGCACTAGCATCTGGAGGCACTCTAATCAGACTGTGATGTGTAAAAAAATGAACCCACACAGGCACACTAACCAGCACACAAACACTTAAACGTATACAGAGTGGGGCTGGCATCACACTGACCCTTAAGCCCCCGCCTGACTGAGCAGGAATATCATTCCACCTGTGTAGCTTCACTTTGAAGAAGCATAGAGTTAATGTGTTTTCATTAGCATAATCACCCCATGAATTTATTTTACCCAATCTATAAAGCATAATGTTTGAAGTAATTTGCCATTAGTGATTATTTAGTTTTGCATGGAAAATGATAAGTTGTGCAGTATTTCTGTCCCCACACACACTTTCATTTGAATTCTGAAAAAGTCGAGACTGGCGCCGATTGATCTAGTATATTAGTGACTTGCTTGGTACAGTATGCTGTTGACGAATGTTAAATCCTCTTGTTTTTTTGTGTCATAGCAATTAACAGCAATCTCTGTATAACATTCAGTCCATATTTTCCTGCCGTATTTAAAACCTTAATGCGGTGTTTGACTACGACTCCACATAAAGCGAATGATTACATTACTGTTTCCCCATTACATTGACTTTGACATCATGATGCTATTGTTGCAAACTGTCTGTTCACATTCTGGCTTTTAACCCTGATATCAATGATAATTGTCTCCACAGTTGTGTGATCAGTTGAAATAATGTTCTAATTTGATTTAGGCCCTTTGGTTAGTTTTCCAACGATATTTGTATTTTAATATAATGTAAAAAAGTTTTTTATTTTTTATTTTTGGGTTCAATAGCTTTTCCAGATAATTTTCTACCCTTATCATATGTTTCTTGCATTATGATATGTATATGGTGTTTAGGGTCTTCAGTGTTGTACTCAGTATGGTTTAATCTATAGGATCTTGCCACTATACATTCATATTTTTTCTGTGGTTTTAGGAGAAACGTGAAACAACATATCCAGCTTGTCTTCAAGACGTTGAAAATATAGTTATAGTTTTTTTCTAAAGCAATGCCTAAGTCAGTTACCTTTGTTTCGAATAAACACATTCTCATGCTAAACTTTTCACATCCATCTGCTTGATCTAAACTTACTATTTAAAACACGTGACACTCCAGTGCACAGAGAACTGCTCCGTTTTTTATCTTTCTGTTATAATTATGCGGTGATTAGTGATGCACCAGCTGTGGCAGTAATAAAGGGTGAAATTAAGACATCAGTCTGTAGAGCCGGCTTAGCAACAACAAAAGACTGCAAAGGAGTGGGGACAGATAAATGACCCGGGACGTTCAGTCATATTTTCTTGACGAGCGGACCCAAATACAAAATATAGTGAGCAAGTCATAGTTGGTGGATAAGCAAACACAGCAAGATATCTTAGAGGAAAGAACAAGCTGAGAATGAACAGTGGGAAAACACGATCCAACAAAGGGCAAACTGAAAACCAGCAGTAAATCCAGCTACCACGACACAATATTATGGGGCTGGTTATAAATACTTCTGTATGGCTTCGATTAATTCTTCAGTCGTCTACTGGCTGATTTTCTTCTAAAAATAATTCTGACCAAAATGACCAATTCCCAGTTTTCTATAGTGCTGGTAAATAGGTGTTGTCCTGTTCATATTAACTTACATTAGTTATCATGAATTAGCAAAGTACTGTAAACGGAAAAATTAACTCTTACTTATAATTATTTTGACTACTTGACTACAGTAACATACTTCTTTTTTATTGAAAGTATTTTATTTCAATTGTGATATCATGATTAACTCTAAAAAAAAAGAGTCAAACTTGTTAAAATCTTGGCTGAGATTTTTCAAATTGTGCTGGTGATACAATCATTGAATTGTATTAACACCTTTGCAGTAATGCTTCCAAACAGTGTTTCCCAACCCTGGTCCTCAGGGCACACTGTCCTGCATGTTTTCCAGGTTTCCCTGCTCGAGCACACCTGATTCACATAAATTGGACAGCTCCTCAGTTCACCCCATTGGGAATAAGCTTCTCGGCTCTTTAGGTTCGGCAGAAGGATTAAGGGAAACTTGGAAAACATGCAGGAATCGGATGCTTTGCTTTTGTAGAAATGTTTTTATTATGTTTATTAAGTCTTTTTTTTGTGTCTTGAAGTTCTGAGGAATTTCACAGTCTAAAATCCTGGGTTACTGTAGTCAAACTTTGTCAATATGATAAATTATTCAACTTTTCAATCAGACTTTTATAGACTTGCATGCTTCTTAAATTGGTGAACCCAAACATTTTTGCAGTTTTTAAAACATACCTTTGGCAGGAAACAGAGTCTCTCTTAAGGGTGGTTCTTCCTCGTAGGATATCACCCTAATTAAGTTTGATGCTTTTTTGTGAAAATTATTCTCCTTGATCATGACCAACAGAGCTTTATCCATATATAATGGTGGTAAGCCTCAGATCGAGAGTCGACTCAGCATTTAATGTTCAAATAAGGCCAGAGTACTTTATTTGTAAAATCATGCTTGTTCAAAATAAATAATTAAACTTTTTCCAATGTCAAAGTCCAAAGGTGGCTTTTAGCATTTCATAGTACCCGCTGAGATGTAGGTCAATTCAAAATAGCTGAGGTTTGAACATTATTGATCAGTTCAATGTACTATTGGGAACCAATACAATTTCTTTTTAGCAGAGTGAAGCTCATTAAGAATCACTCTAATATGATATCCAAAATATTAATGGTATTGAAGATCATTCTATCCCTGCAGGAAGGGAAGGCCAGTCTGACATTTCTTATGATAATTTGAGAAATGGCAGCAGGTGATATTCAAGATGACTGTTCTCCACCTGTTCCCATTCTTTCCTGCTCTCTGTGCATGTTTCTACTCCGTCAACTTCCCATTTCTTCACAATAGACGTTGCATGTGTTGTTAAGTCTGAAATCGCCTTACTCACATACAAACGCACTTGCATATACGCTCACAATTTTACACAGCTGGCATGTTACACAGAAAGCCTTTCCTGAGTATTATAGATCCGAAGAGCATGTCATTAGTCAGAATCCAACTCAGAGGGGGACAGAAGTATGAGGCACGGGAGAACGCATCTGAGAGGAAAGTATGATTCTATAAGACGATGAAAAGTTAAATTGGAAAAAGGTTGTAGATTTAAGTAGCATGTGGTTCATAATAGAGCAAGATTTATAAATTTATGGTATGGAGCGTAAAAGATTTTCCCCGAATTGAGCCCAAATAGGTCCTCCACTCTGTAACCTCTGCAGTTGTAATGCCATGCTGTGAGAGGATAAGATTATATTAATGTCATGCAACTTCATGAAATGAAAGGAGTAAATCCTCTGCTTTTCAGAGTATTTGCATCATCCAAACATTATAGAGCTGCCTGATACTTAAAGTTTACCACATCTGTTTATTCAATGTACTTAAACAGTTCTGTCTTTTTTTATCTTAACATTCAACAAGTTAGAACATGTGGTTTCGAATGAATGTTCCATATATGCATAAAATACATGGTAACATGTTAACAGTTTTCTTTAGTACACCAAGTGAGATGACCACAATGATGCATCCATAACAACCATTTGGAATGAAAGGTATTTAAGATAGTTTAGAATCTGTTTGTATTTTTTCTCTCTCAGTTTTTAGTAAAATGTTGAGAGGCGTTTGTGAGACCAATTCTGTAGAATAGCTAAATGTGTGGAGTGCTTTTCTGAGGGTGTATGAAAATCTGTGTTGCTGCTTAGAGGAACAGACACTTTGTTTTATATACATTCACACTTATCTGCAGTTTCCTTGGTTTCTCCACACTTTAGCAAATACATGCCTGCTTGATTATCATCCATTGGGAGGGAACCGAATGTTAGACATTTTTCAGTAAAGAGGATTTTACCCTTCGCTAATAACAATTAAAACTCTGATATGAGAGCTAACAACAGGCTGCATGTTGGTCATAAAGATTTCCCTCCACAGCAACAAAGCACATTTACATCTGTTATTCAAATATGTTAATGAAACAACTCATAGAGCAAACAGACCCCTTAATCTTTGTCTTGGTTTGCATTTGCATTCAAATCTTCATTCCAGAGTATGGTCCTCCACCAATTTAAAAATGCTTTTCTGCCAGACTCTTTTGCAGCAATGAACAGTTTCTTGTTGATTGTGCTGCTGAATATGTCACTATTGAGGAGAGACCACAAGCTCTGATCTGATGTGAATTCTATAAGCCGCCTTGGTATTGACCGGGAGACATCCCAGTGACATGGTTTTAATCACTTGACTGGATGAACTTCATGAAAGAACCCTCCTGCCTCAGGGCACCAAATGATCCATGCTCATGAATTTGTCCCTCTGAAGACACAAGAAGAAGGAACACAAATGATAAACATGTTGCTGTGTTAAAGGCTCACTCACTAATGAAGTGCCCTGATGAAGATTTAATGATCTACTCAGAGATATTCCGCCGTTACTGCAATTGGAACTGGATCCTTATGTCTGAAATATATATTTGATTTTCAATAGTACTGTATTGATCCATAAAGGGAAACAATAATGCTGTAGTACTGAGGGTTCTTGAATATATGAAAAATAATAACAAA
This sequence comes from Menidia beryllina, assembly GCA_013363375.1. Taxonomy (NCBI): domain Eukaryota; kingdom Metazoa; phylum Chordata; class Actinopteri; order Atheriniformes; family Atherinopsidae; genus Menidia; species Menidia beryllina. Next base: position 12,606,321 of record JABUIW010000010.1, on the reverse strand, counting down.
AGGGGCTCAAAACATATTGACAGTTCACGGGTAGTCAAAACAAAAGGTGATGTCGCCATTTGCTGGGGTGTCGTTTGTAGCTTGGCAGCAACTTGTAGTGATGTCTCATTGTCCCGAAGCTGAATAGAGAGATGCCAGAGTTGTTCCCCCATTTCTCTTAGTAATTCTTAATTCTCTTTTCTAACTTATATTCACCGGGAGTCAAAGCACGTCTGATAAATGTTTTAAACTTTTTTGTATTTCTGTTTTGTTCCTACTCTTCATTCAACTCTTTCCTCTTCATCAATTCTTGATTTGAAGGTTTTAGTTCAGGCAGTACTTGCATTTTAGAAAGCAGAAATTAGAACCAACAGTTAGCTGACTGTGAGCAATAGGTTTACAGCTTTTCCTGTTGTAATGATAACACTTTAGAATAGATGTAAACAGTTGACAGATCAGCACAGAATTATGTCTTGAAATCTGTGTTTTTGCAGTGGAAAATAAGCTTGTTTTAGCGTCTTCATTGTACTGGTATGTGTTTGATTTTTTTTCTTTGAGAAACAGATCATTACAGTACTGAAATTAAGAAGTTGGACCTCATGATGGCAAAACAAATAAAATATTACAATGATACGCTAAAAGGAGGAGAGGGAGAACACAGCATTGTTGGATGAGATGTAACTGTCTACTGTCCAACCTTTGCAAACTAATTAAGACAGTAAAGGATGGACGGGTGTTTGGCTTTCTCACTGCATTGTAGCATAGTGACTATGAGAAAGGAGATACATGAAAATGGAATGCTATTTAATGAGTTCTCATGTGCATTGGACTTGAGCTGCAGCTCAACATGTGTGACATGCCTTACAGGCCTGTTTCAAAGCCATAGTAACATTTCCTCCACCTTCCCTCCATCCAACTCTGAGGTAGTTTAAACCATTTTGTCTGACTGATGCCAACAAAATTATTATTTTTTTTTTTTTCATTTTTAAAAGAATTTCTCATTGTCTTCGTCTAATGATTCAGATTGACCCAGTAGTTTTGCGTACTGTTTGTTCCTGCCTTTGTGCTTCAATCGAAAAAAACAACTTGCGATTGGCACACAGTTTCGTGGTCTGCACACTGTGATTCATTTCACTGTGAGGTCATTCTTTGCTAACACAATTACAACAGAAAACAGTGCTTTAACCAACACCTGATCTAGTAGCCAATTGTAGCAAACCATATGTTTGTCTGCCAACTTAATACAGTAACATCTGCACTGTTTAATATTGCCCAATTCAATTCCAACATGGGTAAGTGGAGGAGAAGATCATAAAATATATCTTCTTACTCTCATGGACCCGGAATCTGACTTGAATATGGCTGCATGGATAATTTAAGGTTTGCGGCAATAAATGTCTCACATGGCAGTATTTCATTAGTGAAGGCTCTCGGGTTATAAAGTGCTTACTCCATTCTGTTGTCTCACCTCCCACAGTAAGAACGCTATTTCATGCTTCATGTGCTACGTTATCTAAGCCTGTGCAATGTGCCATAAATGTATGTCCCCCTCACACTGATTTTCTAAACATAAATCAACCAAATCAGAGCAAGAGAAGAATTTATGATGTGGCAGCCACCATCTGATAATAGCTGACTTGTTATGGTTTAGGTTGCCAGCTCTGTAAGCAAAAAAAGAAAAAATGAAAAAGAAAAGAGAGACCTGTCCAATAAGTGATACATTTCAACAAGGTACATGTCTCCTTTGCTTCTGCCCATTTGCTTGAAATTACTACTGTCATCAAAGTGGCTTAAGTAATTATTTAGTTTTTTTCTTTTAAAACTTAGCCATCCTGTGTTAGAAGAGTCTCAGTTTAAATTTGAGGAAACATCATGGAGTTGAGATTCATTACTTCTAGTGGGGAGATTTACATTGTTCTCCTGGGATTGGGGAAATCTGGCAAAATATGTTGTGTTTTTCACTACGTAACTGTTACTCCTTCTGGAATAACCTGTATGAGCAACTGGAAAGTTTTTAGTCTCAGATGTGTCTGTTGTTAGGTGCATACCACTCCAAGTAGAACAGCCTGCTGTGACTTGAAGAGGATCCTTACTTAGTTGGCTGGTGCTTTCGGCAGATGATAGTTCGGAGACAGGAGTGTTGTGCGATTTTATTGGAGAAAAACAAAATGCCGTGTGCTTGTATTATGCTGCAAATGACAGCTGACTAAGCAGTTTAGACGGATTATGTTTTAAATCAAACACACATTGTTGTTAGGTCACTACTTTTGCTTAATTTTTACAATGCTGTGACGGTTTTAATCAGCACACTAAGTCATAGTTGTCAGGATTTGTAATGAGATGATTATTATTTGGATGTGTCCTGGACCAAGCCTTTAATTTCAAGGAAAGACTCACAATGCATGTTGATGTGAACCACTTGTCATTCACCTGGGGTAGCAGAGGCTTGATGGACTGCTAAAATGATAACCTTCTCTTTGTAATGAGCCCACAAAGGACAGGGAAATTCTTATAATAATCCCATGCTGTACAATTAGATGCCAATTCTAAAAAGCTTTTCCAATGAATTCTGCTGTTTTTGTTTGTGTGAATAAGGTCCAGCATTCTCTCTGGCTATCTGAGTGTGGCTCTGCTGCTGGACCGCACTCTGCTCAACCGTCCTGAATATCTTTTCATTATGATGATAAAAACGTAAAGGCAGCATTGTTTTTTTTTTGTTTGTTCTGGAAAGACTATTTTTATGTTTTCTTTGGGAAGTACATTTTTATCTTATAATGAACTTTATAGAAAAAAAAAAGAAAAAACTGTACAAAGGATTGAATGACTTCTAAACCAGCGGTGATAATGACAATATAGAGAAGTTATGCAGAAGTACTTATTGCTTGAAAAAATGGGTTTTACATTTCTTGACAGAACTTGTTATACATTGTTCCTGATGCTAACCCACCAGTGATGCATGCCCCAGAATGCAATAAAAATTGGCTTTTCGTGGATTTTTGTTGTAACTGAAAAGGGAAGGCACCATTAACTTAATATGTGGTTGTGCATTTAAAATAAACAAAATGTTACCACTTTGCAAAAAGAAATTATTCACAGCTTTAATGCGTTATCTTTGAGTCTCAGTGCGATAGTATGTCACCGCTCCTTTCCACTGAGGGGGGAAAAGCGGTGTATCCAGGTGGAACCGCCTGTAATTAGACCGCAGAGAGAAATGATGTACACACAAACCAGTCACAGACAATTTACTCCAGGAGAGAAGATACATTACCTGCTTTGCCAACCCAGCTTCCACCATTCTGAATGCGGCTCCCACTCATTGTCCAGCCCAGTCAAATGTTACAACCCCATCATCACCTCACTCCATAATAGGTCATAACTGGTTTTATGTGCTTTTATTTTCCACTTTCCCTTGACAGGCCTTTTCTTGCCTCTCACATCCTAATACTGTTCCTCTATAGGTGTGTTTTTCTTGGCATCCTCAGTTTCCTTATATTTCTGGACTCTACGGCCGCAACCTGTTTCTTTTTAGAAAAAAATAATTATTTCTCATCTACATTGAGGAATACTTCTTGTTTACACCACACGTTGATGTCAAGTCATCTTTTTCACTCTTGGGGCCACCATCATCATCATCATCATCATCACCACCACCCTGCGGAATAGTTTTAAATAACCTATTTCCCTAAAGATTATTTTTCAGGATAATGGGTAGTTTTGTACTGGCAAAATGCCTTTTGGCACTGTGGCACTGAATTGTTTTCTTCCTAACTCTGCCTTTTCACATTTTAACAGACCAACTATCCATCACACATGCTGTGTTTGTCTGTCTCCAGGGTACAAGTGATTTATTATCCCTCTGAAAATTACTGCGCTGATGTTGTCTTTTAGTTAAGAAGAAGACACCCCTACTTGGACATTTTTAGGTGAGATACAGAGACCACCTTTTCTGCTGTTTTGAAAACTGTTTTGAAACGCTTTTGCTAGTTATGAATTTGACTCATCTTTAACGCTTCCTTAAATTAGTTTAAGTTCTCACCTATACTTTTCCACAGCAATACCCACTCTTAGCTTCAACACACATATAATCTTATCTAGGTCCATGTCTTATTAAAAGCAGTAAATTAAGAGCAGAAATAAAAGTATAAGTTCAAGTACAGCTTTTTTTAGTCGAACAATATATGAACTGACCCAGGCAAACAAAATTCTGTATGTTCTTGTCATAATCGAGCATGAACTGTGACATTGTAATCTACATCCAAACATTGTAGGAGACTTTCTGTCACAGTGCATTGAAGTTACAAACATTATAACCCTTATTAAGTGGAATGTATCCATCTCTCCTAAACTTGGTTCCCATAACTCAGCGCTATATATAAGCCCAGTACAATAAATGTCAGTCATTAACACACCATCTTAAATCATTACCAGCATTAAAGTATGTATGTCTTGGATTGTGGTTCTAGACAACCAGGAATGAATATCTTATACTGCCAGAAATTAAGGATGATCCTCTTGTAGTGTGCTGTTGTTTCCCAACCAAATTAGCATGGTTGGACACATTGAATAATGTTATTCTGATATCTTTTGGCCAAAAAAACAAAACAAAACAGATCTCAAAGGTGTAGCTGTGGGCAAATGGAACAAGAAGTGACTATTGGAATTAAAGCAAGTAAGCAAATATGTTTCAGTTGTAGCTGCAGAACCAAGGTCTGTATTGTAAGAGACAGCATGGACCTAAACCGTGGAGGAATCACAACTTCCTAGATATAATAATATATTATTCATACAGTGATAAACAGGGAAAGCATTTTTCAGTTTGTCAGCTCATAAATACTAGTGCTTAGACTCAGTGTTTCAGTGTTGCAGCCAGCTACAATCCAGAAGTGCACACATTATGGCAAGCCGTTTTAACATAAATTCGGTTTTGCCGCCCTTACATTCCAGATATCTCAAATTGTATTATGACTAGACGTTTTAGCGATTTAAGATATCTCTAATTATATTTTGACTAGTCAAAATACCTATTTGAGATATCTCTAATTACATTCTGACTAGTCGAAATGACGTCAGATTTACCATGGAGTTGTATGGAGACTTCAATTCAAGATATCTACAATGAATTACTGACTATCTGAAATACACATTTCAGATATCTACAATTAAATTACGACTAGTCATAAAGTAAATTCAAGATATCTCAATTTTAGTTTTGACTAGTCATAATTCTAATTAAAGATATCTCAAATGACACCATAATTCAAGATATCTTAAATGTATTTTTGGATAGGAGAAATGTAGTTTTGACTAGTGAAAATTAAATTATAGATATCTTAAAAGCAAATAATGACTAGACAAAACTAAATTTAAGATATATTGAATTGTAATTTTGACTAGTCAAAATTACTTTTAAGATATCTTTAAATGAATTCGAGATATCTTGAATTATTAATTGACATTCTGACTAGTTAAAATGACATTAATGATATCTTGAATTAGCATTCTGTCTAGTCAAAACGTCACAGATTTACGCAGCATTTTGGCAGACATTCTAGGCATTCTAGCCTTCGGCTACTTGATTATGCTATCAGTGGTCCACAATGTCAGATCAGTCCAACTAAAATGCTCGTGTTTTCAACACATACTGAAGCTCTTTCTATATTTGTGGCATTTTCTTACAATTTTGTCCAAAACTGCCAGCGCCATTGAATGTTCAGGCATTTGTTTGGACAGCTCAGTACAGCCAAAGAGGGCTTACACGCAATCTCTTAATTCAGATATCTAAAATTGTAATTCTGACTAGTCATAATTACGTTCGCGATATCTTAAATTATAATTACGGATGTGTGACCCTTCCAATGACGAATCCGGTGACATCACTTGAGATATCTTGAAAGGAATTTTGACTAGTCAAAATGTAATTGAAGATATCTTGAATTATTATTCTTCCTAGTCAGAATGTAAATAGAGATATCTTAAATTACTATTCCGGATAGTCAAAATGTAGTTTTGTCTAGTCAAAATGCAATTTTAGATATCTGGAATGTAATTACGGATAGTCAGACGAAACCGAATTTATGTTAAAACGGCTTGCCATACACACATCAAATACAATATAACCCAAACTAGCCTGTCACAAAGCATAGCTTTTAGTGAAAAGCATGGCTTTAAATACCTTTATATAATTCCCTTATTCAACACTTGATTCACATGAACGAGTAAAAAGAAAGTTTCTGCAAAACGTATTCAGTAATTCATTCATTTGAAACAGGTGTAATGACACAGGGATATATTTCAAATATACAGGTTAGCTTTGTGTTTGTCTTTGTGTTTTGAGCTGTTAAATCTGCAGTAAGCCCAGATATCCTGCTGGATTTCATTACCTGTTTGCTCTCTTTCGTTACCTGAGATTGACCTTTTTAAATTGTTAGTTCAATTGTTCAGATCCTACTTTGAATACCATTTTGACACATGAATTCATTTTTTTACATTACATTTAATTTCTTTACTTCCATGACAAATTTAGCCAATATGACAAACCTTCTTGGAAAACAGGTATTTGTTACTTTAGGTGGGTGTGTTAGCGTGTGACAAATGTGTGTGAAGCAAACATGGTTTGTTATGCAGTGTGTCTTTATGAAGTGATCTAAAATTTCACTGCAGCACCAAGTGCAGCATCCATCAGAGTTACTGCAGATGTCGTGACATTTTTCTGTTTAATGCCTGAGAGCTAATGGAAAATGTCATGAAAGCATATAATGCAATTATGACTTACAGTAGGGAATTAAAAGGAAAAAAATGCTACTACTTTGGAAGACATCCATAACACCTTACTTCTTCCCCTAATGGAATCAATATTGTGCATCCTTAAAACATAATATCTCTTTCTCATGCACACACGCTTGAAAAGAACTATAAAGCTGACTGACTATATGTAATTTTATTTGGAGCTAAAATGATTTTGCTTCCTGGGTAAAACCTGGGTAAGGTTAGGATTATGATGAGCGTGAATGCCCCACAGAGCATTCGTCCTCACTTTTCTAATTTTATGTCCTTTTTGGACTGATTCCCCCTCACATGATTTAATCATTGTCACAGAGATATTTAGGGGTGGATTCTGCTGATAAACTTTGGAAACTTCAAATGGCTTTCAGAGTGATTTATCTAGACAGTAATTCAGTGCATGCTGACACTGCATCTGTAGCAGAAATTGTTAAAACAAGAGGGGCCAGAAAGTTAGTATTCTTCTGAAACGCAGCCTTTCAGTCCTGTTCATTAACGAGGAGAATTACTTTTTCTACAAAACTCAAGAATGACTGTTTGTACTAAAAATGTAAACAAGATTAAATCAAGACTTTGCTCCCTAAAGCAATATTGTTGAGCAATTTGCACAAATAATAATTAAGCTCCCTTTTTCTGGATCAACCAACATGTTAACCAAAACAAACCCAGCAAGAACAGGTTGTAATTATGAAAAGCTAAGGAGAACTGCACATAAAATTGCTTGCAGGAGTTTGATGGAATGCAGTGCACATGTCTGAGATGAGATGATACAGCTGAGTGTAACACACAGTGAAAGAAATCCACTTGTCACTGATATCTGATCAATCAAATATCATCCAGTCCTGTCCCACCTTGATATGACCCTCCTGTTAGACCTTTGACATCACTGCCCAAGTCCCTCATCTCAGGCAACAAAATCAAATCTTTAACAGAGAAAGAAAGGAAGAGGGTTTTTGATGGCCCAGAATTGTAAATTGATACACAAAAGATTAGATTAGTTTTGGGAAATACATTGTGATTATCTGTGCTTTAAAAGGGAATTTTCTTTAACATGGAGCGAGCTAAAATAACACATTTAAATTGTAATTCAGAGAAAAAAGTATAAATTAAGACAGTGTACCTATGCGGTGAAAGTGCAGTGGTAACATGTGGTTACATTGTGATGATAATCATAATACTTACTTTTACACTTCTGCCACAGTTTACTAAGTAAGCATCCAGAATGTTTGATTTTGTTTGCTGTGTAAATGAAATTTGTTTGTGCACACAAAAGGAGCATTGCATAGTTCAGACTGGTCTTACTTTTCATTTGATTTTGGGTTATATCCACAACACAAATTGTTCCTTGCATGCCATTGTGGTAATGTAACGCTGTAAACTATTCATATTAACTATGTTGAGCCTCAAGGATTTAAAGAACTTAAAAACTGCTTCCAAAACTGTGACATTAGTCTAGATTGTATGCTAATGTGAGAAAACATTTTTTGTCACTGGTCATGTAACCCATGAAGTTAACAAATGGAATCTGTTGACTACAGTAAGTTTCAATGTACTATAGCACCAAAATTAGACAAGTTCATTTATACGAAACTATGAGCTAACCAGTAATTTGATTAGGTGAATGAGATCATTAGTGTGCCCCAGTTATAGTAAATGCAATAATATACTTCTGTTTAGCATCTGTCATGATGATAATGTAAGATTATTAGGCAACTGGGAAGCTTTAAGTTCAGTCATTTGAATATAATTTTGCAGTGACTATTTATATTTTTTGCTAGAATTACAGAACTCTTCATGCCATCAGCATGCAGAACACTGTTAGTTCCAAAAGCACAAAAGAAAAACTCTAATATAGCAGAGAGGTTTTATAAAAAAAAGACTTTCACTTTTGATTTTTTTTTTGATTTTCTCTTTTTCAACAAAAGTACAGATAAATGTTAGCATTGTTTCTGGAAGTTTTCTATCATGAATTTAGAATCAAGATAAATCTGATGGCTCATTAGATGATCCCTAAAAAAGGAATGAAGAAAAGCAAAGGTCATGCACAAATCGGCTTTTAGCTTTTGGATTCACTTTGTGTGGTGAAATATGAAATGAAGT
>JABUIW010000010.1:12538986-12597062 GCA_013363375.1 Menidia beryllina | reverse complement strand
ATATATATATATATATATATGTTATATTTGTATTTTTATTAGATATTATTAGATATTAGGAGAAGTTGACAGTTCCACAGCACTGTAACTCACCTGAAACTGTCCTTCTGTCCTATATGGGTTGGAAAAGGGTAAGAAGGGTATTGTTTCCCATTTTGAACCTCATACAGATAAATAGTCGTTCACAGCATTTATAAGCTATACAGATTGGATGAACATGTCTTTGCAGGTAATGCCTGAAAACATTTAGATAGATACCATGTTTACAAAGGTGACAAACAAAAAATGAGTTTTCATCTGGATCTAAAATGCATCTATCAACAGGTAGACTATATAATAGCTTCTTTTTTTCCACTCGATTAAAGAGAATTCACTCTCAAAGTACTCACTTTGCACAGTACAGAGTACAAACTGGTGCAGAGAACAAATTTGGTATTTTTGCCAAGAGTACATGAACAGATTCTGAATTCAACACTAGCATAACACTGGAAAATGTGTCTGTCTGTTTTCTCGACACGTGTTTTCATTTGCATGTGTAATGTCAAGAAGTTAAACAAAAAATGTTTGAGTCAAGTCAAAAGTTCAATTTCAGGTTATAACAAGGAACACATACCCTCATTAGTAGAAGGTTTTGCTAACATCAATCATTCTCAAAAATAACTGAAGCAACAACCCTCTTATATAAATATGGCTTGAAGATAGCCCATCGCTTTAGAACCCAATTTTTACAGTTTTTAAAATGAATTAAGTTACAAAAGATGTCCTCATGTTTTCTGGTTATAAAAGGAGCGTTGCAGTAAACATCTGGTCAAGTTTTGGTTAGCTAGTTAAATAATTGATTTAAGGAGTAAAGAGTCAATGATGTAACTTCAGTGAAAGCCCCATGTGGATTTACATAACTGTTATGTCTTTAATTAATCTCTAAAATAAAGTCAAGCTGTTCCAGCAAATCTAGTGTTATTTTCCGTGGTCCTGTCTATGGGCCAGTGGATCTCCAGCACAAGGGGAAAAGAAGTACATCCAAGAATGATGAAATAGAGGAGTAATTACTTTTTTACAGGTCAGCAGAGAAGAATTTGAAATGTGTTGCAAGTTGAGAAAAAAGGTAATTTGTTTAGCCGAATTTCCATGTGATTTAGAGCTCTAACGTGTACAGTAAGTCTGTGCTCGGTTTACATAGGGGTTACCCCTTGATACCTGTGGAGCATTGTGTAACAAAGACAAACACCTCCCTGAGCCGCTATGTATCCATTAAAGTGACAGGTCCCGGATGAGGATGTGTCATGAGATTCCTGGTTCAAATTCTTTGCATGCTATTAAAATCCACAAATGGAAAGTACTTTTTGCAACTGCTACATATTTTATATATCTCAGTAACAAACTGAAGCAAGCTGTGTCATCCACCTTGTTGCCGGTTTGTGAATCATGTTTCATTCAAAAGTGCAAAATTATTTTCATCTTCCAAAGAAAAACTTTTTTTTGCCTCTTCTGTTGGGATTTTTTTTTTGGTCCATCTTGTTCTCCAAAAATGGAATTTTCTCCCCAAAGACTGTGTGAAACAGATGAAAGCATTTGACATTAGGATCTACTTAGGATTTGCACATGATGGGAGTGCAGTACTCCGATGTGACTTTTGAGTTTTAAATTGGATGATTCTACCCAATTTGGGACTTGAAAGAGGAATAAAAAGAAAAGAAAAAAGTTAATGAAGCATTGTGTTTATTCAGGCAGGACATCTACACACAGTCATGTGCACTTTGCAGCCGGTTGTCAGGTGATCCAAAAACATGAATCACATTGTGTGACTCAAACAAGGCAGTTGTGTCCTCAAGGCATTGGCATCCATCCATTTTAAGTATTTAAGTTCTTCTTAAACACATGAAGTAAATACTTGAATACTGCTCCCCATTGGCCTTGTTCTGATAAGTGTCAGGACAGGACTAGGGAGAGGCTACACGGAGTTACTTTTTACAAACTGTTATCTTTTATCCCAAAACCCTTTTATATGTAATTTCATGTTAAATAGAGGATCAAGAAGCAGAAATCCAACCTTTGCTAAATCATTTAAATAGTTAAGAGGTTGAATGGATGGACAACCATTTCCTTAGAGAGCAGAGGTTTAGGCCACTATGGGAAAGAAATTGATATGGTGGAGTAAAATTAATGAAATCCCAGACACAAGGATTTTTTTCTTCTTACCGTAGGGTTTCCCTGTCGAACAGCTACTGCCCTATTCTCCACGTTGCCTGTTTCCCTCATTCTGAATTACTCGATTTTAATTCATGAGATTAGTCTATTAATTTATGGGAAGAAATTCTGTACTTTCGATTAGAAAAAGAGAGAGAACATATGCCAAAAGGGTTTTGCTGATGGGTTTGATTTTATCTCAATGTTACTAGGCTAAAACATGGCTACACCCTCTGTATCACATCTTCAGTGGGAATTAGTGGGACACTTGAGTGTTTATCTTCGGCCACTAAACTTAGCTCTGACGAATATACTCAATCTCACAACTGTTTAAATAAGTTTAAGCACCTCAAATCCCAATCTTATTTTGTTGTTGCAGTAAAAAGTGAGACACACTGGATGATATAGGGTGAGATAAAAAAAAAAGAAGATAAAACGCCCTCTTTGTTATAGAGGGCAGCGAATGAATGACATTTTCTGGCTAATTTACCTGACCCTGCGATGGACTGGTAGACGTCCAGGGTGTATCCCGCCTCTCGCCCATTGACTACTGGGATAGGCTCCGGTCCCCCCCCGCAACCACATTAGGGAATAAGCGGTTACAATAATGGATGGATGGATGGCTAATTTACCATTACAAAGACTGGAGGATTGAAAATCGAACCTCCATTTAAGTTTATTAAAAGAATTTTCAAACCATTAATCAATGCTGTCCCAAAAGATCTTTTCCAAGTGTACATACTGCCTTGTATTACCAGTAAACAAAGCAGGGATGCCTGATGGGATGTTTTACATCCCACTCATCATCACCCACTAGTTTCATGGGTGAACATAAATTACACTAATTTCATTGTGGAAAATTGTTGGTGCATTGGTTTGTCTCATTATTGTAATTTCAGATTCTGTCTTAAGTAGTTTGTCTTAAAAATGCTAAAAGACAACGGCTTTTTTCAAAGGGATAACACTGCTCAGAATTATATCTCAGATATCCGACTTCTCAATAAGCCTCAATGCAAGCATTAGGTCATTAATGGACTATTTCGATGTGTTGGATATTTACTGGCAGATCAATAATGACAAGCTTGAGTGCCAAAAAAGGTTGTCAGTGTGGCTGATCCATCATTCATCTGTCTCCATTAGCATTCATGGTTCATTAGCCAGCAAGCACCCAGTATAAAATGTTATTGTAGACTATAAACTTTGTTGTGGCATTTAACCACTGCCTCCCACTGGTTGTGTTTATTGTTTGGGCTCTTCGTGTGCCTGGATTTTGAGTGTGGTTTTTCATACTATGTATTTGCTCCCTGCAAAGAATTTTTGATGCAGTTTGATGCGGTGATGTGTAACACATAATAATAAGTCTATCGTTTAAATGTGAGACTCCCTCCAAACACAACCCCCTGGGTTGTTTGTCTTTGCAGACAAAAGCAACCTCAAAAATTCACCAAAGATGTTAATTGGGAAATTACTGTAAATGTCAATTGAAATGACTGTTTTCGTTAAGTAGACCAATTTATATTTCTAACCCTAACAAAGATATTTTATTCACTGTATCTAAGGTGAATCAGTGTAATTGTGTTTTTGCACTGTAGTACAACAAAGGTAATCAGGAAATGGCATCTTAGAAGGTGACAAGTAAATTGTAAAACAATGTATTGTTGCCCAGAGAATGATCATTCTTGAGCCTCTACTCAAAGTAATGATACTGACTCAGTGTTTGTGCCTCAATGGTACTTTTGTAAAAATTTGTGTGGTCATTTACTTAATGTAAGTTGGCAGACAGCTTTACGTTGTGTTTTAGTCTTTTAAAGCACTTTTGTGGGGATTCTTCACATCAGTCGTTCATGTCTCATATTTTTCCTCTTCCACTTGCAACCATTAGGGATCGGATTTATCGGTATGGGGGATACAGAAACATGTATGTGGTTATTTTAGTTGTAGAACATGCTGCCATTATGGTTAATTTACATTACATAGAATATGTGATATATGTTAGTAATTTCTAAAGTACTGAAGAAAAAGAAAAAAAGACAACAGATGGTGAAGACAATTGGGCAGGGTTTAAAACACTAGATCATCATGTAAAATGTGAGATCACTGAAAGTTGGCTTCAGGGACAATTCTACAACCTCTCTACCAGCTGTTTGATAATGTCTGTCATCAGACAGCCTGTTAAGATAGTTGTCGACACAGTGTGTGCACTTTTAAGTTGAATTTTACGTTTAATGTCTACAACATTAATGAAGTGAATTTCTAAAGCTGTGCAATTAGGCTGTATAATTTCTGACAGCGGAGACTCTTAAAGATGTGGATGACTGCAATAGTTCCTGGTAGCATTAACACTTCTTACAGCCATATTGAATCTTTTTCAGGTTTCTGGAGGTAAATGAATCAAAATATTGGCCATAAACCTATATTTGTATGGTGCTTTAGTTTAAACAAAGGGTAAATAGTTGTGATTGTAAAACTGATTTATTCAGTCTGTCTGTTAGAATGATACAGAGACTCCGAGGCTTACATTTACTACTTTAAGACTCGGAATCAGTAGATATTTTTTACATAAATGAAATTATTTTTTAAATGATATGGATATGATGATTCTGTTCTCACTGCTGAAAGTGAATTAAATCTAATCACATTTTAGGGCAGGCTTTATAAGGCATCCCATTGTTCCTGTAAATGCGAGAGCATAAGGGAAAAAGCAATGGGATATTCATTAAGATATGATTGCCCAGTAATGCTTCTAGAGTACATTCATGCTTTGCAGGTGATTATTTTTTTTCTCATGTTATCTTTTATTCTCATCAACCTCCCTGTACATGTAGACATGTTACTTGGCTTCATCTTCAGCTGGCGGATGGAAATTAGCTTTTGAGACGCACAGAGACGACTTCCCCAGAGAATTTAAGGAATCAAATTTAAAAGCTATTTTCAGCTCCAATGCCAGGTACAGTCACGTCACCTGGGTTGATATTATTGGATGAAAGAAAATACACCCCCTGTCAGTGTCTGTGTGTGTGAAAAGAAAAGGAGACGGAGAGCATGGGAAGGGGTTAGGCGACTGGGTCAGCAGTGTTTGAGTGAACGAGCCAGAGTGGCAGACACCGAGGGAGCCTGTGTGTGTGTGTGTCTTACCATATCCCCGTGAGTGGTCATGTTTGTAATACATTTAGTGCTTTGTTAACTGTCGACGTAAGCCTGTCTACATCCGCCAGCAGAAGTGTTTGGACTGTATTATAACCAGTCCTGTCAGCAGCACCTCTCTTTGTGACCATACAATATCTGGATCGTTTTCAAGACCTCCTCATAATCACTTTGTTGACTCAATGCCCCGTGAAGTGTTTGAGTTTTGGCATTTCATGATGCGTGTGTGTGTGTGTTTGCACGCCTGCGTGTTGTGAAGGAGATGCATGATATATGACAGAGACAATACAGCTATGGGTGTTATTATTTTACATGTCTGCCTTATGTAAGCATATCTGCACTGAGGAGTGAGCATGCATGTGTGATGTTTGGTAAAGACGCGTGCTGTGCAGCCGGCACACATGGTCTCCATCACCTGACTTTCACCATGAGATGAGAGGTCTCGTTTCTTCGGACTCTGTCACATAATATCTTGGACAACTTCCACTCCCCCGAGCAGGACACTAGACCACTTACATCTCCTTACACATTCCAACCCCCCCACCCTCTGTATCTTTCAGCTACTCCCCTCACTTGCCAGTAGCCCCTCCACAACCTTGCATTTCTGCCACTAGCATTTAAAGACCCCTTCTCCTTCTGCTGAAGCATGTTTACATAGAGGGGAGTGTGTGCTTTTTCTCCTTCTGCTCCTTCTTTTGAGTGTTCAATAGGCAGATGGTTGCACTTCCTTTTAAGGATCGATCCTAATAGTCTATTGCAGTGGTTACATGTGTATAGCATCTGTGTAGGGTTGTCTTGAAGTGAAGGCATGAAGAGTGAGACAGAGGGTCAGGGTTGGAATTAGACTCACACGAAACAGCGTTGTTTTTCAAAGTGTGGTATTTCATAGTTTGGGTTGTGGGAATTGTTAGGAACTAGCTGTCACTTTGGCAAATTTAATGCTCTTTCTCCTCTGTTCCTCTGTGACATCCTCCATAAAAATTCGGCATAATTTCAACGACAGTACCTTTACTTTTGTTTTAAAACACACACACAAGGTATGTGCTGGACCTCATCCAGACTCAGATTTACAATGAGAGAGAAGGAAAGGTTAACTTTCAGCATTCTCCATGCAGTCATTCTGAAGTGGCCACAGCTTTTTGGATTGACATGTTCCTGAACCATTCCTCCAGTGTCTCTATTTTGCCCCTCTGTTTTTCTTCCTGTCCCTTTCTTTCACATACACACATACATACACTGGCATGTCTAAGTGTCTGAGAGAGCCGTGTCTAGAGTTCCAGCAGATTGTTACAGAGGCTGTCAAAAAGCACAAAGACCCACCACAGAGGTGAGGATGTGTTTGAAATCCCAGTAGTCTGTCGCACAGTATTCCCTTCTCCTTTTCACGTGGAGATGTTTCTCATCACACTACTGTAATCCTTAAAGCAGTTATGAATGGAACAGAAATTACTTGCACAGAATGTTCTGGTCATGTTAATTATTCTCTCACTAATGACATACAAACATATAGTAGGTTAAACAGGTTGGGAAACAAGCAAAGTCAACTTGATCTTCTAGATGTTCCTCGCATTGGGTTATTTGTGACCAAGAATAAATGCTTATATTTCTGCTTTCTTTTTATTCTATTTTCATAATGGCCTTTAGAGAGTTTTCTTACAAACCTTGGAATCACCCTGAAACCTGGACTGGTTTAACAGGGGACCTCGTAGCACTTTCTCTCTTTCCCTTGCTGGAAGAGAAAACCTTTTAAATAAAAACATACTCTACTTGTAGTTAATAGTACATTTTCTTTCAGCAGGTCAACCAGAATGATCAGGGGGATTTAGTAATGCTTAATGGGCTCTAAACTGCCCATGCAAGCCTTGTGTAAATATGAGGTGTATCATGAGGCTAAATTTTGAAAAACATTTACAATGCTATTGGTTCATTGGAGCATGTAAGACATGCTGTCTATTGGGGAAAAATAAGTCTGACACACACATGGACCAAAGGAAGATTATATGATGCTAACATTTATGAGCACCACTTCATCATGTTTTCCCCTGTATTTTATTTGGATTCTCCTATTTTGAGCTATTTTCCTTTTGGCCTAGGAGTTTTAAATGAATGAATCCACTCCAGAGGAAAGCAGTTTCTTTCCTCTCACATTCTATTTCTGAAACAGTCAACATGCCATAGTAATCAAATATGTGAGCCAGGAATGTAAAAGCAAATTAATTATGGGTTTACTAGGTTTGTTTTCACCTACATATACTTGTGTTGAGGTCAAACACTTTCTTTCAACATTTATTTGCCCCTTCCCTGCTTTTTTCTGCACTGTAATGTGAACTTTGGAGACTGAGTTTCAAAATAATTAACTTTCCATACAGATTCAGTGGAATAAAATGATTGGTTCCGAAAATAAAACTAAGTCAACAAAAGTGAACGGTTTGAACAGAAGTCATCCCTAATAGTGCCTAAATGCTGCCAGCCTGCTTTGGAGGGATCTCTCTTAGTGTCAGATTTTGGCTTCAGCCCAGCCAAGCTCTAACTCTGGCACTGTTCATAACCTTTCACTCTGATTATTATTTTACTTCCTCACATTGTTATTTTACCAGACTAAGCTTCTATCAGACTGCAGTGTGTTTATGGCCTCTGGTGCCAATGTAAGCAGGATTCAGACTGCAGGATTCTGGATTGCAGCAAAAATGACACCTCAATAAAAGCAGATCTCCTGAGCTGCCCACAGTCATAAAGGAAAATAAACACGGTCGGGGCAGAATAATCATGTATAGCTGCTTCCTGGTATTAAGTGACCAACAAGACTTATTCATTGAACACACACTCATGCAGAGCAGTTTAACGGGAATCCCCTTTAGTATACTTTTGAAGCAGAATATTTGCAGTTGATTACATAAAATGTTACTATTTATGTACATGGAAAAACAGCACTTTATATTCTAGATTATAAATGCCATCGACATTAAAAACTTCTATGAATAAGACATTATAATTCCCATAATTCCCTCCTGGAGGTAAACTTCAGGTGTTTTGCCAAGAAAACACAAGTAATAAATAAATGAAGATTTGGATATATTTGAAGGATTACAGTTTATTTAATTGAAACTAAAAATAGAAATGTATTGGCTGTAATAGAATGGTTTCTGATTCTTCTCACAGTATTTGTAGCTCAACAGTTGAGTCTGCCTGCTCATTCACAGCTTCTCCCCTAACTGCTTTAGATAATTACTGGCCGTGGTGTCCTGCCTTCACGTCCTGTTAGATACACCTTTATTCAAAGGTGCTCCAAAGACATAACATAATAAATCTCTCACTTAAGATTTGCCTCACTTGGAACTTTAAAGAATTGATGCAAAGCATAACTCATGTTCTCCAACAGGTCCATCGAGTGCCAAGAAAGCACTAAATACTTGTTCTGTCAGCTCTGAGCACCTGGCAGATGGCCTCATGCTGTTTCACAGCCCCTTCCACTCTTTTCTGGCAGCATAGCACCATAATCATCAGCCTGTGTCAGATTTAGCTCATCCTGAGTAACTACAAAAAAACCCTTCTTCCTCACCCTTGCCTCAATATCTACACATTTCACTGAAATATATTGGTAAAAAAGCAATTATTTATGCTCTCCTCATTCTTTACAAACAATACAAAATTGACTTTGAACACTCCTATGCAGCTGTGTCATTTTATAATTTATGTACCAATTAAAACAGTTTGGAAAAAAAATCAAAATCAGATCTCTGTGTGATTTGAATAATTAATGTTCAACAACAATGGTGTTTGAGAAACGTTGCATCCACTGAAATTGAAAACTGGGAAATCACCACTACTAAAAATCAAGATGAAGGAGACTTTTGTTCCACTGGAGGAACTGCGATGTGTGTAAAAAAATTAGAGTTTAAACAATCAGCATCCTTCAGCATAAACATATAAAAGTAAACAACTTGTAGAGTCTAAATGAATATATATTACGAATACAAACTTTTTTCCCATTGAGTATAGATTCCAAATTGCTGTTGCGCAGTTAATATACTTTCCTGTTGGATCCAAGCTCAGTCAATACAGTTCAGTCTGATTTATTTCACCTCCTGCCATGAGGAAATCATTATTTTGAATGCAGATATGGAACCATTAACACAGCAACTTTTAGGCACATGGAAGGTTTCTGCAAATGAACCAAATTAAATCAAATGATCACATGTACCCAATTTTCATGTGGCTGCTCTGAGGAAAACTAAAAAATGAAAGCTCTTTGGGAAACCAAGGTAAGATTGCTGGGTAACAACTATTGATTAATTCCTGCAGACGCGCACCACATGTTGTTTCTCCTTAGTATGTGCATGTCTCTGTGTTGGTTTCTATCAGATTTGATTTACAAATGTATAGATAATCCAATGTTGTAGGTGTAGTGCATTTAATAATTTATGGATGGTGTCTATCAGATTTTAAAAGGAAATTACTTCGAATTTCACGGGACATTCTTAATGGCATTAGCGATCTTTCAGAGTTTATTGTTTCCCTCTGTCTTCTTTTATTAAAAGTGATGATACATTTGATCATCTGTTGGAGTACCTTTGCAGACTTTGGATAACACGCCAGTTTCAGAGTACTCCACTTTGTGCTTTCAAGCAAGGCTTCCTTTCCACACAATGGAGACAAATCGATATCTCCACACTGTTGTGGCATTATTTGCCAGATCCCATTTCACCCTTAAGCGACCACTCTCTTTACCTTCACCTTGGATGATCAGTAGTAGGCCTGCATTGTGTTTGATTGCTGACTATCTTTATGCAACACAATGTTATCATTTTTTAGAGACCAATGAAAATCTTTCTGAGAAGATTTGATAGACTATTTTAAAGATTAACAAATATTTAATGACATCAAGTCCAATTCATCATTGCTTTTAACACATGGCCAGTGTCTTGACCTTCTCCCACACTCGATTCCCTCTTTCCACCAGCATGATTCTGCTTATTTTGTGGCAACACAGTCCTGCACATGCAGTAATTGCAAAGCCATTGTTTACACCTGCAGGG
The DNA here is from genome assembly GCA_013363375.1 of Menidia beryllina. Taxonomy (NCBI): domain Eukaryota; kingdom Metazoa; phylum Chordata; class Actinopteri; order Atheriniformes; family Atherinopsidae; genus Menidia; species Menidia beryllina. Next base: position 12,586,695 of record JABUIW010000010.1, on the reverse strand, counting down.
TTATCTGTATGTTCAAGCATTCAGTGGTAGACATTCTCTTGGAATTGCTAGTGTGTGAAATTCCAATCTAATCTATGTCTACAATTGTTCACTTTTTTCCCCCCTTTGCCTGTAGGGTCACAATGATTTTTTGTTTGTTTATGCCTGAGTTGTTTTCTAAACAATGCCTGATTATGGTGTGAAAACTCCTCTTGCCTCCAGATGTTATTATGCGTGCGGCTCCGTTAAAACAGGCACATTTCATAAAATAGAGAAAGGTAAATAAAAAAAAGCGCAATTTGAGATGAACGAGTTTGAAAAAAACTCATCCTAATTTATTTTAGGCTCAGAAAGTGTTGCCTCCATGACTGTATTTTTATATCTTGATATATTTTTACCTTTTTTTTTAAGTATTTGTTGTCATGGCTCACCCACTCATATGATGGTGACACAGCCACTAAATTAGTTTTCTGAAAACACACATGAAAAGGAAGAGCAAACTGGCCAGGCCCGCAGTGTAGATGGCTCGTCAGACCTAAGCTTTGATTGTGCTCTTCTGGGCCAATCCAAGATGGGACAAAAGCCTCGAAATGATGGCAAGAAATTGTTGCAACGTAGTAAATGAGTATTGATCTTGCTTTGTACCTGAAACTGTCACACCTATGTCCCTGGGAGTGAAACTCAGGTTAAACTATTGGGCTGAACACTGAACCCATCATTGCTGATGCATCATTGCAACCGTAGTTGGTTGCTGAGATCTAGCTCACACTTGTTTGGAAAGTATGTTGTTCTCAGTCACATATTTTTCCACAGGGGAGGACCAAAATCAGCCTCCGTCTGCTCAGCCACTTTTTATTCCCCGAAGATTGCAGATGGAAATTTCTGGGAGCTCAGTCAGTTGCAGCAAACAACAAGATGTAATTTATCAATGTAAAGAAGGATTATTTCATGCCGAGCATTATTTTTCTTATGAACATATATAACTTATAGGGCAGAGTATTAATGAACATCTTAGAAAACATTTACTTATATTGTTCTTTGTCATGAGAGTGTTATTTTTGCTGTAAATTCTTACATCTCTTTCACCAAGTAACCAACAAAAAGGTACAGAGTGTGAGACAGCCGGTTATTGTTTCCTCCCCTGCTCTACCAGCTTCTTATTTATCTGTGTTCATCCAAAAAGGGTGACGAGTGCCTGAAAAAACACCTCCATCTCTTTTTCAGAAATCATTTCTCCACTCAGTGTTTACAGTTAGTCTCAGTTGAAGATTAAAGATGGGTTTCTGTTTCTGTTTCAGCCCTTATCTCCAGAAAAGCCAATTAACAGATGTTGGACATTCATTAGTAAAATACTACATTAGTAGTAGCTGATTAAAATTTGCTTCGTGAAAGGTTTTAAGTCACCTTTCCCATTCAGAATTTATTTAAAAAGGCTTTTTAATTATTCTCAAAAATGTTTATCCAACACAATTAGAATATGAGCATGTGTCCATGCATGTAAAGTTCATTTTCATGCTGATGTGGTGCTCTGTAATGGAAACAGTGCATCTTTATAATGGTATATGTGTGGAATGTGAAAGCATGCTATCCATTTATGTGCATGAATGAGGTAGAACATGTCTGCAGCAGGGGTCTGTCGATTATAGCTGCGGCGGAGTGCGCTGAGTGTCACAAACGGCTGTGAGACGCTGCTGGCTACTGGGGTTATTCAACACCTCTGTGGGCGGTCTGAGACTCTAGGCACAGGTGCAGCACTCAGCTTCAAATGTCTCTCCCTGTAGGATGAAATACCGTGTGTGAGCTATTGTCATTTTCCTTCTATTTATGAAAATGGTGTTTGTAGCAGTTCATGTTTGGGGAGGCTTTGGATGACAATGGACATTGTATTTTACCTGTGGCCAACAGTGGCAGGTAGTTGTTTTGTTTGTGACACAGACTAGTTTATCTTATAGCTAAGTCTTTATACATATTCACAACATGAGATTATTTTAATAAAGGTATGTCAATGATGTATTTTCATGCCCTGTGATTGCTTGTCCAGCATGTACCTTGCGTCTTTCCTGGTTGCAACAGGAATAAGCGCTAGCTCCCTTGTGACCCTGAATCAGGTGTAGAAAATAGATGGACTGATGAATGCTTCATCCTGAAATTTAGGAATTGGTTAGATGCCTTGCTGAGTTTCTTTACAAAAAAGTTTTTAAAAAAGTCATATTGAGTGCCACGGTAGTGTAAAGTTTTTTTTTTATCTACTTGGATATCTAAAAAAAATGTTTAAGTAAGCATTATCTATGTAGAGCCCTGTCACATTTTAAAAACAAGTGTATAAAAACATTGTAAAGATCCTTTCATGCACCCATTTCTGTCACATTTCACTGAAAAATGGTCGTCAATCAGGGAGTTTGTACTGATACTGTTTTGTAAACTGAAGTAAGAAAAATATTTGTTGAAAAAGTTCGTATCAGAAGTTGGAATTCTTGCAGTTCGCAAATATTTTGTTTCTAAATAGAACTGTTTCAGCTTGGATATCGTTGCACAAAGAGTGGTTTATAGCCTCACCTACTGGATAACAGCGGGATTGTCCGCAACTGTCTTGTCTCCATTTCACTCCTTTTTTTACTCCACATAATTTTCTTTTCTGCCATTTCATGTGCTGTGTTCTTTTACCCTCCCTCTCTCTTTGTCCAAGGCTAATTTCTCCTATTTCTCTTCTTTGTAGAATATGCCAGAACATAACAATGAGCTCCAACAGCACAGACCCTGGTCTCCTCCTGACTGTCATTCCCTCACCAGCGTCTACAGACTACCCACCATCCAATGCCCTCTACCATGGAGAAACAGATGGAGCAACTTGGCTGGTTTTAAATCCAGATTCTGTCAATGATAGTTCCGCTTTCACCAGCAGACTCTTAAATGTCACTTTACCAAATGGAAATGAAACGGCTGCCATTAACGGACTGGGTGGTCACCCCGTGTGGCAAGTTATCCTCATCGTCTTGCTGACTGGCACGCTGTCACTGGTCACCATTATTGGCAACATTCTCGTAGTGGTGTCCTTCAAAGTGAATCGCCAGCTAAAGACGGTCAATAACTACTTCCTGTTGAGTTTAGCTGTTGCTGATCTCATAATAGGCGTAATTTCAATGAACCTCTATACACCTTATCTTGTAATGGGCTACTGGGCCATGGGCAACTGGGCCTGTGACCTCTGGTTAGCAATTGACTATGTTGCAAGCAATGCGTCAGTTATGAACTTACTGGTCATCAGCTTTGATCGCTACTTTTCAGTCACCAGACCTTTGACCTATAGGGCAAAACGGACCACAAAGCGAGCTGGAATTATGATAGGCTTGGCATGGTTTGTGTCTCTTGTCCTGTGGGCCCCGGCCATACTCCTTTGGCAATATTTCGAAGGTAAAAGGACAGTCCCTTCAAATGAGTGCTATATTCAGTTCCTCACAGAGCCTGTAACTACGTTCTGCACAGCCATGGCGGCATTCTACCTGCCTGTGACAATAATGAGTGTCCTCTATTGGCGCATTTACAAGGAGACCCAGAATCGTTCAAAAGAGTTAGCTGGGTTGCAGGGTTCAGGGGGCCGTGGTGGAATAGGGGGAAGAGGTGGTAACATGCGTGGTGAGAGGTCACGTTTTATGCATCAGACAGGAAGTTCAAGAAGTTGCAGTAGCTATGAGTTAACCAGATTGTCCAAGAAAAAGAGCACATGTCGAGAGCTGGTTGGACGCTTTCACTGCTGGCCTGGGGTCCGCTCCTGGAGACCTGGTAGTATCCGGCATGGAGATGGTGATCCAGACCAGAGCAGCAGTGACAGTTGGAACAACAATGATGCTGCTGCTTCTCTAGACCACTCGGGGTCCTCAGATGATGACGACTGTGCCGGAGGAGAGATGATTTCCCAGAGTCATGCTATTTTTTCAATTGTTCTGAGCCTCCCTGGCATAAAGGCCGCCGTCAATTCGCAGCTCACCTCCTGTGAGGATTTGGATGCTGCCTCGGAGGAGGATCCCCTGAGGGGAACTGAGTGTAACAGAGACAGCCTGTCAACAGTCACCACCAACACCACTGCCACTACTACACCTGAGGGAACAAACAGCTCAGGAAATAGCTACCACCAACGATTCTGCTCACGCAAGTCTCAGTCAATGTCTTCAATTCAAGCTAACTCTAACCAAGGATTTCTGGATGGTACTCCAACAGTCGCTACAGCCGGCACTCAAAGCACTACAACCAGCACGGCCACCAAGTCCCCTACTGTCCCAATGTCCTTCAAAGATGCAGCTATGGCTAAGCGCTTCGCTGCACGAGCAAGGACTCAGATCACTAAGAGGAAGCGCATGTCTCTAGTGAAGGAGAAGAAAGCAGCTCAAACTCTCAGTGCCATCCTCCTGGCTTTCATCATCACATGGACACCTTACAACATCATGGTGCTGATTAATGCTTTCTGTAAAGTGTGCATTCCAGAGACACTGTGGGCAGTAGGGTACTGGCTGTGTTATGTCAACAGTACAGTTAACCCAATGTGCTACGCGCTGTGCAACAAGACCTTCCGTACGACCTTTAAAATGATACTTTTGTGCCGCTGGGACCAGAAGAAAAGAAGGAAGCAGCAGTTCCAGCAGAGGCAGTCTGTGGTCTTTCACAGGAAGATTCCCAGGGAGTCCACGTAAATGAGAACCAGTTTGGATAGTTGATCAGAGTTGACTGATTTAACACAGGACAAGGTAAAGAAAGAAGCCTCTATATTGAGATTCTTCGCCAAAATATCCTTCATGTCCTTCTTTGCTGTTTTGTTCGAACACAGCAAACCTATTTGATGGTGTTTGGTATGTGTTGTGTCGATGGTCGCGTTTAGCAAAGTTGATGTGTGGAGGTTTGCCCAAGGTGATGTCCAGATATGGAAGTGTTGCCTTTCTTCTTGAAAAACTCTTTCACACAAGTAAAGAGAACATTAATAAAGTGGTAAACAATTGTAAAGGGCTTTTAAAATGCGTTACAGGAGAAGTATTGAAGTGCAATTGAAACAAACAGATGGCCTGTATTTGTCATGGGAGGAGGATTCTTATTTGTTATTCTGGATTTGTAAAGTGCAAGGTGGTTATGCATTTCCAGTAAAACTGTATCCGTAATTGGTTCTTGAAAGCCAAGGCAAAAACAATTTAATGTTCACAGGCTTCTACATTTTGACAATTTACTGTGACATTTTATTGATTAGCATGTGTTTTTATGAGAGCTTATGAGAATTAAGTTTGTACATGAATATAGCTTTCCTGTGTTAAATGGAATATTAAGAAACAGTTCCTCAGTTGTGTCCCTAATTTTAGGCAAAAGATTTGTTGTTTGTATTATACATGTTTTTTGGGGGGTTTTTTCTCGGTATTCCAGAGATTTTGAGCCAGTGAGTTGTGAATATTTTATGTGGCACCACAGTCAGTGAACTGCTGTTGTGTTCAATGTGATGTTGTGGTTTTTATATGGTGGAGACAATGAGTACATTGGGTGTGTTTTATGTACTTGCAGTTTTCTGTCAAAAGTAATGATTATAGAATGATAAAATATTCTCTTATTGTGCATTTGGGTATTTCTAATTTTGTGAAAGATTTTACACACAAAGATGGCCAATTAAAAAGAAATTGCTGTTAAACCAGCTTTAAAATTTCTACAAAACTATTAAAAACTCTTTTGGCAATGGCCTACCATATTTAAAACAGGAGCAATGGCGGTCTCTGGTGGCTGACCAGGACTACTGTTACTCAGAGTGCAATCATGTCAACATCTGCACTGTAATTCAAGCTCCTAAAAGATGACTGTGTGGTAATGCGCATGTAGGCCATATTAGAAGAATGGCCACAATCAACAAAAGCATCATAACTGTGCTTCTTTTAAAAGAATAATGAAATCTTGCAGCATATGATTTGTATATACAGTTGACACCAGTCTTGCTATACAGTATCATCTGTACACACCAACAATCAAGTAAAGATGATTGATTTATTGGCATTTTCAATTTGTCATGCACTTTGTGGTATTTGTATCTTAAATAAGTATTTTACAGTATTTCTACACCCAAATCGTTCAGTATTTATAATATGGGAAATATACTGAGGGTAAAAGATAAACTCTATGATGGTAAAAGTAGTTTATCAAGAAAAGGATTCTTAAGTGTAGGACACAGTGGTCATACTCAGTGACACATATCTGACTTGTGTATAAATCCTAAAAATAAATACATACATTTGTAAAAATACCCAGTCATTCTATAATAAGTATTTTTCTGCTTCGGACACATTGTGCTCCGTTGAGTCTCAGTGTGCCTCTATACATGATGAATTACAATGAAAACTGATTTATTTTGTGCTTTAGTATTGGGGATGTAAACTACCGAAATGGTGAACAGTTTGTTTCATTTTAAAGATGTCAGTTATACTATTTTAAGTCAATAAAATGAAATAAAAAACTGCTCTGTGAAATTGTCTCTTTTGTGTATTGCAAAAAAAATAAATCAATATAGGATTTGAAATATAAGGTTTTAATTTGTTCTCAGATTTGCATCGTAGCCCTAAATTCTGCAGCTGCAGTATGAGGAAGCAGGTGAGTAGTCTCTGTCATGCTGTGTTGAAACGATGTTCTGTTTGTATAAGTTGAGTTTTGTTTTTTGGTGTTTTTTTCTATATCAATAATTGATGAAGACAATGTTGAAAAGGGAACATTTAAAGATTTGTTGGAAAGAAGTATGCCACAAATCTTGGTACTAGCTTGATTGTCAATTTTTTGTGGTTAGTAATTGCTGTTGTATTGACATGATTTGCCATCAAACCTATTTATATAAATAATGCCAATGTATTGGCCAGTCTGTTATTCAGACAACATCTGCCGTCTCTATTATGATTATGACCATATTATTTTAGCACAGGGTCATACAAGTCCCTTAAATAATTTCTAAATGTCCAAGGGGAATTGCATTTGTTTCTTCATTACAATAACTCAGGGGTCACTTTTGCCTTTCATTCAAGTGAGGAACACATCAGAATTATGTAAATTTGGATATTTGCAATTACAGACAAATTCAATGGAGGATGACTGTGGTTGTTGAAAAGCTACTCCTCCACATTACTATCCATTCAGATTCATGCAGCTATGACTCCAAAACAAAATGTGCTTTGTCTTATGACATGGAATTATTACTTCCAAGTGTAAAGTTTAATTTCCAGTTTTATGTCAAGTCTGAATCCTTAAAGGAAACAGAATGAAGAATGGATTTTTTCCACAAAAAAGTCACAATCAATTTCAAAATAATACTGATATGATTATCTAATACTAGTCAGGAGTTGTTTTTTTACTATTGTTATTTTCATTATTTTTATTTATTCACCCTTTCCAACATGGAATTGAATCTGAAATCTTAAGATACAAATTTCAATTGGAAGACTCAGCTGCACGTCCTTCTTCATATTTTTTTTAACCCTACTAGGGCTGTTGATATTATTTTGATTATTTTGTGCAAAAAACGTTTCTTTTCTTTTTACACTATGTGGATGAATTAGAAATATCAGAAAACCTGATTGGCTGGCTTGCTGGCATCTGTTGGCTGGACACAGCTGAAGCATATTTTCTGATTGAAGGGATGCACTCTGAAGTGGCGGTGACATTTAGCAAAACAGGAAACTTTTTTGACAGATCTGAGATTACTTACTTATCTTACTTAAGCTTCTGAAATAATTGTCTTGTATCTGATCAACATGATTCCTGTGTCACTGTCTAACACAAAAAACTCACTAATTGTCTAATGTCAGTTGCATAAACAAAAGTTGTTTTTTTTAACCTGTCCACACTGCTGCAAGTTCTCGTGATGAGGCCTGACGAAGTTAGTGAGGGGGAGTCTCAGACAAAGCCAAATGCAAGATGGCCATAGAGACTAGACATGTGATGAGGAAAATACCAACTTCATGTGACCCATGGCTAAGGAGCGGCTCATAGACGAAAACAAATACCCACTTGTGTCGATTTCGTCAGTCTTCACTAAACCAGTGAGGAGAATCCACAAGTCAGGCAAGTAAACTGCATTTGAATTATTTTAAACCTAACAGAAAATATGTATTTTTGCTTTACTGTTGTCTGAGATAAAGAAAAATATAGCATTGACATAGAAGTTTCCATTTGCAATTGATTTAGCTCACTTGTTTTAAAGTGAAGTCTATATATTATTTTGGCTTTTACCAAAGGCTAATCGAAGGACATGTTCAGCTGGCCAGGTTTTCGTTCTTTAGGTAAACACAGTTTAAAGAGTGGGTCTTTTCAAAGGTCAGAATCAAGAATAGAAATAATTATGTGTAGTGATGTCTATGTGAATGCTTGATTCTTGTTTTGATTTCTAAACTAAGGAAATCATTGTATTAACATTTACAGGGAACAAATTAGCATCAGGTCTCAATAATTGACTCAAAGTTTGAAAAATTAAATGTCTTGGAAAAATACTATCTATGTTTTTATGTTATGTGACAGTTTGAAAAAATAATTTTAAGGACAATCTTTTCCTGGAATAATCAAATTTACCTTTATTAACTATCAGACATAAAAAAGAGCTCCGTTACATCATGGGGTAAACGTCTGTACCGTAGATTGTGCAAGTTTTTATTTATTTTTATTTGTTTCTCTATTGCTACTATTGTTTTTGTTTTTTCATAGTGGCTCTGGTTAGTAACAATGATGCATAAAAGTTATACATAAATACATTAAATCTTCTAAAACAGATACCCATGTCTTGGAGATTATTTAAGTACAATGTGAATATTATTACAACAGTCTGAGGAAATTAACAAAAAATCTATCGATATAACAGTAATTTATTTTAAAATTGGATTCATGGAGCAATGAGAAAACACTTGACATTGGCACACTTTGTGTACAAAAATGAATGTATAGATGGAAACACAAGATACAAGGTCAAATTTAAAACTTCAGGCACAGCCTCTGAAATGAATAGACAGAGATGTCCAAACTTGGTTATGTTGTCTTCTAATAGTTATATTCAAGGTGCATTAAATATGCGATGAGTCTGTGAGATGTCTTTCTTTTTCCCTTTTCTTCAGCCTGTGCAGATCTGCTTCTATCTGGATGAAGCCAGCGTGGTCATAATGCACACTATTAAGACGGTTGAGACTCAAGTTCCCTTCCTTAAAGAAAGTTTCTTCATGTCAACCTTCAAAGGCAGGAGGAAGAGCAGTGTCACACACATCCTACATAAGCAACAGCACTCACTTCTGAATCAACAGCAGTGCATTTTAGAGCACCAGCAGCACAGTCCTCAGCATTTTAATCCCAGCCCAGTTGAAAATGGAGCAGGACAACAAACTCCTGAGCATCAGCGGCTTGCTCGCTCCGTCAGCAGTCCGTTATGCAAGACACCCGAGCTTGGGCGAGCAGATGGGGAAAGGAAGGAGGGGCAAAAGGAGAGAAAGGCTCACATAGGAAGTGAGGATGTGCAGGGGAGGGGAGGGGAGCGTGCAGCTGTCAGAGCCAGTTCCCTCCTCCTCTCAGCATCAGCAGAGCTGGGGGAGCTGGCATCATCCTCACAACTGCCATTAACTGTGGTGGGAAGACAGCAGGGATTAGCTAGCTCTGGGAGAGCTCTAACAAACCAAGGACCATCCACAGCAGCGGCCCAGGAGGAATCGCATTATGCCCCGGCCCGACCCCAGCAGCATGGCCTGCTAGCCAAGGGTGTTCGTCTACTCAGGAATATGGGCAACCAGGAAACCAAGCAAAGGAAAGCAGGGGGAAGTGGTGGAGCAACAGGGGATGTCTCCTTTGAGGGTGAAGCGGAAGAGAGAGAAGTGGAGAAACAATCTAAGAAATCCCACAATAAGATAAGTAAAGGAGGAGGTGAACATGGTAGTAAGAAGAAACAAAAGTCAGAGTCAAAGGGTTCTATGTTTTCTGGAATGAAGATCAGGAAGAGTTTATCCAAGGTAAAAGGTTTGTCTAAGGATGACACGTTAGAAGATGCAAGACCAGAACATTTTGGCAGAGCTGAGACAAATGCTGGTGCAGAAGCTAGCCATTCTGCGGTTGATATGGGCATGTTATCAGATACCGAGAGGGATCTCAGTCCTTTGACCAAAAACAGTCCACCGTCTGTGGAGGGGTTTGGCCGAAAGATGAGCTCTGGGTCAGATGCTGACCTGTACAGCTTTCACTCTGCATCAGCTGAAACTGAAGATTTATTTTCTGATATACAGCAAGCCATTCGAAATCAAGGTGTGGTCAGTGACATGCTGATGGAAATTGCACCAAGCCCTTTAAATGGAGGGCTTACTTCCAAGACAGTCATATATCCCCATCTGGAAAAGAGGTCGTTCTTCTCATCTGTCAATGAAAGTGTAGCTCAACAACTGCAATCTAAGAAAGCAGAGACTGATAATACTGAAATACCCATGACAAGAAATTCATCGACTGAGAGTGGTCCACCATCATCAGCTGAGAGAAGCAGTGGCAGCATTTTCCCTAAAACTAACAGCACTCTCAGCTTCCAGGACACTACTCCCACCACCACCACCAACACCTCATATGAGAGTGCTGAGGAGCCCCAAGATGATCTGGAGAGCCTAGATCTGCCTGTAGAGCCAACTCAAGAAAACTGGGCTTCACAGAACAAAATCCCTTGCTTGTCATCTGGCCTGTTGGATCCTATATTTACAGGGACGAGCTCTATTGGAACTCACAAGAGTGCAAGCAGCTTGGACCTGTCTGTTGAGAGGGATGAAGTGGAACGTGCGAGACAAGACTTTCTGTCTCTTAAACGAAGGAAGAGTAGTATGTCCATCAGCTATCTGACAGTAGACATTCCCCCTGTCTCCCAGACTAGACGGACGTCTGCAAACTCCCCTACTTCTGTCAAACTCTACCCTCCGGTCCACCCTTCCTATGTTAAGACGACCACACGGCAGCTCACCTCTCCGGTTGGTTCCCCCCTCACCAGTCCCAATGTGCCACGGAAAACTGATAACACTGAGTCCCTGGACTCCAGCAGAGCCGAGGGGTTACTTGGGCGCAAGCAGAGGTCTTGCTCCATCACGGGGCCCCATAGTGACTGGTCTGAAGACCTAGATGAGCCTGGAAGAGATGAAAATTCTGTGACTAAATCCTCAGAGCAGGAACCCGCAGACAAGAGTAACACAAGTGGAATCTACTGGACTTTAGGTTCAAAGAGATCACATTATGGGAGGAAGAGCTCATCTTCTACAACATCCTACCTGGATGTTTTCTCTGGTGAGTCAAATATGAAAACATTTGAATACATTATCAGTGCGGGAGAAATGTTTTATAAAATGAACACTATTTGTAGTAAACCTTTTAAATACATTTTTGGTGTTGGAAGACCTATTGATAACATGAGCACAAAAATACAGGATTTAATTTAAGATGATTTATTCCAAAGCCCCATTAGGTCAGATGTGACTTTAGGATCTGCAACTCTACAGTCAAATTAGGTCGTAACTTTGTGAACCCACAATAATCTTCTCCTCTTATGTAGGTTTAAGTAGCCGTTGCACCTTACAAATGATTTCAGCAGGATTTTTGACTTCATGATGAAGCAACAGCTCATGAGAGAAAAGAGGAAACGGTAAAAGGGTTTCTCGACATGCCTTCAGAGCAAACATCTCCCTTTTATCAGACAATGTCGCTCTGTGCTCTTTTGTGCTGTGGGGCCTTTCGTGAGCTCAGCTGTTGTCTACTGTCTGTTGATGTGCTCATGCAGAGTAAGCTGCCGCAGCACCCACCAACAGTGATGCTCTCCTCAGATTGCACTGGCTCAGATGCACACACTGGCATAAACACATATACACATAGGGCATTTGTTGATGTTAAACACAAGTGACAGTTTGTCTTCATGATAGAAATTCGTCATGAAATGAGATCTACTTGAATTTCTTTCAGGTAAACTAAATGCACCAAACAAGGGAGGAACATTGCATCTTAGATCCACATTGAAATTTGAATCTTGAACTTCCATAGGAGGTCATTTGTTTTGCCTTCGTATCACACAGTCAAATCACTTTCAACACCGAAAACGATTAGCTAAAAGCCATTGTCAGAGAACTAACTAAAATCTACAAAGCGGATGTGTCTGGATTTGAAAGTCTAAGTAATTTAGTTGTTCTGTAACTTGCATAACTTGTTCCAATAGACTCCAATAAAGAAGGAAAAAAGATAACAATTGTTTAGTTCCTTTCAAACTTGTCTAAACCTTACTGCACAACCTAGTGACTGATTCTGATGCTCAACAAGAAATGAAAATATTCATAATGTTATATCCTAGCCAGGAGCTGTGGCAAGAAGGCAAATTAAGCACTCTTCACTGAATTTTCTACTCACCAGGGCATTGTATTTTCTATGCATACTATTTATTCAAATACAGAGTTTGCAAGCTACATAACCACATTTAAAGTTTTAACAAATAACACCAAGTCTACTCACCTACATGCAAATGGTGTGAACTGTGTTTGCACATGGAGGTGTTTAATTATCACATCTAAATCTGAAGCATGTAAAAATTTCTCTTATTTAGTTTCTCAGTGATATCACAGTATTTGCCATAATATAAAATGTGGAGCACAGAGTAAAAATGTTAATGGTGCTGCTCTCACAAAAACACCTTTGCTCTGTTATCAGGTCGTACTCTGTTGGACAGGCTTTGTTTACATCATGGAAATGGGTCTGTAGAGGAGGAAGCAAAAGAAATGTGTCACCGAATGCTGGTCTATGGTCTGCTGCAGCCCTTCACAGACAGTACCACGGAGCACCACCGCGATGGGACAGTCTCAGCTGTCTTCAATGTGAGTTTACTCCCTTCACTATCTGCCATCACACTTGTTTCACAAAACTGACCACACACAGTAAGTTTAGCTGCATTCAGCTGAGGTATTTATTTGCTCATTTTAAAATGATAGGAGTAGAAATTTGACCGTTTAAGGGTGGATTCATTTTTATGTGCTCTGACTATATAATCTAGCACTTTAAAACTTGTCCCACTTTTACTGCAAACTATAATTCAAAATTCCTGAATCTTTGTGAATTCTTATTTGGTAAGAGGACTAGGCCCAATGAAATACTTACTCGCCTTACCTTCTTGTAGTGTTTTAGTTTGAAAACAATGACACATGAACTGCTGAGCAAAAAATATGCTATGTAAATGTTGTGCAAATGCAATCTAGTATGTTTTACTATGGTTTGGGTCCTATTTGATTTTATAACCTGATGAGCAACAATGGATGTAGACAGTGACTTTGTGAAGGCTGACTTCATGAATCTTTAATTTTCCATTCCAGTAATGCATAGCTCAAACCTAATCATACAGTACATGCCTCACAGTCACTTGCACTGTTCACTACGACCCTTCAAACTGATTTTTATCAAGTTAACATGAAGCTTATTAATTCAACTGATAATTATTTCATGTTCTGTAGGTTTGAATTAGAATACTGAATAACTCTGGGAAAATGTATTTGAACCACACGGTCATCCATCTTTGTAATCCCACGTGGTTTTGTATAATTTTTTCTCAGAGAGAGATTTATTGTATGTGTCTTACACTTTAATGAAAATTGAGCAATTTAAATATGCCAGTTTAGAGTTACTAAAGTCCAGTGCAAAAGGACAAGCATGAGGTACTCATAGATGTTCAGGCATTTTCTCTCATGACTGGATTAAAGGCACTCCCTCTGACACTAAGTCTTGCACACGAACACAAATGCATGCTTCAGTAAGCCATCTGCTGACCGCGTTATGTAACAACTCCACGTGCCTTGGGCTCAGGCTGCTCTTCCATGGCAAAAAGCTCAACATGTCAGGATTGAACATTGTCCCTGCTCTTGTCTTGCCCTGAAGGGCAGCATTATTCAACTTGGCCATGAATAACCTTTACTGCAGCTATCACAAGTGCAGATGTCATTATTAAGGTTTTCTATCTTGTAGCTTCTTAGACTTGTAAAATACATTCTCAGTCATTCTATGCCTCTCATCGGAATGTCTTATTATACATCAAATATTTATGTTCTCTAAATCCAAAATAAAGTTAGAAATGAATTACTTTTTTTCTCTGCAACAATTTTTTCCATTTTCTTAACAAAACATGAATATCCTCTTCACTATATGTGAAACATCTATCTCGTTTTACATGTGGCTTCAAAATTAAATTGGCCTGTGAAAATTTGGTAAAACATAAATAGCATATGAATACTCTTTGAGCATGACTTTATATGAATTTGGGCTCTGCCAGAGAAACAGAATACATCCATACAACTCATGTCTTTAAAAAAAGTGTAACTCTTCATGCTCACATGACCACATATTCATGCTAAATAGATTAAGCTGGTCGACTACTTATTAGTGTGTCTGTCCATATATTATCCTGGGATAGACTGGCAACCAGTCCAGGGAGTACCCGGCGTCTTGCCCAATGACAGCTAGGATAGGTTGTAACCCCTAGGACCCTGAATTGGTATATGAAGGTACAAACATAAAATAAGTACTTATCATTATGGAAATTAAGTAAAACCTTTATTAGTAAGGCTACCTTATTTCTCTACAATTCTCTTCTCTCTTAAAATTTTCACCCAGAAAATGTTCCTTCCTTCCTTTATGAGCTGGTTCTGCTGACACTCATGTATATTATTACCCAGCTTTAATAAACCAATTTCCTTTTGTATTCAAAGTCACACTTTTCCTGTTATGAATCTTTAGCCGATATTATTTCTGTAATTTGATTTAAAAAAAAAACGAATAAACATGTCACAAATAGACATTTTTAACTGTTTTTAATTGCATTTGTTGACTCTTAATGTAAAGAATTTTGTTCCTGCCAGTATTTAGTTGTCAAGAACTCAAACAAAAATTTCTTCAGATAGGAATTACTTACTTTGTTACTACTATATGGTTCTCTAGTGAAAATCTGTTTCTAATGCAAGCTTTATAAATGGCTTTACCTTAGTAATTTATACGTACTATAAATACTGATAGACCTGGGACTAGGGACTGCAGAATGTCAGAAGTCTTTTTTGGATGCTGATAAGTTACTCAAATATGTGTGGATAACTTTCAATTCTGGACAATGATGCCAATGCAAAGAGGAAATATGGCCATGGTGAGAGGCATGGCTGCATCTCTCCATATCGAAAGGCCCCAGTCCTAAGAAGAGGATGACTCCTTTATTGCATCAGGTGTATTTTCATATTCTTGTGTTCTAAACTATGTGAAGGAGGAGCAGCTGTACACCTGGGCATCTGTGGGCCTCCCGGTGTCCTCCCACCTGTGGGAACTCTATGGGGGGCGGACTTCAGGCCGTGTGCAGCGTTTGAGATCCCCTTTGCATAGATCAACCAAAACCCCTGGTGCTCTGCACTTTCAGGTGGGTTACACAGTCTGCGCATCAATCAGTACTTTATGACTGGTATGGTTCATTATAAATACTTTGACTTTCTGTTTTAAAACCTTCTACATGTAAATACTCTGTACGATATATTTTTAAAAACTTGTAAAAACCAAATAATCTACATGGATGAAGTTTAGAATTTTTTTTTTTACCAGACTGACATCCATTTGGATGGACACAAATCTGACATGGTATTTTATGAAACAACATAATGACAAAATACTAATTTTAAACTAAGTGCACAGTAAGCAAAATAAAAAAAAACATTTAAAATGCTGATTAAAAAAAATAGTAGATTAAGATTTTGAAGAATTCTAAGATTTTTATCCTTCCTTCCAACTTTTATTTCTCTCATACTAAATACACAACATTGTCCTAAGTAATTTGAAAGTTTAAGTAAAGAAAATAGCCCAAAAACAAAGAATATTAGACACTAAATTATAGAAAAGACTTTTGAATCTTAATTTTTGAACATGAAAAAAATTAATAAAAGGAATGCCAATGGTTATAAAAGTAGCCGATTTCAAACAAAACAGCAGTTTAATACTTTAATGGTACATTGCTCCTTGTCCACCAGAGGTCAGACTTGTTTTGACAGAAGGTTCAATTGCAACAGAAAAAACTGTTTTTGCTTTTAAGAACTCAACGTGGATGAAATGAATAAAATGGCCTTTCTGGCTAATCATACTCTTTAAGATGCAATAATGTGACCACAATTTGGAAATATGTAAAAGAAGCCAGAAATTCCTTCCAATATGAGGCCCAGTGAGACTCGCTGTCTCTAGGGTCAAATCTCTCGGTATCCCCTCATCCCTACTCTAACCAGTCTGGAGCCAAAGGTCTGACAAAGTCTAGACATTATGGATTTCATGACCTTTTCTCAGCCTTTTTGCCTTGGTAATAAGCTCGCTTAGTTTTGAGTAGCAGGCTATGAACGCTTATTATTCAATAATAAGGTGTCAGATATAGTTTTACAAAGGCATAATGCATGTACAAGCAAAATTTATTTTATTTATATTTTGCACTTTTTTTTAACCTTTCTTATTGGTAAAATGTGAATATATGATGTTTGTTTTTCTATTTTTTTCTTTTTCATCTGTCTGGTTCACTGACAGACAGAATCCAGTAGGTTGAAGTCAGGTCTGTCATCCTCAGAAGATGAAAACGGTGTCATCCCTCACCTGGAGAAAACAATTGATGATCTGCAGTCTAAGATTGCTGCGATGCAGGACCAGCAGGCCTCCTCTGCGAAGAGCGCTGGAGATAAAACAGGAACTCTGGGTAGTTGGCACCTCAAAATGCTGCAGATGAGGGAAGGAAGACCGGAGAAGACAAGCCAGGAGGTTTCTGTTCAGACCTCACCTGTGGATGAGGGGTTTAAGTTTGATGTGCCTTTGAACAAAGGATCCTCCATCCCCAAATCTAGAGAAGGTTTTGTGTGCACTTGCCAGCAGAAGCAACAGAGCACCCCCTACCCTGTTCCTCCACCCCCCTCAATCACAGGCAGTATGCCCCCACCACCTCCACCTTTACCAGGGGCAGCCATCCCTCCACCTCCACCCCCACCTCCTCCTTTACCTGGTGTAGGGCCCTGTCCACCTCCACCCCCTCCTCCTCCTCCCCCACCCGGTTTTGGACCTCCACCCCCACCTCCTCCACCACCAGGTATGGGTCCTCCCCCTCCACCTGGAATGGGCCCCCCTCCTCCGCCCCCACCCCCAGGCTTTGGTCCTCCGCCACCACCAGGTCCCATGCCGTCCATGATGCTCCAGGAAACTGGCCCTGCCAAGGCTATGATAGAGCCCCCCAAGCCAATGAAGCCACTGTACTGGACCCGGATTCAGATCCCCGCAAAAAAGTAAGGATATGCTTTAGAATTTGGAGATAGATATGGATCGTTTGCGCAAAGATTTTCTCCGAACGGTAGAGATTTGAGAGGAAGCTTGTCCACTTAAGATTAAGATCGTCCACATGCTGTAACGATAATGGAGATGCTAACCTTGTGGAAAATAAAAGAGATGCAGTCCAGGCATCGTGATCAGCAGAGAGTAGACGGGAATTGTTTTTTTTTTCTTTTCCTTATTAGGGCTTGAAATTCTGTAGCTCTAGCCTACATGCCACTGAATTGGTTAGCTGTTGAGTTTGACATGTATATATGGGATGGATTCTGTTGCGTTTATAATTTGTGTCAGAGTACTTCTGTTACAACACGGTGTTAGATATACCTTTTTGTATTTTAACCTCTCTGTTTTTTGTTTTATTGTTTTGCTCTGCCTTCAGAAGTACTGGCTCACTGGTGTGGGAGAACATTGAAGAACCCACAGTAGATTTTGAAGAATTTGTAGAACTTTTCTCCAAAAGTGCCGTCAAGGAGAAGAAGAAACCCATTTCGGACACAATCAGCAAGTCAAAGGCCAAACAGGTACACATATCCTGATACTTTATAATCGTCTGTTGTTAACAATATTGGTACAACAGATTTTTTTTCAGAAATATGGCACTTATCCAGTCCTGGATTTCCCAATCTTCACTTCCACTCCTCTTATGACTCAGTCCTTTCCATTTCTCCTCACTGTCGCTCCGAGAGTTGCTTTGAGTGACGGGAGGAACTGCTGCAGTCAGACAGTTATTATGTGGTGTGAGCTCTGGCTCCCAACCGACTCCCTTGTGACCACCTAGTGGCACCGCGCCAATGACTCGCGTGCGGTGAAGAAACCTCACAGCCAGGATGACTGCGGAGAGAGAGTGGAGAAGTGAAATGAGTCGAGGAGTGGGAAGCTTGGGAGTTGTATTTCATACTATGGTTCCTCCCATTGTGCTTTCTGAATGACTTAGTTTAATAGCCAGACTCTTTCCCTTCCCAGTGCACATTATGCCACTCCATCAATCTGCAAGTCTAACATCTGATCTACAGTTCAGAACTGCTGTCAAGATACTAAAGTTGATGTGCTGTTTCTCAAAAGTAAGTGTTTAAATCACATATGATGTGGCTCCAGGGAAGAACATATCACCCATCACCCATAATTAATACTCTACGGGATCATTTGCAGTCGTTGTACAGGTATAATGTTCGTATCAGGCGTACATAGTTGGGAAATCCTTTAACTTTATGGTAAGTGGTAAAAGGAAACTCAGTTGGTGATATTTGTTAGTGTTTAAAAAACTGTTTCAGAAATATTTCAAGTTTAAGTGTTAAAAAAGACAATTACATTCCAACAACAACAAAAGAATCATGCTTGGAAGTCAATATATATGTACTCCAGTTTAGTATTTGGACTAAAAGGAATTTTCTCTTTATAAAAGATATTCTTTTGATTTGATGGAAAATCATTTTTTTAAAAGGTAGCAGGAGTTATTTTGGTATATCTGCCAGTGAGTTACTTAAGAAGGAAAAAAACCTGACCAACCTGAATTTGAAGTTCACATCTGGCATGTATACAATTCTTAAACACTCCTTTCCTAGACCTTAACAGTTGATAACATCTCTCACCACTTCAATTATCCTCATCCTCCTGGGCACTGTGAACTCGGCTGCTTTTTGACATGTATCCTCCTAAGAGCTTCCACCAGACAGCATCTATGATCATCGTGACTTGGCCACTTTAAAGGCCTCAGAAGACATAATAGGTGTTAAGAATTACTGTCATTGCCCAGTGTCAAGGGTGAACCCCTTTTATCAATCGTAAAAAACGTAAGGGTGAACTGTTCAGCTGCTGCCTTTTTTATTTTATTTTATTTACAGTAAGGTGCACTGAAAGAGTGAATATTCAACAGCTTCATAGTATGAGATTTACATCTGTTCAATACCGGAAAAGATAAATGGCAGCATTCATTTTGCATTAATCTATATTTGTTCAGGTTGTAAAGTGATGTGCAACTAAAAATCAAATTCAAACACAAAACTTTTATCTAAATCAATAAGTAATCTTGAAACATTGTTTCTTCTTATTTGTCAGTCGTTTGGCTTCAAGTATGTCGGAAAATAATGACATAGGCCCTTATCCCCAAAGATAGTCAGTTTAAGATCATAAGAGATAGAGAAGCTGTAAATCATCGGCAGCCTTGGCATTTTTGTCTAAAAAAAATGCTTAAACTCCTCTCTAGTCATGCCCATAGCTATGGGTGGGGGGTTTAAACAAATAGTCTTCCATAAATCATATTTCTCTGTTTTTTTCCATCGACAAACAGTCAATTACCAGCTAGGAATTCTTTAAATGGTATGTGCATCTTCTTTTTCTATAAAGAATTCAGACATATTTCTTATCCAGACTTTACCAGTTGGATAGAGTATGTCCCCTGTAATGCTGATATATGTGCAATGTAGTTTTCCAAACCTGAAAGATGCCTTTCAGGCCAGGATTGACCTCAAAACCAGCGGGGATGACATGGGAAAAATATTGCTTGTTTTTATAGCCACTATTTTTTTTCTTAATTTAAATTTTCATATAAATATCAGCAAGTTGTTAAAATGAAATAGTAGATATCCAAAAGACACACAATGTTTAATGCATTTGGTTTATCAACTCAGTAATACAAGATAATGTCTATGGATTCATTTAAAAAAGCTGAGGGGGTGTCTAGGTGTGATGGTGGTGATGCTCCCCATTTTACTCTAGGTGATCTTTGGTTCTAACAAGAAGACTGGAGTGCAGAGAGTGAGTGCAAGAGTTCCTGGGGGCTAATGTTAGTTAAGAGATTGGATAAAGAGATTGGCCGTCAATAGTTCTGTACATGATGGGGATTTTTATACACTGACTCCATATAGGAGTTAGTGTGTAAGGTAATTTAGAGATATCTGAAATGAAAAATAAACAAGTTGACCAAGCCTTAAGTGATGCACTCATTAAGGGCTATTTCTAATTAATATTAACAAAAGTATTTCTTTTAACCTAAAACCTATGAACATTTGGTTCCCATGAGGATATTAAAACATTGTGTCAGATCAATCTTTCTGGGTATTTTTGTTGAAAACGTTAGACATAAAAATTTTAGTCATGGTTGATGAATGGAGCTGTTTTTTATTATGAAAAAGAAAAACTAATACATTTCAAGAGTTTTCATTTCAAAACATAAAGAACAAAGTGAACTCTCTCTCTCCTAGACTGTGGACTTTTTTGTACTTTTAAATGAATCCAGCTGGGAAAACGTGATTGAAGACGATATCACGACTGTCAAGCAGTCACCCAATGTCACAGTCTCATGAGAGAAGCGAGCCAGTATTGCAGCTCAGTCTGCCTGCCCCTTGAAACTGTGGCTGGGCTGGGCAAAACAGACAGTTGAGGCCTGGTGATATAACTTCCTGTGTGTTTAAGAGGTCTGTGGTCTGTGTGATCTGGTTTCGATGGCAGCGTTCTGTCTGGATCACAGTGGGCTGCAGGTTTCCTGTCCTGTCCGTTTGCTACTTTGCAACCCAGTGAATGCTTCTGCTTACTGAAGCGAGCTCAAGCGAGTGGCTCATGTCTCTCTTTGGATGTATTTCTTCTTGAATGATGACTCTGGCTTGACATCCAACACCTGTTGGTTTGACAAGTTGGAGCTTTTAACTTAATAACCTAAAATTCTATTTCTTTGAGATCTTTTGCCATGGGTTTCCATGGTTTCGATTGTAAGCTATGATTACAACTTTTCATAAACTTGCTTAGCCTTAAGAGTGTCCCCAACATGGGTAAATAATATAAACTCTGCTCTGAAAAAGGCCCCCTGTAATATCCCTGTTTTCTGCTCTCATCTCCTATCATTGTCTTCTAGGTTGTGAAACTGTTGAGCAACAAGCGTTCACAGGCTGTCGGCATCCTGATGTCCAGCATTCATCTTGACATGAAAGACATTCAGAATGGTAAATGTTATGCAGTCCTACTCCTAACTCTATCCGTCCAGTTGCTTTGACACTTAATGGAGATATAACACAAGTAACTTCAAAGGGATATGTATTGGTACATTGGTACATTATGAGTAACCTGAAAATGTAGCTTTTATCCTTCGGATTGTGCCAATGGTACTTTTCAAATGTATTCAAGTGCAAAATGGATTAGCTAATTCATTGATGACAAGAAAGAAAAGAAAAGTTTTTGGAACTTTGCCACCGTGAAACCCTTTTTGCGCCTTGACAAACGTTTGAGTGAATTCCATGCCTTAATCTCATGCAGGCTTCATTACAGTCAAAAACTTTGTGTCTGCAGCTTGTCACAAAACACTGCAGCTCCACTCCTGACAGGCACTCATGATTGAGAGCTCTTTTTGTCTTTTTTGATTCCATGTGCTGGTTTCTGCTATTTTTTTCTCTCAAAACGTACTATTTGTTTTTACTTCTTCGTATGGGTGAGCTCCTCTTTGTCCTTGCGGCTTTACGCTTCCCCAGAGATCTCTGAGATCAACTGAACAGATGCTCATCGCTGTAATGAGGCATATTCTGCATAATACATATTTTTCATCACAAATGAGATCTTGTATATACTGACTTTGGTCTTTCCAAAGTAGAGGAAATGTAAAGGTTCAATGACGGTGCCAACTTATAACAGTTCACAACAGTTCGTTTTCAAATCTCCCAAGTGATTGGGATTCCCAGCAGAGAGAATTGTGTCTTTTGGTAGTTTGGTTTATGACTGAATACTAACACCAGTTTTCATCTGCATAGATGTTGACTGCAGATTTTGACTAATATGTCCAAAGAGAGGTTTTCATTTGAGCCTCACAAGAGCTTTATCGACTTCCTTTATGTAGAAATTGAACTTATGATTAGTTGCAGAAGAGATGCATTTAGTTGCATTCCAGACAAGACACATAACACACATAACACATTGAGTAGGCTTGACTCACTACCAAACCACAAAGTTCAAATTATTGTCATTGTGTAGATTTTCATTGTTGGTCATCCAATTCTCAAACAAATCTTTGTCTACCTTTCAAGTGAGATTCTGCTCCAGAGTGACAATCTTTACCAAAGCTAGCTGACTTCATCTCATAAGTGCTGAAAGACATTTGAGCTATTTGTCCATTGTTACACTCCTGCTGTCTGTTTTTTTCATGCTCTCATTTTGCGTAATTGCTCCCCATTTAACACCCACATCATGTTTTTCTGCGGCTCTCTGTCTCTGATGAGTTGTCACCATCTTGTCTTGGCAGCTCTGTTGAAGTGAAGTCATTCCATCCAGAGATGTTGATGGGAACAGACTGTCTTCCTGTTATAGTTACTCTCTGATTGCTCACCAGTATTCGCTCATCTGTGTGTCCAAACACTGTTCTGTGTTCTCCTTTTCATGCCATTCCTACTACAAAGTTGCATTTATTACTTCCTCAAACCTTAATCGCACTGCACCACAACACTCTGAGGACTGTTGTATTATAAAAGCTGTCTGTGGGGCAGTTTAATCTGTGTTGTTCTCTACACTCTGTGGAACTATGTGTTGAGTTATTATGTTAAATGCTGTTGATGCATTAATTTCAGAGCAGATTGGAAGGGCAAGTAAGGGCCATTCTGATTAACACAGTCATCCATCTCGTGTGTTAAGACATTGCTGCAATGGTGTATAATTAGCACTAATTGGAAACTTCAGTATATCACAAAACGTCAGATCAGAGGGGATATCTTAGTGGTTTGGTGAAGTGATTCCTGATATCATGTGCCTACACATGATTGTAGTCTTACAAAAACAGAATAAGCAATGAAAAGTTTTTCATTTATTTACTTCATTTAACGGATTTTACATCATGAATAATTATATTCTTTTGATGTTGTTCTTCACAGAACACCCAAAGGACTAAATATTGTCATTGTTGTCTTCTTAAAATGATTTAATGTAATTCTGAACCATCAGGCATTTGAGATGATTTGAGAGTCAAAGTTTGACAAAAATTAAGGATTCACTCATCAAAGCTTTATAATTGCTCCGATCAGTGTTGAGAAAGCACTTTATCATGTGTTGACTCATTAGGATATATCTGCCTTTAATAAAACTGAGTAACATTTTCAGAACGTGTGGATTTGTGACAGCCAGAGCCTTCAGAGTGCATTTTTCCCTCTGCTTTGCTCACAGCTGCTGTTGTTTGTACTCCTACTTGGCAGACACTCTGCATGTTTCATAGGACACTTCCGTGCTGAGTCTGCTTCCTGTGAGGCTTTGGAGCACCAGTCACAGTACTGTTGGTTGCCGGCGCCATGCTGGGGTTGAATGTGGTGGTAGATGCGGACTGATGGTTCTGGCTTTTGGTCGTAAGAGGGCCGCATCCCAAATGGCTTTTTCCAAAGAGTCTTTTCAAACAAGCCTCAAATCAAACCAGTCAGACGGACTCTGTTTGAGATAATGAAAACCAAATGGTTAAAAGAAAGTGAAAAAGCGAAAGTCACAGAAAATAATGTTTCTCTCTCTCCTTTTTTTGTTTTCCTGCAGGGGTTTAAGTAGAGAAGTGTGTGTTTGTGTGTGAGAGACAGAGAGAGGGTAGAAAGTGACAAAGAAGGCTCAGGAAAGATTGGAACGAAGGAAACAGGATCACATAACAGAAAAATGAATTGAAGAATGAAGTTGAGCTTCTAGATTGGTACAGCAGCCACTGAGGACTTCTTTCCACATACCTATCATTCTTTCTTCAAAGTTTGTTTCATGTATTCATTCCCATGTCCTGTAAATTGTGTTGTAGGATGCTTATAAAATGCCCAGTCATATTCAAAGTCCAAGCAATTCTTTACTTCAAGTCTTTCCTGCCTTAGAGTCTAACATCCTCTACAGTAATTTAACAGCTCAAAACAACGTGAATTATTTCAACACTCACAGCTTGAAAAAATACATATAAAGGTGCTGAGTGCTTCACTTGGTGATTGTGCGTACAGCAACACCTCAGCTCCGACACCGCAGACCCCTGGGCTCTGTTTGTCTTTAAACATTTACTTTCAAAGGATTAATGCTTATGGGCGCCAGGTCCTTGCGCCGAGACAAAAAGGCGACACGAGGAATTCAAACACAGAAGTTCAAACGCAGATCTTTGTACCTTTGACAGATTTCTGAGTCCTCTGTATTTACAATTTTTGCATGTGGCCCCTTGCATGCTATCGTGATGAGAACTGGTAACTGTTCAAACCAGCATAAGACTCGTAAAGTCAGAATTTTGCCCTTGTTTGATTCCATCTTGATCCTTCAGATTTGAATGTCTGAGTTTTTATTGTTTTGTGTCAGCCAAAGAAATGTTGTTTCAGTCTTGATGAAAAACAGGATGCCTTTGTGCAAACGTGATTTCTGACTTGTTAATGTTGTTCCTTGAAGGTAAGAAGAGAGATGTCAAATCAAGCTTTGTTAGTATATTAACACTGACCATCTCACCCTTGTCTTCCTCCTACAGCCGTCCTAAATATGGACAACACTGTTGTTGATATGGAGACTCTGCAAGCCCTTTATGAAAATGTGAGTATGAGTACGCATTTTGGGTGCAGAATTACTTCTGGGAAAACCTCATGGTCAGTTTTTTACTTTCTTCTGTGGTTAGCAGTAAATGTATTGTTTTCAAACAGATCTGATGTGGCAAATGGAATGATTTGTTTTACATATTCGGACATTGAATGGATGAATAACAGGCAATCATTTGGTTATGGAATGAAACACAAAAAGGCTTAGCCGTCATTCATATCAACAAAACATAAGAAATCTTCATCAGATATTATTTTTGTTTTAGTTGGAATTCAACCAAAGATGAACCACAAAATAACAAATGCTTTCCACAGAAATATGTCTTTCTGTGATTATCAAAGCATGAATCGCTGATGTAAAATCTCCATTTGCACTGCCAGTCAGAGATGCCACGTCACTGTGAGCGTTCTCTACACGGAGTTCTTACTCCGTGTTCCACTTGAAAGAAATGAACAAAGGAAGTGAGTATTAAATACTAAAACAAACAGTCGAACCACAAACCATAGTGGTATGTGAGCTGTTTGGCTACAGTATCAGTCATGTGTAGGTCTGTCTGCTGGGCTGGACGGGAACCAGCTCTTTTACGTAGTAAACATGTCTTCTACACACTGGATCTAATTCAATCAACATTTGTAATGCCCCGGTGAAAGGGGAAGTAATAGTTGAGAGGCTCCAAAATTTGTGTCATACAGTTTCATGTGAGAGTTCTAGGGAGGTATAAAAGAAAAAGAGAAACCACACTGAGATTTGCCAAGCCATACTACCACACTGTATTGTATAATATTAGAAAGGAATTACAAAGCTGTCATCAGTACTTTTCAGTATGTCTCCATTTTGGCCTTATATACAATAAATACATATTCATCAGTGTCCCCCACCCTGTGGAAATGGTTCAAGACCCTTTCAAAGTCAGGTCAGGAAATTATGGAACATGAAAATGAGCATGTTTTCCACATTTCAACTGTGATGCATTTTTAAGATGCTGTGAAATTCTTGTGAATTGCTTTTTGGCACAACTACACAGAATTAGCCTGGACCTTTGGCTGCCAGAGGCATATTAATAATGTTGATCATGGGAATGAGACTGCGGCCTCAGACAAGCGGTAGTTATGAACCAATGTGTCATAACTGAGGATCAAAAGTCTTCTAACCTCTCTGCTCACCCTGAGACTGCAAGCCCCCTCTCTCTCTCCTTCTCCCCCTCATGGCCTAAGGCTGTGTTATTGAGTTGAGGAGCCAAATTGTTTCTCTTTTGTATTGCAAGACTCCATCCTGTCTGTGGGTCTCCAGCCCCCTAAACCACAGTTGGCAGCACAGTCAGCCTGTCTTGAGGAATGTGAGGGGCTCCTAATGGTTACACCCTCACTCAATGCGCTAGAAGCTAGATCAGACTGCTTTTTCTTTTACTCACACAAACATGCTCACAAACAAACATGCTGAACCACACAAATATGCGCAGACTATACTGCATGCACACAGATGGAAACACACAGAGGCAGGGGGAGAGTCACTCAGTCTGTGAGCGGTGGATTATAGCTGCCCCTGCTCTTTGAACAAAGCCACCACCAGTTAAAGGGTCACTGTGATAGTGGAACAGGGCTCCCTCCCCTCTAATATCAAGCCGTAATCTGGGCCCAGACTGATTGTCTGAACTCCAGACTGGTACTGGCAAAATGTCACTGAGGTCAAATTGAGTTCCAGCTTCTCCAATGAACATTCAGATTCCAAATGATCACCTCATTCACCTTCGTCTTACATGTTATGGCTCTAGGAAATCTTTATTACTTGATGAAATTTGTCATTTAGGACCTATTCATTGGCAACTCAATGTACAATGAAACGCATAAATGTTGTTCCTTGAAAATTGAGTGACATAAATAGTGATTAAGCCTTGTCTGGCTCTGTTTAGCCCTGCAAAACCAAGCTAATGAATACCACTTGGCCACTGCTAGAATTCTGGCATCACAAATATCATCCCACTTTCCTATGCATTTGATATTCCACATGGGACTGTATTTCTCATGCTAACAACTATTGCAACATGCCCTAGCAATTCAAAGATCACACGCTAATGCCTACTTGTCCCCAATTACACCAAACACTGCTGGGCTCCACTGCTGCCCTTTGAAACGGATCTGCTTTGTGTTAAATATATTTACACTTGAAAACATCTCAAGAGAAGGCGAAGGAGAGCTTGCCCTTACCGACACAAGGCAGCGGTGTGTAGAATACTAATCGGACTCTCAGAATGTTTGATGTCTGTGTTTGATGTTTTCCAAGGATCCATGCCGTGGCCAAAATCTAGAGTGAAAGATGGAGGAAAATGTGGGGTGGGGGACCAGACTGTTGAGACTCAAAAGGAAAATGTAAACTCTCAGTTCTCTTCAGAGCCCAATGGACCCTGAATGGGTCTCAGGATGGTTTCATTGTATTGGCCATCTGCTTCAGAAACATTAACATTTATCATCTTGCCTCATGTGAAACATTTCTGACATTTCTGGCTTTTTTTAAACCACCTTGTATAAAACTGTGGTCCGGTGCCTGTCAGCAGGATAATGGTGGGGAATGTAACATAGCCGAAGGCAACTCTTTTGCATTTGTGAAACTTGCATTGTTTAGGCTCATATATTGTTGAGTTTATATACAAAATGCGATTTGAGAGTGCTTTTAAGTTTGAGATCAATTTGACTTCAAGCAGAAGTTGGAGGGTGGTGGTGGGCTTTAAGAAGCCCTCATTTGAATTCAGTCAAAAGAATACTAGGGTATTTGTAACCCTCAAACATCTTTGTTGAAGTGAAATCCGACAAACCAAATGTCAGACTAATCTACGATTACAGAAAATACTGAGTCTCTGAGTATGTGAGAGAGGTGTATTCTTTGTTGTTTTTTTTAACCGGGGGGTTGTGATTTTCAATTAATAAGACTGCCTATTAAGTTTTTTTCATAAATAGTTTCAAATCTAATTATTTGTATTGTTTAAGATTAGCAACTATTCAAAGAGCAGAAAAGTAGTCTTTCCAAATCTCAAACAGAAAATCTGTAGAATCTGCAGTTTCAACAAATTTACCAAGTTTTTCCTCAGTTTTTGGCATTGTTCTATGTGTAGATTCGTTTTAAAATCCAGTTAGCTCATTGCTTATCACAATGCGCAATCCTACATTATAATTAAGAAAAAAAAGATTTTTACAATGTTTGTTCTATTCATCCGTTTAATTTACTTCATCCTATTCAGGTCTGTCACAGGGCCATTGCACTCTCAAACAACGCCTATGGTCATTTTCCACTCATCAATCAACCTAATATACATGTTTTTGGATAGCGGGAGTAGCCTGATTACCCGGAGAGAATCTACTAATGTTTCATGGGAATAAATACAAACTTCCCACAGAAAGGTCATAGCACAGATTTGCCTGAGGAACCTGCCTGCTGTTAGGCAACAGTGCTGAGTACCGCATCCCGGTGCGCTCTGTTTGTGGAGATCTGTGTTACTCAAAAAGACATATTCAATTCAATGGGAATTGCAGGATTTTGGCAGCAGTGTCAGCTCTGGTCTTTCGAGAATAATCTTGTAAACTTGGGATACTTTTCTTGGGGTGTTTCTTCCATTCCGTTTGATAGAAAGATTCAAGCTCATCCAGGCTGGGTGGGGACTGCTGGTACGCAGCCACTTCTTGTGGTGTTGTACTGTGAGGTCCAGACTCTGTCAGGGTCAGTCAAGTGCTTACGCAAAGTTTTTTTTATTTTCTTTTTTTTTATGGCAGTTTTCTTGGAGAATTGTTTCAGGTTGTTGAATGTGTAATCTTGGCGTATAAACTTGGCCCTAGATTAAGAATTTAAGCACTAAAGAATGTTTTTTTTTATTCAGGATTTTTTTTCTCTCCGTATCTGTCTTTTCTCCACTCAGTGTTTCAGCTCCCTGTTGCAGAAGCAGAAAAAACAACTGCTCAACAGAGATTTTTCCCAATTGTTTTTGTCTCTGGCTTGGTATTTTCTGTCAGACATCATATATATTCAGGATTTTATTTAGTTTTTTGCCCTTTTGTTTGTGTTTATTAGATTTAATTAGGGACAGATTTGTCAAGCTGTAGAAGCTTGAAAGATCTCAAATAGAAGTAGGATGCATTAGTGCAAATCAGAATACCATTAAAGGGTTTTAATGCTCAGTTTTTGCTTTATAGATTGTAATTATTATGGAGTAAACTGTGTGTAGATAAAAAAAAATCCACTTAACCCCTTTATCAAAATTAAAGTGGAAATATTGTTCCCATTTAAACATGACTGTATTTCTTTCATCTCTGTCTTGATTTTGTTATCAAGTAAATCAACCAAAATATCCTTTTTCATCCATCTTCATTCCATAAATTTTCATTTCCATTTTCACTTTCCAGAGAGCTCAAGATGATGAAATGGATAGCATCAAAAAGCACATGAAATCAGCCCAGAACAAGGAGGATGCCAAGCCACTGGACAAGCCAGAGCAGTAAGAGCCAAGCCCGCCCCCTGAAGCAAATTCAACATGACATCTAAAAAATGTGTTGGGCTGACTGATCTTGTCTCCTCATCAGGTTTCTATTGCAACTATCACAAATCCCAAATTTTTCTGAGCGTGTGTTTTGCATTCTATTTCAATCGACTTTCCACGAGTGTATCACCTCAATCATGCGCAAAATTGAAATTCTGCAGAGAGTTTGCAAGGTGAGCCACTGTACTTTTAAATGCTTGTTTTTGTTTTGACTCATCCATCTTATTCCTTCATTTGTGTGTACCTTAGACTCTGCATAGTAGTAAGGGTGTGATGCAGGTCCTTGGCCTAGTGTTGGCTTTTGGCAACTTCATGAATGGAGGAAATCGGTCTAGAGGGCAGGCTGATGGCTTCACTTTGGATATCCTACCAAAACTAAAGGACGTCAAAAGCAGTGTAAGTATGTGGGTTTATAAAAATTAAAGAAAATGTTATCCTTTTTTAAGAGGTAGATGGCCTGTTGATCGGTCTTGGTCAGTTGGTCAGTCTTGACAACGGTCTCTCATAGATTTATTTTAAAAAGTGACACAATCTGCAGTGAAACACAGCTTTACTGCATTCTTTGATTGGCTTATACAATAAAAAAATGGTGACTTGTTACGGATGAACAGTCTCATTTTAGAATTGTCCCATCAAAGGTATTGTGTCATATTGAGTCTGGAATTTGAAAGGTAACTTCCATGTTGCCAAACATCTAACCGAAGATTTAAAGGAGAAGAAACTCTGTTTACAATTCTGATTCAATATCACAATGTGCTCTCAGCGCTGCCATATAAGGAAACAGTGGTTTGTGTGTTTGTGGTAGTGGATGGAGTGAGGTATGCATAAAGAACATCAAACTTTCCACCAACTCTGAGTTATGATGGCTTGTTGTATTGCTTTTCCACTGCTATGATTTACTCCTAACTTCTAAGAACACGCTCTCAATTCTTTCTTTGCCTTCACAAATTAAAATGTTCTGCTCCAAAATGATTCAATTAATAAATAAAGGGGCTTTGGTTTATTTATTTGGATGTTTTTTTCCTCTTTCAGGATAACTCCCAGAGTCTTTTGTCCTTCATCGTTGCTTACTATCTGAATCACTTTGAAGAGGTATGTTTTGGTTTCTGTTTATTTGAGTTGCTTCTCTGTTTTGCTCTAATTTGCTTAGAAATCCTTCCAATGCTCTCTTTTCATCTCCTTTCTTGCCAGAGGATATCATGGCTTATCCTTTTATCAAATTATTTATTTTCCCTTTTCTCATTTGCAACAGAGACAAATTTCGCCTTCGCTTTCACTCTTCATCTCCTGCTCATGATCTCCTTTGGTCTGGCTTCATTCAAACCTGCAGCCTGTTCACTGGCACAGCATCCAAAAGAGTGTTAGTGTAAATAATTAGAATCACCAGATGAGATGAACTCAGAAATGCAGCTTGCCAAAATCAACCTGCAAGATCTGGCTGTAGCTTTCATAACGTCCTCGTAGTACCCCTAATGGAGGGAAATTACATGTACTATCTGAATGGATGAACTCCACTGGAGTCTCTAAAGACATTTATTTAAATCCCGCCCTGTGTGTGCACAATAGTGAGCCTTTCATTTTTGAAAGGGATTGACTTTGACGTGATGATGAGTGTGTGTGTGCTGTATCACCACATAGCTGTGTGTGTGATGTCGTTTACCAGGATGCTGGCAGGGAAACCTGTATCTGTCCTCTGCCTGAGCCCCAGGACCTTTTCCAGGCCTCCCAGATGAAGTTTGAGGACTTTCAAAGAGATCTCCGCAAATTGAGGAAAGACTTAAATGGTGCGTTCATCAACCTTTATGCAGGTTTCTCCTCTTCAGCCCACCAAAAACCTTTACAGGGAGAAATTACAAAAAAGACCAATTCCAAGTGTTTATATGTTGCTTATGTCATTCCCTTGTTGCTATGCTTTATTCATTGATAAATCTTAAAGCAATCTGTACACTATTGAACAAATATATTGCAGAGTGAAATATGATTTTTTCCATACCTGACCACCTTTAGCAATGCGGGAATTGAGGAGTCAGATTAACTTAGAGATAGCATATGTTTGTCATATGTTTAATCTAAGCAGAACCAGATGTGACTTGTCAGATATAGACTCCTGCTGGGCTTGGCAAGCTTTTCATGTCCTCAAGAAGTAGAACAGTTCATGGCCAGAACTTTGCTACCTGTGAATACTATTTGGTCAGCTAAACCAAATGAACTTTGGCTCTGGACAGGAACGATCCATTCATCAAATGTAAGGCAATTGTTTCCATCCCACGAGTGGTGCCTTTGGAGAAGATATAAAACTCAACATAGTTCTGCGTGTTCTGAAATTAATTTGTCACTCTTGATGAAGATGTCTAAGAAACATATAACAATTGAAGAGTTTCTTCTTGAGCATACACAATCATCTCGTGTTGTAATTTTCCATGACAGCACGTCAATACAAGAGATAAAATGCATGAAATCTGGTTAATCCTTGACAGGCCAATCTGATTGGTCTCGATGAATGAGATATTAAGGAAACACACACGCACTTTGCTGTCCTAAATCGCTCAGCACTCAAAACTCTTTCCAGGACCTAAAGAACATACAGATGAGAAAAAATGGCTGTGTAGTTTGTATGCCTGCAGCCTGATCAACAATTCCCCAAACTTGTTCTGTTCTCCATCATGCTCTATGCATCTTTACTGCTAAACCAATCAGGTGCGCAGACTGTGCAGCTAAATATTGTTTCTCCTTTGCCATAATGTTCTTTTCATGGTGTGCTGTTCATTGTTTGAAATTCATAAAGATGGAGTTGCTCAGAATGGGAAACAGACTTTCAATTCCAGTGGCAGTAGCGCATTCTGGCCATTCATAAATTCATCATCATAGGCTTTACCTGCAGACCTCTTTATTACCGAGCAGAGTCAGCTGAGTGCTCTAACAGACATGTGCTTTGATGACAGCTCCCATAGGGGGGTTCTGATTGGTAGATGGCGTGGAAATGGCCTTGGCTGGACTTAAGGATATCGGCGAGTAATGCAATGAGGAGGGAGGTCACGGTGTACCTTTTTGGCTGAGGCACCATATGGTCTTTGAATTACCTCTTGCCTTCCCTGACCCACCTACTCCCAAAACGCATCTCACAGCCTCCTCACCACTTGGATAACGAGTAAATTTGTGTATCTTTTATGCTTGCAGATCAGGCTTAAAAGTAAGTATCTCTCAGTGTCAATCCCATGGGCGTAACTTGTTTCTTTGTTTCTAAAGTTTTCACAGTTTTATTGGGGTCGAAGTAAACCATATTGGTTGAAAATGCTATGCAAATGCTCAAAAACTGTTACTGCGCTGGAGCCCTCATTTCCCTCTTTTTGTGATCATGTTTTGGTGATTTAGCATGTTCAGCTGAAACAGACAAGGTTTGCAAGTTATCCTCTGAGGACAGCCTGCAGCCCTTCAAGGACAAGATGGATGAATTTCTCAGTCAAGGTGAGCCTGTCTGTTATGTGACACTTCAGATTTATTGAAAGAAAACCCTTTTAAGTATTTCTACAAAACATGTTGTTCTATGTTTCTTTGAAAAGATCAATATAAAAAAAAGGAACCTCACAGTATATAATCCTGTTTATATCCAACTTGTTTTAAAATAGTTTGTTTTTACTGGAGTCAAGGTCAAGCTACGTCTTAGTGGATCTGAATGGAGGCAGTAAGACTTATTTGCCATCTCAGTTCTTCTATAAATTTGGATAAAGATTCAGGTTTTCCAAAATACTCCACTCAACTTCTTTTAATTATTCAACTGCTTTGGTCGTATGCTTCTAATCCTAGTTTTATTCAAGAGTCTAAAGCTGCACAAAAGCTGCACGTCTTTTATTTATAATGTTTTAATCGGTACATGCCCCTTCTTTTTGCAATCAAAATGCTTTTTTTCTGTCCAAGATGCAAGCATCACAACAGAGGCCATCCTGATGAAGTTGAGCAATTCTTGTTCCAATGAGACAGACCTTCTAGCTGATACTACTCAAATAGCTCAGCTCAATAGAAGAAAACCAAGGGGGGCTAGTGAACAATCTTACTAAGCTCTGGTCAGGAAAAAGAATAAAAACACATAGAGACTAAGTATATGGTGAGAACCAAAACAGGGAATTGTTTTGATGCAGGGATATCGCATTTATTTGACAACTTAAAGTCAAGGGCAAAAAGCCGATGAACCTCAAAGTACTGGATGTTGTCTTGAAAGTTGTCTGTGGTCATCAATTCTCCACCTGAAGACATAAAAACAAGCATAACGGTAGTAAATGAAAATGTTGGCAGTCAGACAGAGAGGGTGTAAATGGTTTAGACCGTGCAATTTTACAGCCGTACATATTTCTTTGTGTGTTATCTCTAGCCAGATGAATCCATTTCGTCTATCAAAAATTCATCCTAAACCTTGGGTTTAGTATCATAAATATTATGTTAAATTTCAAGTTTTTTAGGGTACAAATGTTGTGGCTTAAACTGAATATGTTGAGAATAAGGGTCAAATTTAATTAAGAATCAAATAAAAGTTTTTTTTTTATATGATGCTTTCAGTGGTTTGTTTAATTAAACATAACTACCAGGTCTGAATTAATAAGGAATACATGACCAAAATGTGGTCTTTCTGATGCAAAACTTTATAGATAAATAGTTCTGTTTAAATATAACAAGTACATTAAATAGGGACAAGTTTTATAGTGCCATCTGGTATATATTATCTGCCATCTGTTGAATTGGATTGATCATTATTATCATCATCATAATTATAGATTATGATATTTTTTAACTTTTAGTTTCTGATGTTAATCTATTCCGTATGAATGTATAATATATATATTTTTTTTTTTAAACGCCCAGAGCCCATGTGTGCCGCATCATAGGGGTTTTAACACTTGCAATGATAAGCACCAGTAAACATGTTCTGGTTAAATCGGACATTTGAAATTAGATGAAATATCAGCATACAGTCCATCCAAAGCAAAAACTAAATGCTTGACATTTTATGCCAATCCATCCTTTGGCTGTCCAGACATTCTACTGAGAAGCACAAATCTTAACCTCATGGTGGCATGGGATGAAAGGTTTCGTGCCAGTCCATCAAGAGGATGTTGAGATATTTGACAAGTAAAATAAAAACTTTGTGCTGCTTTTGACGTTGGAAGAAAAATCATCAGTTCACCAAAGTAATTGGGATTCATCTTCTGAGCACAATACCAAGTTCTATGGCAGTGTTAACCAAGATATTTCAGTCTAGGCTGCTCGTACATTATCTGCGTATCATGTGAAAATCCACAGAGAATGTAATGGTGTTTATGTGTCATGTCTACCAGATGTCAAACAGTCGGACACTTTATCTTAAAATCTGACATGTATAACAATATTGGGATATTGTGGTCCACATCAGATGAGTAAGACTTAGCATTTTATGCTTGTTTTAACATAACAAGTCAATTATCATTCTTTATGTAGCACTGACTTTGACCCTTCATACGTTCAGTTAAATGTGACCAATCTTCCTGAAGGACCTAGCTCACAGGCCTCTGCCCAACTGCTTTTGTATTCAAATGAGAGTATAATGCATAGCATATGTTCCTCACTAGCAAGGCTCACTGTCCACTTTAAAGGAAGTCTGCAGATGAAAGCACCTCTCCCTTTTTCACCTCTGTCTATTTTTCTTTCCATACATGTGTGTTTGAGAGAAATATGGGCGCTCTTTTTGATGCAAATGATGAGGTTTTTCCTGAGAACAGAATGTAAGCGCTGTTGCATGGACGTGTTGCTCTGAAGACTTCAGACGGGATTCTTGGGGTTCCTCTGCTGCAGCACTGAAAAAAAAAAAAAGGAACAGCCAAAAGTCTTATTTTTGTTGTTTCTGTAATTTCTAAAGAGCCTGAGGTTAAACTGTTTCTGGCTCCACAGTTTAAACCGCTTATGTTTATTTTCTGACCATGAAACTAACCACAGAATAACATTGGGAGCGGACTTGTTGGAGCTCTTATGTTTGGTCTAGCTCGATTTTCTCCGCTTGCTTCACAAATTCTCATGCATGCAGTTCTTTGATGGAGCCAATGCAGCTAGGAGAGCTCTGAATATGTGATAATCTGTTTCTGATGGATGCAAAGGGTGGTAAGATTAATGTTTGGCTTTTTCATCCGGTAACACCTCAACAAAATCTAATCAAATATACACCAAACAGAAAAATGTTGTATTTTTACTCTGCAATATGTTAAATGACTAATTAAACTGACAGGATTTTGTCCGTGTATTATAATGCTTTGTTTAGTAATGATTTTTTTTTTAAGTTCCTGGGAATGTTCAGATTTGATCTGAAAAACAATATTTCCATGCAGGGACTTGTTCCATTGTGTTACTAGCATTTAAGTGACAGTGAATCATCATGTGGAGAGAACTGAATGACTAAATTGTTTTGTCTTTAACTTTTATGTCTGTTTCTTTAATTTGATTAGTCATTGCTCATTAATTAATGAGATCTCAGCAGTGTGGAACATGATTGTGAGCTCAGTGGTTTTGTACTGTGAGTTCTAAAGTATTGTGGTGGTCTGTTAGCTTGTGGGATATCTTTAGTTTCACACAGCAGCCAGATATTCCCTGGAAAAGAAGGAGCTCAGATACCAGAGTTGTGCCAGGAAAGATTGTGTCCCATCTTATGGGAAGCCCTGTGGGGGTCGTTGGTCATTTCTGAACAATTCAGTGACCAGAAAGGCTGTCTGGGAAAGGATTTAGGATCTTACTCTTTGACAGAGTAAGAGAAGATGCATGATGAACAAAAAAAACAAAACAAACCCAAAACAGAACTGGGCTGTTTTTGACAATTACACATGCGTCTGATTTTATATCACCAATGTTTTTATCACTAATGTTCAGTCAAGGCTGCCATCATTTAATGATCTGTTGTATTGGATAAATTATGGCACCCCAAAGAATAAGCACTAACGTCTGATGAAATATCTCGTGTACAACACTGCGGGATTTCTTTCCTCTGTTCTCATATTTCACACATGCTCTCAAACATGCACACGTATGCTGGCAGTCATCTGTCTACATTTGAAGTTATGCTGCACAAAGAAGAACTTGTTCTGCGATCTGCTATGCTCATTTGTCAGCACGGTGGCACAGTGTTGACCCTGAAAACGATTGACTTAAAAGATGGGAACAGTTTAAATTTTGTATATATTTGTTCCACCATATGGATTATTGTAGCGGATTCAAATGCTAAAGTTTTGTATCTATACATGATTTTTAAAATTTTTCTACTTTACAGCCAAAACTGAGCTGGAAATGGAGGAGAAGCAGCTGGTAGACACTCAGAGGATGTAAGAGCATTTCATATTCCTACATTTCACTACAAGATACTCCAGCCAGAATGCAAATGTAGCCACCTCTGTCTCATTCCACTGTGTTTCATTTGAACTTTACTCAAGTGTCAAAGTTGTGATCATTGCTGTGAATGTAATGTAATCCAATCCAGTTTAAAGTGACACATTCCTGCTGCAAAAATGAAATGTAATCCTGCTGCTTTGTCAATATTTATGCCTCCTGGTTCCTCCAGTTACATGGAAGGTGCAGGCCATCAAGCCAGGCCTTCAGCAGACATGAGGCCCCTGATGTGGTGTCTATGTTGTTTATCTAAGTAGAGCAGGAGTAGACAGTCATGGCTCCAGGCTTCTGTTTCTGCCTGCTAGGAATGTGTTCCTATAGCAGACTCCAAACAAAGAGACCCTAACCTGTCTGATATATTGATCCACTGCAAATGGCTCCCACATTTAACACTTTTACACATGTCATCCACCTCTCCGTGCACTTTCTTTTAGAGGATCTGTCCCCGTTTCCTAGCCACAGGTTTTCTCTTCACATTCAGTTGTTTTAATACAGTTGTTTTAATACGAATGTAGTTTACACATTTATGTGCACACAAACAAGAGAAGTCATGCTCTATTAAGATCAGTAAAAAAATAAAATAGAGATGTATCTTGAATTCTGTTTTACTCATGAAAGCAAAGCCGTCTGATTTAACAATGGTGTAGCTGCATTCGTGCCAGTAATTGGCTTTTCGTGTTGACTATTCTCAGAAGTGCACAGTCATCACTGTTTTCGGCTTTTTTTCTTATTTTTCTATCAAATCTCATTAAAACTACATATTTCCAAGACTTTGATTTTTTGCGTATTAGTGTAGCTGCCAAGTTTCACAACAATCAGTGTAGGTTTCTGTAATCTCATGTTGTAATAGTTTGGCCTTGAAGTAATGTTTTTGTTCTCTGTCCTCAGCTTTTTGGAGTTGAGTGTGTCCTTCTCAGTTAAACCCAAGGCAGGAGAGAAGGAAGTCTCTCCAAACACATTTTTCTCCATTTGGCATGAATTTTCTACAGATTTCAAAGAGCAGTGGAAGAAACAGAATAAGCTGATATTACAAGAACGGTAAGAATGTTTGAGGACAACATTTTAGCTGGCAGAAATATCTCTTTAGCTTATAGTTGTTTAAGTCGTGATCAAAAATCAGTCCCTGGTAACGACATACAAAATCTATTTTTGTCCAGGACCTCAAAATAACATTACAGATGCAACAGTGTTCATACATATTAAATTCTCCCTAACTTACTTTTCCGTGCCATTAATAACTTGCAGTACATCTCATGTTCTCTGAAGATCCTATCAGATTCATTCAAATTCATGAAGGGAAAAGAGGGCAAGTGACCCAAATCTTTGTCCTCACCCCAGTAATGAGAGGAAGGCATGCACCATCCAGTTAGCTTCCAGTGGTTTGATGAATATGAAGATATTGTTGGATATGTCAACAAATAGCAAAGTGGTCCATTATTTCCAATGAAGATTGACTTGGGATAACACATTTGTTAGAGGAGTCAAATGTCACAGGCTTTGCTTGCTCAGTAGGAAAGAATAAAAATAAATTTGAAAGCATTAACTTTTTGCCCTTTGCTACAGGCAAAGGTTCTCTCTTGACTAGCTTTCCTTTATATATTCACTTGAACAATATATCCTCACCTGTGCTGTGTGGCCATGCTGCCATGTAGCACAGGCACATGCAAGATTTAGGAAGAAACTGTACTGTACTCACTATCAGTGTACTACTTGTCATTTGTCATGTTAAAGTACAACTGAATCGTAAGATTTCTGACTAAAAAGTAAACTGAAGCCCACCAGTCTGAGACCCAACCGTTTGATAAACTGCAGTCACTGTGTTCACATGAGCATGGCCTTGAAGATTTAATACAGAGACAGTTCGTAGTGGCTCAAATAAAGAGCAGAACTAGCCGTTTTAGGATGAGATTCCCTTATTTTCAGGAAATATTAGCTGAACTGGAGTAAAAGGGCTGCCAAGAAATGATCATTGTTCAACAACACTCATTTACTTACTCATTTACACTCATTTACCAACTGAAAGTTGGTTGATAATCATCCACTAATTGTGATAATATTGTGAAATTGTGCACTTAATGGATTACTGAACCACAATAAATTATCCTGATGCTGATCTCAAACGAACGTTAGGTAAAGGAGAAGTTCCAGCTTTGTTGAATGTCGGCTTTTCTTTCAGGGTGAAAAAGGCAGAGGAGAGCTTCAAGCAGGCCAGGCAGAAGGCATCATACAATGTGACATCTAAAAATGCCTCTGGAATAGTATGTTTTTTTTTTTTTTGTATGCGTCTTATTTTCTCCACTTGTATGTTCAATTGTATGGCTTCCTTTGTTTTTAATTCAGTACAAGCGATACCCACATGGTTCTTTTTATATTTTATTGTTTCAAAATTTTCCCCACCTTAAAGACACATTTCCAAAAGTCTGTCGGGATGTGAGAAACAACACTCCTGGCTTTTTCAGAAACATGTTTCGATGAGAGCCAAGGGTGCTGATGGTAAATAACTCGGATCTGTTTCTGTTCCACAGAAAGCAAAACTGAGTAAGAAGATATGAAGCAGAGAACGGAAAACAATCATCACCAAGCCAGATGCACAAGCACAATCTAACATGGCTCATCAGTTATTTTAACAATTGTGTATTTTATATTTGTCTGTTTGTTTTTGAATTTTTCAAACTGGATATTATTGTGTTAAAAGGTAAATGGACAATTTTTATTCTCAGATATATTTTAATAGTCTTTACATTTTAAATGGAGCGCTGTTAAAAAAATTCCTTAAGACGTAGTTTTGCGTTATTTTAACGAAGATATTATGCGAACAACTTTGCCATTTGTAGCAAATTATTTAAGCCTTCTTGTTATTTTATAAACTATGTAGCCTGTTAATATTTAATGTGATTTTTAAAGGCTGAGTGAGAAGAACATTTCTAAATATGGGTAGATATGGAACACCTGCACACAAAGTGCCTTATTGCACAGCGGATGCAAATGAGGGCTGTAGAACAGGGCTTGTTTTGGAGACACTTCATCTGCAATGAACAAATACAGGTAAAGAAATAAAGTCAGTCTGTTGCAAAACCTAGGGATAGTCTAACGCAACATTTTACAGACCTCTTATACTACATTTTTCTGTTTTCTTGCCCAAAAACGTTTATGCCAAAGTGAACCCTTTTACTCAGCAATATTGTTCAAGTTCTAAATCTGAAGATACATCCTCTCTAAGTGGTGTTGCCTTTTCTGCTGTGTGAGTGTGTGTAACCTAAAGTTCCTAAATGACCGTATGTCATGTTTTTCATGTGCAATATCAATATAGTTTCCATAATATACCCTTGACCTTGAAAATATATATGTTGAATTAAAGAAACTGACATTTTTAATCGTTTTTCTATTCTTCGTCATTCATTTCCTGTTGCAATGTACAGAACATGTACTCTGAACACAAGTCATATTTTATATGAAATAGATTTAATATACTTTAAACATACATAATTACACACATACATAAAATATACATATATATTTAGTATATATTGCATTGCGCCACTAAAACACAAGCTGCATTATGATTTTCCAACCATCTAGTAAATGGAAAATATACAGCCAGGTTTTTGTACAGGCATGTGGATGTCAGTGGTCATTGTTGGAATTTTGTGTTTGTTTAAATATTTTCTCAACATTATCTTGAGACATCCCAGACTTCATGAGAAAGACGGAGGGTGGCGGATACAATGGTTGTAAAACAAGGCACAAACAGTCACACTGTTTAGTTATTGTCGACATGTAGGAAAACGCCTCAAATTTACAGAAACTTTTAAAGTGGTTGCATCTTTCCTACAGTTAAGACACTGACTTATCAGCACACTCATCTTTGTGCACTTTTGTAGCTCAACGTTTAAGCGACATTTGAAACACTCTTAGGTTGTAATGAAATGACAAGGAGGGGAGTGTTGCTCGTGAAACCCTATTAGGCTTATCAGTGTCACTTGAAGGGTCAGATAAATGATTATTTTTTAGCTGCATTGATATGACAGCATGGTTGCAAATCTGTAATCAAAAATCAATGCTGAACCTTTGTTTCACACCAGTTCCATGTCATTTTACAGTAGGGCAAGCCATTCATTGTACAGCACAATGTAGAAAAGTTCCACTGGAGGCCAGTCCATGTATGGCAAAGTCTTCCGATGTTCCTATGGCACACACTCATGGCGTTCAAAATAAAGATGTTTAAATCTTCCTTTACAGTTTCCCATAACCACTCACATCCACGGACATACAGCGACACTGTTTGACCCTCTGCACCTTACGGTATCTGAAAGGGGGCTGCAGGTCTGGGCAGTCTAGCTGCACTGTAAGCTGTGTGATGCGATGTGGCCTGCAGAAGGAGCAGGACTGAAAGGGCTCCTGGGCTTTGCTGTGGCTTTTCCTTCCAGAGCCTGCGGCCTGGCCTCGATTCTGTCCCTGACCAGAGCCGGGGCCCATATGTCGCGGGATGTAGAAAGAGTTGCACTGGCCATAGCAAAAACGGTTTACCACTGTACGGCTGCGGCATCCCTCTTCACTGATGGTCTGTCTGAGGGGCTGGGTCTTGCACCAGTCACTGCGGAGGTAACGGCGCTCTGTCACAACCAAGGCCTCTCGGCTAGAGGACAGGACCTCTGGCTTCTGTTGCAATAACCTGTGGTGGCGTTCTGCGGACAGGTTTCCTTTGTTCTTGTACGGGGACGGAATGGAGCCCTGGGGACGCGTTTTTTTGGTGTCTGCAGTGATGCAGAGGACCCCAGCCAATATGACGGGAATAGTTATTCTCCACAGCATTCTGCAAAAAAGAAGGATACGTTACTATAGAACAGAACAATAATGGGATTTTTTCAAATCATTAAAGCTGAGGTGTAATCAGGCTGTATGTGAAACATAAATACAATAGCTAACTTTGCTAATCCCATTTGCTGTTGTGAAAATGTGAATTGAACTTCTTTTGCAGTGCAGCCCTCCAGGCATCATTGGGCAAATGAATCCATCACCAGGGCCCCCATTTGTCAGAATCTCTATGTCATTACTTGTATTTGCTTTCCTCTCAGCTATGCAACTCTTCCAAAAATAAACAAAGTCTTGCCATCAAAGGGTACACTTAAACACCCATAACGAGAAGGGGAAGTTGATTTTATTGGTCTCGTCGCTGGGTAAAATAATTAGGGCTTTGCTTACTTTAGTCATGAACTATGCCGCAGATATGTAAACAGGCATTACAGAGACCCATCTGCATGTTATTAGGGGAAGATTTGAGGAACTGTACAGTTTCCTTTGGGAGTCCACTCTTCAAGTCTTTTGTGATATACTGTGGAGAAAACTGAACTGAGAGTGACCCATAGTGTCCATAATCACCGTAGTGTCTTCTGTATCAAGCTCACAGCAGAAATATCTGGAGAAAGGATCTCTCGGCCATGTAGGATGAAGTATCCACCCGTGCGCACACTGTCAGTATTTGCGCCAGCACATTTTTGATCATCACTCAAGCATCTTTTCAGCAGATGTTGCTCCTGACAAGCATTTCATGACACCAAGTCAGAAATTCTGACGGTGGACCATATTGCCTCAAGGACATTGGCTGCTACCATGCTCAGACTCTTTTTTGGCTGTCCAAATTTATATGTTCACTTTCTCTTTTTCTTGGACACGCAGCTCACCCTAAGCATGGTACAAATTACTTTATCAGAATCCACTTTGTTTTTTAAATTTGTTTTCTGCCTTTGAACCCGGGGGTAGGCCTCTTTGTCAAACCTGCACAAGTTTTTCTTTGTCCCACTGCTACTTGCCATAAGGTAGACAGCAGCTGTTTGTCCATCTAGTGCAGTTGTATGAATTCTGAACAGATTTTTCTAACACAGCCCCCACACATCTATCATAAGGTTAGAATGCGCAAACTGAAGACCCTTGATGACTCATTTCACCACCTACTTTATGATGATGTGGGAACTGTTTTGCATTCTCCTGTGATCTACTATCCATGTACAACACAGTATTATCTGTCTTAAACTGTACTCTCTTCATCCTGTTGAGTGTCACTTTAACTGCATGACCTCCAGGTCAGGGTAGCAAGCTCGGGCTCTCTTGTCCTGTTTTTCCCCGTCGTCCTGCTATCAGTTCTTCAAAGAGGCACCCTGTAATTCCACGGAGCTATATTCTAGATAGTCCTGAGGATCTGACTGACTGTGTGCATAGGCCCTGATGGATGGCACATACAGTCAGAAGCGATGCTTCCTCTCTACTCCCAAAATAAGCCTTAGCAAGATAGCACCCGCCCCAGCAAGTTATCCCCATCAATCTCTGCTGCAAGACAAATTGAGGTTTTGGGGAAGGGATTCAGAGGCTTTGGGGGAGTCCTGAGGCGGATGGGTGGGTGGTTGGTGGTTGGGGAAAAAACGTTAGAAAGAAAAGGGTCAAAGAGAAGGTGGGGTCTGGGAAAAATTACCTGGAAACAAAACCAACATTGTCTGGGTTTCATGGTCAATATAGACCCTCATCCCATAACTGCATATCTCTTCCTGTGCCGCTTGTCTCTTTATTTCTTCTTGACACTAATCATCACACGCTCCTGGAGACGGAAGGAGACTGTGGTTTTGTGTGTTAATGCTGAGACAGAAGTGAACTGGACCTCTCTGTCTGCTGAACACTAATATTGTCCACAAACACAGCTTTATGTTTTACCAGAACCACAAATTCTTTGGATTTGCTTCACTGAACTGTGGCAGACCTTGGTTCCAAAATTCAAACCTCTAATGAAATTACAAACACCAGAAACAAATACCAGGGAGACTGCTGAGCTAGACACAAGACTTTTCGAAAACAACTATTATCATCAGTGAGAACTTGCTATGTTTTGTTTTTCAGAATGGCAAGATAATGCCATGGTAATGTTTCTGTCTGGACAACAATGGGACCTTTTTCCAATTAGTCATGACAGTCTCCAGCTTTGTTGC
Organism: Menidia beryllina; assembly: GCA_013363375.1. Classification (NCBI taxonomy): domain Eukaryota; kingdom Metazoa; phylum Chordata; class Actinopteri; order Atheriniformes; family Atherinopsidae; genus Menidia; species Menidia beryllina. The sequence goes on along the minus strand of JABUIW010000010.1, from coordinate 12,542,985 downwards.
AAAATGTGTTCATGGTTAAGATATTTGGTTGTTAAATTACGGAATAAAGAGAATAATTTCAAGTCTCTCTAATTTGTACACACAGATGTATTTCCACTAAACCATGTGAAATGTCTCCTCAGCATGTCTTCAAAGGCAGGTTAAAACAAACAAAACCTGATGCCTCAATTATTGGTGCGTCAGAAAGTCTCATACGGAGACTGGTAAATGCAGTTAATTACAGTAGAACTGCATTTAATTCACCGTGGAGCTCAAGCTTCAGTCACACACGGGCAGCTACCCACACATGCACGCAAAAACACACCCCTGTGGAACCATTGCATCCATTCGGTGCATGCACACGCACGCTTCGCGCGCAGACGCAAACACACACACAGGATGTAAAATGCAGAGAAAGAGGGATAAAGAGGTAAATGAAGTGTTTTCGCTCTGAGCCAATTACACAAAGAGGAACCATGTCATTATCTGCGTTTGTGGATTGTATTTTCCCAAACTACACTTGGCTGTTGGCTCATTAACAGTTCGTGGTTGGGGGGCTCCTTTGAGGGGTTTTGCTGTGTAAATGTGTCTAATGCCAACATGGCCAGGAGGTCGCTTTAGGCACTTTGGGCAGTCATTTGTCACCACAATCCATCTTGATAATGACTTGCAGCCCAGATATAATGCTTTCCCAGTTAAGTACAGCCAACTAAGTGAGGCAGCAGCTTCGCATCAGTGACATAAAGTGCTTTAGTGGAGGATAACAGGCTATTAGAGATGCTACAGCAGTACAGGTGTTCCCATTGTGGATCAACATTCAGTTTCTTCACAAAGAAAGTCACATTCTGTTTGCTCTTACAATCGAGGTTAATCTTTTTTTATTATGTAGTTTTATACCAACTAATAAGTTTGTAAGTGTCTCATTGTGTCAACATGTCAGTTGTAATATCTGTACCGACTTGTTCCAGATTTTGGAGGTTTAACACTTTAAAATCGATCAAACAGAGAGTATTTGATTTCATTGGGAAGATCTTTCAAGCCAAAAAAGAAAAAAATGGCTTGGCTATGAGCACTGCTCAAGGCTCAAGGCTTTAGTTTGCATTGACTGATGCACCAGCAGGCCACTGCACGCTGCAGGGTTTGGAATAATTCTTTTAAGCCCCATTTAGCTAACGTTGAAAAAGCTGTTAGGAGTGCCTGCGTGTTACTTTGTCTTTGAGTTAACTTTGCTCAAGTAACCACTTAACATATATATTTCAAATTTCATAAGTTGTGAATGTTTTATCCAATACCAATTTCAGTATTTGTAAAGATTTTCAGTCAAGTGTTCTCTGTTGCTAAAGAAACTGCAATGTGTCTGTGTGCTAAATCCTCTTTGACATCAGAGCAGATTGTACAAGGTGGTGCAGTCACCGGGGCTGTAAGCAGGATCAGTAGGCATACTCCCCACCATTCACTGCACGCATGCTGTAGGAACACACACATACACACTCATGTACTCATATGGTCATACACAGGGTTGGATGCAATGAGCAAAGAGAAAAAGAGCGCACATTATTCAGTTCAGGCATAACACTGATTTGTACTGTTCATCACTGTTTCTTTTTTTCGTTCAGTGGAAAGGCTAAACAGACTCTTAAGCTTACTGAGAAGCACTGAACAACTTGCTGTCATCACTCACTAATTCTCTCACTCATAACACTAATTATCTGCAACCTCGAGCCACTAATTATAGTAATTCAGTAGACACTTTTATCCAGGGCACCTAACAGTGCCTTGAAGGTGTATATTTTTACAATGGGTGGTCAGAGTGGGAATCCAACCGTCTCTGTGGCGTGTATAGCTGTGCATTTGATGGTTCTCCAGTGACATGGTTTTGAGCTTAGTCACTCTGATACTCATTGAGTCACCAAATCTTACGCTCACGTGGGGACGTCTCGTTCCAGCACTCGTTGAGCTACTGTAGTCTCAGTAAATCAAATAGATAAGTTGTAGTTAAAGATGTATACACATAAATTATCCCTGTTTCCTTGTATGCCTCTAACTTTAAACACTGCTGTTCCACTTTGGTTTTAGTTATTTAAAGTTCATATTCAGCCAAAAAAGACAGATGATTTATACTATACCCCTGAAAGTATTTATCTTCACAAAATAGTTTTGAAGGATATTATACACATGTAGTTGTGATATGTTTAAAATGACCCCTTAATAGTAGCTTTAACTTTCTCAATGGTGTATTTAACCCTTTAATAAAGTTTTATGTTAATATCACAGTGAAAGAATGACATATGGTTTGTTTACCTCTCACCACGGTGTGCAGAAGGATAGAATGGTCCTGAGGATGCATTCAACACAGATTGTCCACCTTCAGTGGTCCTAGTGTTTGCCTCCGGGTTTTGGTTTCCATGGTAACATAATCTGTAGTATCCTCAGGCTTGTCTTTGCTCCTCTTTTTCCCCACGAAAAAACTATGAAAAGTGATGGACCTGCTCAGTTTTCCATCATCTAAGGCAAGTTGCATCTCCCCTTTTGAGTCACTAGGAGTTGAGTTTTCTCTTTTATGTCTATTTGGTTTAAGACAGAAGCTCCAGTTTATTCACAGTAAGCTCTGTCTTAGTGTTGTGGAGACTGTCTGCAGTCTGTCTCTGAGAGTGCTTGAGTCAAAGTAAAGCCTGCCTTAGTCTGAATCCCCACCACCCCACCTCCTTCCTCAAGACTGGGAGGGTTTTTTCCTATTGGTCCTGGTCATTGTGTGGATCAAAACAAGCTTTACTGCTTTCATTTATTTCTGCCTCTCCCAAGTTACAATCCCTGTGTGCTTATTACATTGATATGAATAAAATAAATTGTCTGTGATTTTTTTTACAGGCCCTTCACCATAACTAAACCTTTCAAAATGACAGCTTTCCTCTCTTCTTCACTGTCTGCATGACATTTTACTTTTATTTTTAGGAAATGTAAGAGATCTTGTGACTATATAAAAGAGACAACGATCCACGGCAAACCTTGCAAACCTTGCAAATCGTTATATTATTTAGCATTTAAACTACATAACATTAAAGGAACAATAAAACGAATTAACTCAGTTTCCTAAATCACTTAATAAATTTGCCTGCTTTGAAAAATACCACAATTTATATCCTTTGATGTAACTCAAACAAACGTTTTTGTCCACATTGTGGTCTCTGCTGGACACGAAAACAGAAAATAGTTCTGCTTTCTTCCACACAAAAATGCTGAAACAACAATACCCTCTGCAAAACATTAGAAGAGTCTGAACAACCCTTTCAAGAGGCCAGATGAGGGGGACTTTTTGCATGACAAAATTGCATGTATCTGCATTTTTCTTATCTTTACTGAGGAGACCCCAGTTTTTGAGATCAGCCAGTTGAAAATGAATTATCACCCTCTAGTGGTAGAACGGAAAAGGACATCTCTTCTGGAGAGTGTTGGCACCCTCTGTCAAACTCATAACTACTGTGTATTTGTTCTCATCATGTAAATTTCAGAGGCAGCTCTGGGCAGACATCGATGATTGTGGCTAAACTGAGTAGAATAAAAGGTCAATTGTGAAAGGGAAATAAACTTTTCCCTAAGAAAAACCAAAACAGATCCTTTAAACAGGTCTTTCTTTTATCATAGTAAATGATAAGCAAATACCCTAAACGTTTTGAGAACCATATACAGTTGGTGTGTCCATAACTAAATAACTCAAGACCATGGTAACAGAGAGAGGGCCAACTTTAATAATACAAGTAAGTAAAAGTGTCTTTAAATATGGTATAAAAATAAATGCAGGAGCGAATAATAAAGAATTATGTTCTACAAGAGACAGACATTTGTAAAGTTAAATGTGACTTTACAGGTGTAATGAAAATCATATGTGCTAATTATTGTAGTGCCATAAAATAATGTAAAGCAAAAATAAATGCACAATAAATAAAAAAAGATATATATATATATATATATATATACATATATATATATATATATATATATATATATATATATATATATATA
>JABUIW010000010.1:12395830-12538886 GCA_013363375.1 Menidia beryllina | reverse complement strand
ATCTTGTATATTCATTCTGCACAACACTTCCCATAGCGCAAAGTATCTGTAACCTCATGTAAAGCAATGTCGTTGGTTAGACTGATCAATATAAGCTGTCAATTTCATTTCTCTCTGACATCATTTATTTCAGCTGGAAGTTAGAGAGCAGGGTCCAGTCCAGGAGTTATGGTGGAAAGTATCAAACCACTGGATTTGACTCTGTTGCTTTAGATCTCAACAGTCTTGGTGTCCTCTCATGTTTACCAGTGTCTTCTTTCTGAGACTATTGGAAATATATCAGGTTCTGAAAGAGTGGAGAGAAGCTGGAACATCCTCCCCATGGACATGCAACATCCTTTGGACAACAGACGAACAGACTGCTTGGCTCATCATCCGACTGAGACAAGAGCAGATGGCAGACAACAATGATGAAGAGATGAGATAGTCTCCCTCTCTATATCCCGGAGAGAGGGAAGCCGTTGATTTTAGCAAGATGCCACATGACTTGTCAGTACTCGTATGCCAGTGGTTTCTCCTGTGCTTGGAGAAGAGACAGGAGGGTTGAGTAAACAGGTCGAGGAAAGAAGGTTGTAAAAATGTCTTTAATTATCACACCTTCCACAGTAAGTATTAATGCTGACACCAACTTACTGACACAATATTAAAAAAAATCATACTGAACATTACCTGGGAGGAAGAGGCTTCAGAACAGGTTCTTACTTTTCTGTGGGGAGAGAGAAACATGTTAATGAGGCAATTTTACCACACACCGGACTCAACAGGCCAGAAAACCAACTAATTAGATAGCCAAAGGTGATATCTTATCTTAGGCCTTCCTCAAAATTATATCAAATAAACACAAAGACACTTCAAAGACATTGGTGGATACATTTACAAAAATGTGAAGCCCTATATGATCAATTCTAGCCTTAACAATACGAGATCTGCAACAAAAGCTCTATTAAATGTTGTTAAATGCAGGAAAAAGACACAACAGGCTTATGGTAAATACAACTATTTGTCATTTTATGACAACCCCCTTTTTTGTACTTTTCACAATGCTTTTTATGACCCCAAGATGATTTCCAGTCAGACTGATATGCATAATTTTATCTAACTTGTTCAACCCAAACCCAAAAATAATGAACTGATTACATGTTGCATTTCCAGTAAAGATTATTTCAGTGGGACTCATTCAGTGGGATGGAAGTCCAATGACGCTTACTTAAATCTGTAATCTAAATTTAGATAACATAGAACCTTTTAGATTTAGATAACATAGAACTTTCTATAATAGTCTATGCAAAGACTTGTCTCCATGCCTTCTTTCATTTCTTCAGAGTACAAATCGGTTTGATACCTTCTTCTTAGCCTGTAATAACTCCTGATAGGCACTGGAACGGATGAAACGGCTGTAAGAGTCACTCTTCATCAGTTTGTAGATGTGTTCCTTTAGCAGAAGCAAAATATGACGATATATTATTGAAGCATCAGACGTGTGTATATGTACATGATGTGATATTGAATGACAACTCACCTGTGCATCCTCAAAGGCATACCGTCCAGGATCTTTGACATTCTGGGTAGTTTTGTCGTAGCTCTTGGAATCTACGTTGATGGCACTGGGTGCCCCAGGGGCCAGAAATTCCTGCCAAATCTCCTGAACCCGAGTTGGAACTTCTCTGATGGGGCGCTTCTTAACTTCCTGGACTGCTAGCCAGAACCTACATTCAAATTTATAGTTGTAGTTTGTTTATACAATAACCTTTGGAATAAAAACATATAAATATTGCAGTAAAGCAAGTAAGGCAGATGGTAAAGAATTACAAAAAAAGCAAGGCCATTAAGATTCATACTGTTAATGTAACAGTCACATTTTGCACTCTTAAATTAAACAATTTCTGAAATATTTGAGACAAGAACATCTGAAGCTGTATATGATGACAAGATACATACAAGTGAGTGAAAAAACTCCTAATAATTCTATTTAACACAGCAGCATTTTAGAAATTGAAGGAAAAAAATTGATTTTTAGAACAGATGAGCACATGGTGTGAAATACAGTAACCGTGTCAAGTCAGAGAAAGTGCAACATTGTATTCACATTTATTCAAATGATTTATTTGGAGTAGAACAAAAATTATATCCAACTGTCGAATATTTAGCTGTAGTCCAACTGACCCCATTATCAGTTTTAGTAAGGCACAGTTCTACCATGTACCATCAGAGGGAGCAGAGGGGCTGTTCTGCTCAGCAGCGACTCTTCATCTGTATGCACCGTGATGCGCTGTTGAATTTCTTTCTGAAGACTCGAATATATTGATTGGGATAACATTTATCTCTACTTAGAGCTACAGAAGTTAAACGTTAGATTCAGGAGATTTTAATTTTTTTATTTAAGTTATGTTTGTACGTGCATTAAAATACTAAATTAAAACATATTTTGTTGAACAAAGTACTCATCATTATGTCAGGTAACTGATTCAACAACATTTAACCATGTGGATATAATTAGTATAATTTGCATAATTTTTTGCAAAGCATACCTCTGATTACTTATTCTAAATGTGTTCTCATACGAATATACAGTAGAGAAAATGTGAGTTATATTAGGAGGTGCACTAGAGTTAATATTAAAATAATTGTTAACGGGCCGCAGCTGTAGCCTAATGGTTACAGCGGGCAGACCATATGCGGAGCCTCCGCTCGCAAGCGGGCAGCCTGGGTTCGATTCCAGCCCATGGCCCTTTCCCGCAGGTCTCCCCCTCTCTATCTCTGCCCCCTTTCCTGTCAAGCTACTGTCATTAAAGGCCACTAGAGCCAAAAAAATCGTAAAAAAAATAAAATAATAATAATTGTTAACTCTGGTACATTGTGTGACCCTTTGTGGAAAAAAAACTATATGAATATCAGTAAACCAAACACAGAAACTAATTAATGCCAACATTTTTCCCACATGAAAACATTTTTACAACACAACTATTTATATAGCACAATTAGACACACTGAAAATCTGGAGTTAAGATGATAACCGTGTATTATCTTCTGCTTCAAATTAATTCTTTTAGGTATGAGTTGGTATGTGGAAAGTCAACCTCATCATGTACCTGAGATTCTCAGAGCTGAACTCAGACTCAAGGAACTTGAGAAACTGCTCTCTCCCCACAGGATCTTTGAGAACCTCGTCGATGCCAAAAGCCCATCTCTTTACCCGTTGTTGGCCTGGTTCCTTACTGGATTGTGTCACACAAAAACACACCATTTGTCTCAAAGATCAAGTTTTCATGCTACAAACACATCCAGCTATAAAAGCATTTCATCTGATCCATCTGGCCCTCTAAATATTGTGCTCACCTTGCTTCAAGCTCCCAGATCATGGTGTCATCTGAGATCCAGGGGTTGGATGGGTCTGGAGATGTGAGGAAGGGGTCGTATTCAACATACTGCTCCGTATAACCCAGCAAACTGTTGATGTCAAACAACAGAGCACAAAACTCTGTATATTAGAACTTCATTATCATCTAGTTAAAATTTCGGATGAGACCCTGTACTGAATGATTAATGGGTTGTCTATTTCTGAGCTTTAACTATGAAAAGGAGAAGTAAGCTCCAACGAGAGCTGTCACTTTTTAAACACAAAAATAGACAACTTGTCGCTTAATAAATCCGTCTTTTCAGTGAAGGAATAAAAAAGGACACATGGTGTTTGAAATCAGTGCTGGCAACAGCTAAACCTATTGTCTGGACCCAAACACTTCTCAAGGTCATCGGAGTTCTTAATTCCACAACATGTAAGGCGGTTTAACAGCTCAATAAACAGATCGATGGCTAAACTCAATAAACACAAAGAACATCACTTACCTCTCTGCCACTTTGGACATTTTCAGTCGATGCCTGTCTAATTGTAATTGCCAAAAGGTGATCTGAAACAATAGCAGGCAGCAGTTACTCTGCGGTTTTTCCATAAATTACAATCATATTTGGTTTATATGTATGAAATATAAAGAGCTTATATAATTCTATGGAGTTACGTTCAGCTCATTTCTATCTAAACGGTACAAAATAATAAATCAATGCAAAAAAGTGTGTACCACTGAGCTATCACTCCAATTAAACAGACAAAACTCATAGAGATCTAATCTGTCGGTGTAAAGCTAACCTGTTCCTGCAATTCTTCTTCTGTGGGCTGCTTTGCCTCTGGGACGGGGGTGTGAGTTGGGCTGTGGGTACGGATATCATTCTGCAGCCCATACACAGACTGAGAAAGCAAACACCATAAGAATGACAAAAAGGAATCAACATGTGTAGTTTTGCACATGCAGACACACAGCAACAAGGAACAACCTGATGCTAGCATCCCTGGCATCACAATAAAGGAGGATTTACTGCACCTTTCTAGTCTTGTGTGGGTTTTTCATTCTGGAGGACTTCTTTATGTCAACTTCTGTTGTATTCACACATCCAGGCTGTAAGAACAGAGTGAAGGACAAAGGGTAACTACGAGGGCATTCAGCCTACATTAAACTACAATCATCATAGAGTATGTGCACTAACAACTGAATTGAGTACAGACTACTGCTCTGCAGAGACACAATTTTGCATTAAGGGGCTATTTTCCCACAACTATGCAAGTTTCGGTTACCATAAGCCAATATTCTTTTCTTGGGTGTGAAGAATTCACGACAATGTGTCTGATACTGGTTAATTAAACATGGAATGTGCCAGCTTTGGCAAAACAAATAAACCAGTGGGAAATCAGTCTCAGTGCAGAGCTACTGACTGAGTGAGCAAGTGGTCTAATCTAGGCTTCTTCCAGGGGAACGGAGCTAAGTAGCTTGTCAGCATTACTGTGAAATTTGAATTAATATTGATTATGTTTCTCCAAGGATGCATAAATTGAACTTGTTATTTTCCAATTAACCATCAAGCGGTGGCTTTGGGAGAAATACAGCAGAGGAGACCCTATAACCTCAGGGGAAGAGTAAATGCTAATGCTAAGCAAGTGTGTGAGAGCAAGGTAAAGAGCAGCGCTGAAGCTGACGTGTTGTGACAGTTATTGATGTGCCATTTCATGTGTATGGCTACGTCAAATACACAATGGAGGATTTCAGTGTTTGCCTATTTACACCATTTAAATGTTACAGGTAGCATATGCAGCTCATATATAAATTGTAGAATCCAGAGAGTGCTTGTAACTGCATGACATTTTCAAATAATTATTTCTTTTTTCACACAGCTTGATGCATTCCTACCCAGAGTGAAATGTGTGGAATGGATTAAAATAGCCCACCGGGCACCAATTATTCACCACATGTAATTATTCCTTTGGTTTTGGAGGTGCAGCACGTCATGGTCAGTTTTATATATATCTCAAAATTATTCTCTTTCTCCAGAGCAATTAAGATGAAGCTGATAATATCAGTTATAATGTCAATACGAGCGGGGGTTGATTAATAACAGCACACATAGTTATTTCACTCACCACTGGTCTGTGCACATCCCAGAATGCTCTCTCCTGACTGTCGAGAATTTTCCTCTCAATTTTGTCTCTTTTCTTGTCAACTCTGGAGTGGGGAAATAGAAAATACAAATAATTCTGACAATAGACGCATTCTGGTCTAACTCTCATTGGTTCGTTACTTTTTTAAAGTGCAGTTCATTTGTGAAGATCAATGCTGGTGCTAAAAACAAAAAGCTGTTGTAAACCACTAAGTTCAGTCGTGTCGTAATGACACGTAACAAGACTTACTCATCATGGTTTAATGTGTGTGTGGTTCCAATGCAGACCTACTTTGCCTGTGCTTCTGCTTGCATAAAAATGAACTCCCATTTTCTGGCAAAAGCTCTCTGTAGCCTTGCTAAGCTCTCCTGTAAGTAAAACAGAGAACAAACAAGAAAAGAAAGTCTTTTGAAGGAGCTGGTCCATTTATATTTACTGCACATGCTGTGACCAGCACACAACTGGATTCCATATATAATGATCTTTGCTCACAAGCAAAATGGAAAAGCCCTGGGAATAACTAACCCACTGGTTCATTTAATTGCTTTTTTCCCTTTAGCAGTAAAATAAAAGTTACAAATTATTTATTAATCATGACAAAGGCAATTGCTTACTTTGTTAGTAAGAACAGGCAATAATAAATGCCTTGAGATGAGTACCAACACTGAAACAGTGAAGATTTGTGAGGTGGGGAATGAGGATACCTCTTTCACTTACCGCTTCATAGTCTGCAAGCTCCAGACGTGCTTTATTTTGCATTGTTCTTTTGCAGAGGTAAACAGCTGAGAGAGACAGAAAAAGAGTGGTGAAGGGACCAAAGGCTCTCCTTTTTGTTTTAGCAACATTAAGTGGCCCTGACTTTATTAATCTAATCCTCTCAACTGCACATTTAGCCTGGACTGCAAATCATGAAGGTCGTCTATTGTCCACGTTATGGGTGCGTTTGCTACTACAGGTGCTTGAGTGCACGTGCCTGACTTTTGATGTCGTCCTGTGTGATAATCATCCCTTCATCCCTTTGTTAATATAACATAATGTGAGGTTTCATTAAATCATTACACTGTTTTCATTAAGGGGCATCATGCACGTGAATCAGTCACTGCATCTGACTTCAACGAGCACTCACAGGATTATTCCCACTGTCCACATAAGCCCTTTTCTTCTTCGAGCAACGAATAAAAGACCTGCTTGGTTGCAGCTACACACAAAACCATTTCTGGCATTATGAAAGCTTTATCTCCACTCTGCTCCGCAAACAATGAAAAGCTCATCTCTGTACCCCCATTAAATTGCTCATCCAACTGTGCACAACAGGTGCATGCATGCAGACACATCCCTCCTTTCCTGCAGTTATCAGGTTGCATCAGTAAAACAAAATATATGACTGATGCAGACACATTTTGATTGAGGTTGGAAACATAAAATATATCGCCATATGAAATCTAAATTAAAGTTGGAGAAGTTACTGCATTCCCCAGAACTATCATTAATCCAATTTTAGGTTATATATTTATACTTGATCCAAATGGGGTTTAATCATTTTTCTTTTTTTATCCACAAAAATCTCCATTGATAACTTGGCTATTTGTCAAACACAATTTATGGACAAAAGATAGTGTCAGCATCAACTCTTCAAAATGCCCTGCACAATGCACAAAGTATACATTAAAATGAATAATAGTTTTCTCACCATAGTCTGTGTTTTCAGGTTCCCAGCAGTTTGATGGCCAAAAGTATGGAGTCTGAAAAGATTTTTTTTTTATTAAACACCTAAACTAAAAGACATTTTGCATCTATTACAACATAGGCTACAACAAGAAATGTGATTTCATGCAGTGAGAGGTGGGTATGCACAGCAACACAGCAGCATCTGTCACAGTAAAATACTTTGTTGTATTAAGGGTTTGGCATTGTGTCAGAAGGACATAAGCTGTTTTCAAAAGTGCTTAGAATGCCCATCATCATGAATCTTAACCTTTCTTAATGTAGAAATGTATGTTCTGCCTTCAGCTAAGTAGAATCCGGCAACTAACAGTCTTTGACGACTGACTCTGCAGCATACTTGGGAAAGTCAGTGGAGAAAAAGAAAAGTCACAAAACAATTCTTTATTGATATCCAGAATGACGTGCTTTTGGGCAGATCCATAAAACACAACCAAAAAAGAAAAAAAAAAGGTTTGTTGTGAGATCTCAAATTATAAATGGAACAAAAACTGCTATATTTAAAAAGCAACCAAAACACTGACATCAAGTCCAGAGCAAAAGGACCTTCAAAATAAAAATAAAAAAGATGGTTGGGTTTGTACTGGAAAATGAAAACACTTCATAGATACTCATTTTGTTCATGAAGTCACATTAGCAAATTTGTTTCACGTTAGCACATCTGCTGCTATTTGTGGTACTGACATTGAAAGTCTGACAAAAAATGTGTGAAGTCGACTGTTTTGTTTTGTACTAAATTATGCCATATCATTATTAGTCTCCCCTTTGCATATGAGGCTTAAATTGCGCTAGTAATGTGACCATGCAAGCTTTTTAAAATGGCAACACATTGTCACCAATGTTAATGCACCGACAATACATCAATAGTCTTACCTGAAACCTATAGAAAGTGCCATCATCTTTGAGAGTAAGGACATGGTCTGAGATGGGGAAGAAGTAGCCATGTGCAGCCATCAGTGTTCCTAAGTGAAGAGCCTCCACTGGGGAAACACACAAAGAAACAGTCAGTTTACATCATGTTGTACCTGTGTTTATCCAAGGACTGTGACATTTAAAAATCCTAAATTTAGAGGTTTGTATTATCTCCATTGGGGCATTGTCTTCTTTTAATCCTCACCCCGTCTACAATAAAAGGTAGTTATCTCCTGCCATTGAACAGTTTAACATGCCTGTTCCATCATCCACATACAAATATGCAGGCACTTATTTATTATTTTTTTCTGTTTTCAGATCTTTACAATCAAGCTGTTGTCTGTGGTAGTTTACATGGTGCTTTAACATAAATCTGTAGTGCAATGTGTTATTTTTCTCCTGTCTAATCAACCGAGCCAAGGCCATTCATCCATCAGTCCATTTTCTATATCAACATATTACAATTCGGGATTACAGGGGCTGGAGTCTATCCCACCTCCCACCTGCCACTGGGCAAAAGGCAGAGAACACCATGGACACGTTGGCAGTCTTTTGCTTGCGCCACACAGAGACAAGTAAGACAAACAAGTATACACACTTCCTGGACCACTATCTTTCTTCTTTTTTTTTTGTTCCACCTGCCAATGAATTTTATTCACCATTTATTTTGAGGTTAAAAATATTCCTAACGAAATTTTCACAGTTGCTGCCACTTTACAAGGCCCTGACACTGCTTTGACAGATGGATAGGCAGGTCTCCACTCCAACCAAACAGCACAGCAGGAGGGCCCACTGATTAGCCCACCTTCAGCAGGAGAGGCGGAACTCATCAGTCAAATCACCTGGTGTTGAGCCTAGTTGGAGTGAAATCCTGCTTCCCCCTGGTGCTCCACAGCACATGGTTGACTGTTCCTGATTTAAAACCATCAGATAATGAAAACATGTCATCATCATCAACTGTGTGTCTCATCTGCCTCCAGTTATTCCCTGCTGCTCGGAATCTGCGAGTGTTTCGTGGTGTCGACATGCATCACTCAGGCTTCCTTTAATGTGTTGACAATTCTCTGATAATACGGACACATTTTGTTCATTAGGAGCTGCAATGGAAACAATATATTTGCATACGTATAACAGAGTCCTTGTCTGTTTCTATCATTTAAACCTTTTTAACAGGCAGCTAAGGTAATAGAAGCAGAGGCTGAAACACACAGTCAGACAGGCTGAGCAGACAGAGCTTAGAATGCAATAACAGAAGCTTACTGACTGCCTCCATAAAACATGTGCATCTCAGCTATCTGACTCTCTGACACATGCACATATCCACACATACCATGTGTGTGTGAGAGAGAGATAAATATAGATTGGATTTACCTATACCACCGAAGTGACTGTTACAGCTTTGAGAGGTCAAGAAGTTAGATGTGTGTAAGGGGGTGCATATGTGTGTACATGGTTCCATTTATTAATAAATAATGACTCATGTGTTATTTAAATCTATCTTCTCACAAACCTGGCTGTTACTCTTCAGTCAAAGTGTTATTTATTTGAGGAATGCCGTCTGCTCCATACAGTACATGATTGTACTATACTCTGATTCTGTTACTAAGTTCAAATTGACAATAGGTCAGAAATAAGGCCAGACTACATATTGCATATCTTTTTCAAATTACAGACATGTTCAAATTCAGATATTAATTTGAAAAAATCTATTTATACGCGTGCTTTCCTTCTCATTGAGATGCATCTTTCTGCAGTGTCTACCAAGGATAGAAAGATAAGTATTCAACATCCAGTGCACTGTAGAATTTTCATGGGTATAAAGAAAACTAGAATGTGATTATTAAATTAAGAAATGTAATTTATTGAATTAATTTAAAATCTGACTTGTGATTTTTTTTTTTTTAATTATCAATCCCTTGATAAAAATTACACTGCCACAGGATGAATTATCATCAAAGACATTCAACTGCTACTGATAAAAAACAAACTAAATCAGATCAAATAAAACACTGGAAAAGTTGAAGTGGAAGAGAGGGGTGTGGTTGAAATCTACAGAGACCTCCAGAAATGGATTAAGGTTTTGTTTTTGTTGCTTGGCGACAACTTAGATGATGAGGGCACACAGAATTGGCAGGTAACACAGGCAACTTTCTCAGTTGCCAGCTTTGACAAGAACACACAGCCAGCAACTCGCATCGCACTGTCTGCAGTCTCTGCCGGCCTGTATCGCCTGAAAGACAAGCACAGTGCCAGAACTTTTCCTGTAGCTCAAAAAGCCCAACACTCTCCCTCTCATTTTCCCCTCCACCTGCCCAAAACTCAACTCATCTTCTCCTCAACTCATCTGGATTTAAGATGCTATTTTAGGCATTACTTGGACTTTGGAAGGCCCAGTCAATTTTTCTGTTGCCATGGTTATGCATCATAACACATGTGACAACGTGCCAGAATAACCACAAGAAATCCCACCAGCATCCAACCACTCACATATTCCCAGACTTATAGCAGCAGGCTGCTACTTGTGCAGAGCCATTACAGAGATAATGAAGAAATAATTCACAAAAATGGTTTGTCTTTATAATAAAATTTTAAAGGTCAATTTTGAGTCAGACTACTCAATTTTGTTTAATCTGTTTAGATTTTTATGTTCCCTAATGTTCTGATGCTTAATTTCTGTGTTTATCTAATTTGATGTGTTTTTGTCATTTCGAATGTTATGAATATAATGCTACGATAGCCAAACATCCCTAATTCATCTAACAATAAAAAAATAGGTAATGTAAGGTGATATTTATATTGACCTGGTAATGAACTGCTTTTGACACCCTAATGCAATTTTTTAAAAACACATTCATTTGTTAATATACGTTCCTTTTGAGTATTTAGTTATGATTTAACAAGGATTATGAAAGTTGTCAATTTTCAGGTTTTATATAGTAATTTCATATATAGTGTGAAGGTTGGAAAACTTACTACTTACTTTTAAACATTTTTACACCCTTTTTATCCCGATGGAAATATTCTAAGATCAATCCCAGCGGGGGAGTAAATTTCTGTCAGCAAATCCACGACAGAAATATACCACAGAGATTTCCAAATATGATCATTATGAGTTCAACTGAGCTGTGTAAGTGTAATAACCATGGGATTTGTTTAGCAAGAAACTCTTGAGCTCCAATCAATTTTGATAATAAGCTCATCTGCTTTTACATAATAAATGTGTTACTATCATGCTGTGAGACAAATTGATTGCATCTCTTATACTGCTTGTCATCTCCACCAGGAGTTGCTCTGTGCTCAAGTTCCTGAGTTCTGAACAAAAAGGCGTTTATCACTGTGGGGCAGCTAATGGCATTATCTGTGTCTATGCTGTAGTCAGCAATAGTAAAACCAAAAGACTCCATGAACCTGCTGTTAATACATAGTTTCAATATCTTTCACAAGTAGCGTTTGACAGATTTGTTTAATAGCATCTTTCACAGACTATGACTGCTGGTGAACTCTTTAAATTTACTTTAGTTAGGTTATGTGATTTATATCTTTATATTATTGCGGGACTTTACCAAACAGTGTAACTTAGAATGTTTTTCAAGTAAACAAGAAACAGCTCATTTGGTAGACTTTTCTTTAAACTATAGGTTCTTTAGCTCTGTTTGTTCATCCATCTCCCATTTTTGAGTCACCTTATTTACAGAGAACGGCTCAAGTAATGATTTGAGATAGGTGTGGAGAGTCTAGACCTATGCTGTCACACTGGTGTGAAATAATGATGATAAAAGAAGACAATGAGGAGGAGAGAAAGCAGGAGCAGTGTGTGCTGTAGCTCAAGGACACAAGAAGACAGATCAAATAAAAAAAGGTAACAATGTGGACTTCTAAATGCGTCACAGTGTGGCTGTAGTGCATTTGTTGTAGACGGACCTAAAATTCTTTACAGGGTAATGCAATCATCTACAATCCTTTATCTGATTAGTACATTCTCAAAAGCACCTTTTGGAAAATCCAAGCAAGCTTAATCAAGATAAATATAAATATGTATCATCTGAGTCAGTAGTTGTTTCCATTTAGGCAAACAAACATTATAAATGTGTTCCACAGTTTGATAATTATCAGCTTTCAACTACAAACTTCATTACCAGTTGTGACAAATGTTACCTGGGTTTTCTAAATAAACAGTTTTCTACATCTACTGTTACAAATCTATCCACTGAAACAGTTACCAAAACAGCCAACTGAGTTGACAAGCTACAATGAATCAATCTATATTTTTCATTAACGTCTAATTCAGTATTTAGCATTTCAGTATTTTGAGTGTACCTGGATCTTCAATGTCCAGATTCTTGATCATCCACTGGACAATTTCAGAACCTGAAATTAGAAATAGAAAACACACACACACGCATATGAATCCCTGGCAAATCTTTGTGTGAACAGTGTGCGCATACATATGCGAATGAAAACAATGACTCTATTAAACCTACCCAACTCATCATTGCAGTGCATTAAAATTGTGGCTGGGTAATAGGCCATCCATTCCCAAATATCATTTTCTGACAGCCTCTCGAAGGCATCTCTTTTTGGCTGAAGTCCATTATTATAGATTACCAGAGGTACAATGACATGATGAGGCATGCTGTTTACTTTGTATAACAACACAATATGTCGGACTCAAGGCACTTAATAAGTCAGTTCATCACATTCTATCTTGCAAACCATCAAAAATAACTAGAAAATAGACCGAAGAGAAGAGACGAAAGAAAAGGACGTATTATGATTTTTGATAGCATTTTTGCAAATATGAACGTGAAACTTTTCACATGAGGGATGCCATCTTTCATCTCCTCCATCTGAAAATGCAACTGAATCATTTTCACTTCTCTGAAAAACATAACAGCATCCTCTTTCCCCCGGGCATTTTCACACCCCAGCGCAACATGTGACTTTGGCTATATATTTTCCAAGCTATTATTACTGTCTGTCATACTGACAGGTGAGGGTGTGTTGAGGAGACGAAAGCCACAGAAGGCAGAAAAAAGGTGCGAAATGGAGACATGGGGGAATTCATGCAGTGAGACAGTCTAGCCCTGTGGCTGTCTCTGTGTCCATCAAGCTGCCACTTTATATGTATTTTGCGTTTTCTTTTCTCGTTTACTGCACACCCATACTTCTCGGCTCCTCAAAAAGTCAGTGAGATTTCCAGTAGATTAACGTCATTAACATGACCTTATTTCCACACTGTCCAAGTTGACCTACTTCTGAGAGAGAGTTCAAATGAGATGTGCAAGTTTTCTTCCACAAGACTGGTCTCCTGATTGATTACTATCCCCAACATATATTACGATGTGCATTCATTTATGTGTGTGCATACAGCTGCCACTGTGCATGACAATTGCAATGTGACCATAATATAGACAGACTAGTTAACAATCATTTTCCCTGTGACAGCCACCTTGGATAATGTTGCTTCGTTCAGGGTTGTAACAAAAAACAGCAAAGGACAGTGTGTTAAAATGCACATCATTATATATAAGTTTTAATCTATGTTTTCATGTCAAACTGTTTTGAATTGATTACGTAACATATCATAAGGATCTTTGAATCTGAAGACATCTGCTTCAGTCTATGAAAAGTGATGTCAGACAGCCTGTCTTTCATGTACATAGTCAAATTCATGACTGCTTGCTCGGTAGGGCTTTAAACCCAATTTGCATGTTCTGTGATGTACCAAAAAAAGGAAAAGAAACGCAAATTATTGGGAGAAATTAGTAGAAGCTTTGTGGAGAAGCAACTTCATGAAACTTCCCCTAGTTGTGATTATGGCAGACCTGACGTGTACTGTTAATGGTGTTATATTTCTGAATCCAGCTCTGTAAGCCTCCTGGTCTGTCAGGATTAAATTAATCTACAACACAAACAATTTGATTTCATTTAGAAAAAAATGTAGGTCCTATCAACAAGAGCCAAATGGGACACTAGTTTTCTTACGTGTCTGGGCGGTTTTCCCAACCGTTCATCCTTGTTATATGAACACCAGTAGACCCTGGTTGATTTTTTTTCCTCTGCCCCTTTCTTGTTTCAAGGCTCGAGTCTTGAGGTACGCGGGGTTAAAACCCACAGGCGGCAAGCAGCCACAGAGCTCGACCAGTCAAGCGAGATGCCGCAAGCCATGCTTTATTAAGGTTGTTATAAGCAGTAGAAAGTGAATACATTACCATTGGGAATTCTTCTACTTACATGCCACCTTGTATAATTTAGCTGGCTCTTCCTGAGAATTGTTGTTTGATTCAAACATGAGTAACTGAACCATCACTACATTCATAAAATAGCACAGTCACTATTGCAGAACGGAGCAGACTTGGAAGGGAAGCAACAAATTATAAGTTGAAATGTGGGCAGGGGTGCATCAGTAGTCATACCCAGGACACTGTGAGATGATAGAAGTCTTTTTTCCAGTGAAAAACCTTCAAACTATGGCTCTTTTTTATGTTTCTTGAGCTGTTTACGAGCAGTGACTGATGTCTGGGTACATTGCCTTGCTCGGGCTGTGCTGTCGCCATGTGGGCACGTGCTGGGTCAGCAGCAATGTGTTGGGCAGCAAGTGTCAACCTATCCACAGCATAAATGCCAGGACCCCATAGTTTCTAGCAGAACATTGCTTTTTAAGATTTCAACTAAAAAGGTTGATCTATTTACTTTACATGTTGGTTGTTTTTTAAATGAGTCTGACTGGTTGACACATGATTTCTTCATTGTGACCTGTTTATATGGAGCCAGTTCAAAATGTAAAGTTGAAAAAAAAAACTTGCTACAGTGCAGCACAGCTATTTACAACACACAAATACAAGCCATGGATACTATTCAGATACAGTCATGTGAAAAATAGGACGGAAGTAGGGGATTATGTATTGGTCGTATGAATACTTCTGAATAATTTAGAGACCATCAATCCATAAGGGGAGAAGGATTATTCCCAGGTGAAAAACATTTAAAAAACAGTTGATCATCTCCTCAGGCGTCAGTGAAAAGAAAAAAAGCTAAGCCAAAAGCTACATGTCAGATTTGAACATGTTAAATATTAAAGGTCATTGTAATAATTCAGTTTGGTTCATTATGGTTACCACGAGAACTTTCTCTTCTGATGACTGAGTTTAAGTTTGCAAACTTGTGTTAGACTTCTGGAACAATATCATTTGGACAGAGAGAACCAGCTTTATTCCTGGCAAAAAACAAACACAGCATTCTGGCACAAACTCTTTGGACCAACTGCCAACACAGTGATAGGGAGGACTCTTTGGACTTGTTTTGTAGGCATAAAGACCTGGACACCAGGCTATCACTGACAGTGGCTCTCTCTGTATTGGGAGTCAAATGTGAGACCATCTGTTTGACAGCTGAAAATTCCTCTTAATCTGACTAAGCAACAAAACAAAGATGGCAGGCAGAGCAGCAAATCCACAACAGTAAAAAAAAAAAGTCAAGGTGTTGAAATGTCCCGCTCAAGGTCCAGATACTTTATTATTTAAATGCTAGGATGGGACCTTAAGAGAGCTGAGCATAAAGACAAAAAACAAACCTCAATTATCTACAGCCCACAATGACATGACAGACTGTTCCACCTCACACAGAAGGTTTCACAGATAGCCTTTGTATGCCTTGTGAC
This sequence comes from Menidia beryllina, assembly GCA_013363375.1. Classification (NCBI taxonomy): domain Eukaryota; kingdom Metazoa; phylum Chordata; class Actinopteri; order Atheriniformes; family Atherinopsidae; genus Menidia; species Menidia beryllina. The sequence continues at coordinate 12,523,110 of JABUIW010000010.1, read as the reverse complement.
ATTGTTGCTGAAGTTAATTTTAAGACCTAATGAGGACCAGATGGCTTTTTGCTTTTACATGAAATCTTCCTTCACATTCCTACCAAAACAATGGGAGTACCTGACATGGCTACTGAAACCAAAACAAGATGACCACAGCCAATTTCTGGTAAATTAATATCTGGCTAAAAGATGTGTTGCCACTATTTTTGCAAATACTATTAAGGAGAAGAGCCACATCTCTTGTCAATTTAAGGGTCTTAAATTTAAGTATTCATCTTCTACTGAGATATAAGGATAATTTTATGATTAACAATTATTTTGGACATTTACCACTGATGTAGTGAAATTATATTACCTCCCTGATCCCTCATGTACAGCAAAAATTGTACTGATGGTGTTACATGTTGATATTATCAGCATACCAATCCAGTGATTTACCAATGATTTACAACATGTTAATGATTTTTGGTCAGATAATAACATCAGAACATAAGATTAGAACATAAGAGAGTATATTTAAAAGATAGATAAGGAGAGAAAAGTAGAGAAGAGAGATTTAACCTTACCTGAAAAAACACTGGGGATCTTGGTGAGGAAACTTTTCACCGTCCGGATGGGGATTCCATTATTCTCATCTTGCATGCGTGCTATTACTTCCTCCATCTGCACAGCACAATAACAATGTAAGAGAAGATGATGGGGAGGGAGAGATAGCTAAAGGATAAATTGAGAAGGTTCCATTACTTTTCTCATATGTGGAAGCTGTGTGACAGCAAGGAGATATAGAGGTGGAAAGATACAAAAAAGTTCCTTGAACAGGCGAGCTGTGTCTTCAGGGGACAGACCGAAGCAACGAAGTTGGTGACTAACAATCACAGCTGTCAGATTTCTGCCACCCACCGTGACAAATCGAACTGATTTGTGTCATTATTCACCTGAACTGAGCAGTGAGATACTCTCATTGAATAGCTCTGAAGTGTTCTGTCATTATCCATCTACAGTGTCCTTAAAAAAACGTAAACTTCACAAGACAGAGAATTGTCAATTTGGAAAGTTTTGTGTTAAACTTTTACATGTTTCAATCGAAAACTGCGTCAGGGAATGAAGTGAAAGTACGAACATTTACACTGGCACATGCTCAAACTCACATTCCCGGACATTTGCACACAAGGCAGAAATGTACTGGGAGTTATCTCAAGGGATTACCATGGCAACACATGGCAACCATGTTTCTAGATACAGGTTGAGAGAAAAGCATTGCTTTATTAGACATGAGGTGGGCCAAACACCAAGCTGTTGGCTCTAAAGGGTAATGACCTGGTTACATTAACTGTGCTGTGTCAGTGTCTTACAATCATTTCAATAAAACCACAATTAAAATATAACATGCTAATTTTCTTTTTCAGTGTCTGTATTATGACCTGGACTATGAAAAGAAAAACAGTTACCATAATTCTCAGGCATCATTCCCCTTATTTTCACATCTTTTATACTCCTTGACACACACAAGCCTTATCAGAGCTGCTCATCTGGGAATGCAATTCGAATGTGGCTAATTCCATTTCACAAAAATGAGACTTTTGTGTGGGTGAAAATGAATTTTGTGGCTACAATTAGAAAGGGCACTTTTGATTAAAGACAGGCTGGGATTGATATGTAAATCTGTAACCACTCAGGTTTGGCAGTTCATGAGCCAAACCGTAGCTTATTGCTATGATGAAAGCTTGTAGCTAGTCAAAAATCCCTGCAGCTAAGAACCATCCCAGTTAGAGATTGGAGCTTAATTGACAATGATAGAGCACAGGCAAATAATGTAACCCAAAAAGCTGCAGGGAAATACCAGAAAGAACACAAGAACGAGATCTGGGAGGAAAAAGACTGAATTTATGAGAAACATTTCTTTTTAGCTTACTTCAATGTTTTTATGACACTCTTTCTGTAATATGTGTTTTCAGTTGTGCAAGTAATGGACAAGCTCATATGTATTCTACATTTAAACTACATGTGTCCAAATCTGAGCTAAGAAAAAACTTAAATTTCTCACTCTGATCCATAAATCTTGCCTTTTCAGAGACTATCATCCAAATAAAAACTCTATGGGTCATTTGTGTAACACTTTAGTACAACCTAAAACTCTATACAAATTAAAATGATTTCTGTTTACCAAATCCAAAGTGTTTTCAAGACAACAAAAGATCACCAAGATCTGCAATTGATCTGTGTCCTAAAAACCCTACAATTACAGAAGAAACTCCTTTTTGTATCCATGCAACAAAATCTACCGCTGTCACAGCTTGTATTTTATAGAACTTTTTATTAGGTCTTTCCTCTGAGCGTATGATTACAACCATCAGGGATTTTGGACAGTTCAGTAATTGTTCCCGACAGCGTAAGTACCATGGCTGATGGAACATGCACTCACAGCAACTACTACAAAAAATGTGTTAACATCAGTCGAATGTCACTGCTGTCAACAATAGCTCTAAATTTGTCAATTAGTCTCTAAAAAAATCAAACGAAGGTGCATGGATCCAAACATTTGACTTGAGGATTTATTGAGTTTAAATTATATATATATATCGCATAATCTCAACACTATTTCAAACCAGCAGTGCAAACGCAGCCGTAGAAAATGTGAAAAAAGCACATCAGTTTAAGATTACCCCGTCGTCTTCAGCAGCACCTCAAAATTGTTTGGTCTGATTGAAGATTAAATGAGAAAAAAAAAACAATAGGTTCAACCTCTCAGAGTGGACTTGATGGTGGGTTAATCAAAACAAAATTACCCCAAAACAATCAGCGAGGTTCTCAACCTTTGTTGAAATGATTGGAAAAATCTTAGTTTGGTACGAGCATAATGAAATCAATGAAACTAGCAAATTATTACTTTATTTTCCCAGTTATTTTAAATGATACTGTAGAGTTTGATGATGCAAAGCAGTGACATCTAAATTTTTCTTTAAAAAAACCCGCAATATAACTTCCTTTCATGTGCTGCATGCCATTACACTTTGCAATGTTTTTAAATATCTCTCCAAATCAAACCTGTATGTGTTCATTACACAAACCATCTCTCTGTGTTTGTCTCTATCTCACTATCTTGCCCAGAGAGTAAGATGGCACTGTGAGACAGAGCAAACAAGGACAACAGCAACAACGATCAATACTTTACACACTCTCGCCTATCTCCGCAAAACCTCTCCGCCTACTCATGGTAAAATGCCACCAGCGTGAATATGCAGGATCTGAAACTCTTGATGTTGGGATGCTCTCTGGCTGTATGTAGAGAAGAAGAAGAGAGGAGAGTCATTTCCCAGAGGACAAGATACAGAGCAAGAGTCTCTCTCCATCTTTCTGTTTCTCTCATTCCTCACCCGTCCACCCACCCAGAGCTGTCTGACTGTGTCTCCGCAGTCTCTTAACAGATAAGAGTGAGTGTTTTGGCTGCTCAGTGTGAATCTTGGAATAATGATGGCACAGGACTCAGTACATATGAAGTGACGAACAAAAGCTCCGGATATAAGCACACACTGAGCTTCAGCACACAGCTTCAAACGCTTTAAAGGCCATCACTGAGGGCACAGGTGGCACAATCAGAATCTTCTGAAGTACAGTTTGGAGTATGAAAAAACATTTCAAACTGGCTTTGTAAATCAGTGCTGTCCTCTTAGATATCAATTTAGCCACTGTTAAGTACACCATGCCCACTAAATAATAGGATAAAAGGGAATTTGAACTGAACAATGGGTCCATCAGCACAGTGGGCCAGTCAGCAGATCTTTAAACAATTATTTGTACGTGAGAATTAGATTTGCCAGCAAGAACTAAATAAGCATTGGGGAGGACGGTGAAAGACCCGACCATTGTGGTTTCATAAAAATCGAAAAAAGGAAAAAAAGGAACTTGATCGTTTGGACTGTGTTGATTATATAGACAGAGTGATGATGGATACTTCTTTAGGCTCAGTGAGGCAGCTGACAAGATTGCCTGAGGACACATGGCTTAATATTGCTGTGAACTGCTATGACCTTGACATTTGAAGTGAGCTCTACATGCAAGCCAACGGCAGTCATTTGCTGATTTTGCTACACAACATGCAGGTTTTAACTACTGGTTTGTAATGAATGATTGTGATTCCACAAACGAGCTGAATGAGAGTTAAGTGATGGAAAGAATCTCAGATCTTGTTAAAGTCAACTTGACTTTTTACATGGAACATCACCATCCACCAAGTACAAACGTCTACCGTGACATAGGAAAATATGTGCTGCTCATTACATGTGGAGGTGGCAATGTGTTTCAATTTAGAAGAGTGTATATGGTGTATCTCACTTCGCTTTATTTTATAAAGGTTGTTTTGTCATTCAACGGGAAACCAGTTAAGAGTTCACTCTATTTTGTCGGCCTATGAAGATGTATAGGCCTCACTGATTGTTACACAGACGAAATTAAAAGCACTCTTGTCCTTCCAACCTCACTTTACCTTCAGGGCTGAATGTTGCTGCATCAGAAGGAAAAGGAGAATGGTACAGATAACGCAGATAACAGTTATCTGGACACAAGTGTATCTACGTAAAGTGGATGTTTTTCTCACAACTCTAGATAACACATATAGGCAAACACATTGTGTGTCCACATAATGACACACGGATCTCACAAAAACATAGGTATTCACTAACACTACTCAGAGAAGGACTAGCAAGCGTGCATGCCTATAAGAGTAGGGGACCAGAAGATGGGGACTGCTGTGTTTTGAAATGCACAGCATCAATAGGTGAGCGACCCTGTTAAAGTCTGACTGCCTGGTGGAGTGAGAGCAGTCTTAAAGGAACCTGTGGCTACACAGCATGCCAGCACAAGTAGATAAAACAGTATTTTCAACTGGTTGAGCTCATTTCCTTCTGAGCTGCAGTGCTTGAATACACAACTGAGGCCGGACCTGTGGTGGAGGCTGAGAGATAACATGTCTATTTCTTTCCCATCAACAGCTAACAGTTCTTTATAAAAGGAAAAGTCCCAAGTTGTAATTCAGATACAAAGTCAAAAACTGCCAAAAGAGCATGATAATAATGTCTTATCACTGAGAAACAAATAGAACCCTGTTTAAATTGATTTTGTTTTTCACTTTGACTCTTTGATGGTATCAGCATTACCACAAAAAAAAAACAGCCGTGTTAAATCACAGGCTGCGTCACCACACACATGAATCACTCATCTCCTCAGAAGAGACTGATGCATTTGCATATTAAGCAAAAGCAAAAAACACAATGTTCTATATGCCATTCTGAGGGGAATATGGTAACATTGCAGGGAAAAAAATAGTGTTAACAATTTCTGCACATTTCTTTTATGGTAATAACCAGCAGCCAGTGTAGGAAAGTGATCACAGTCTGGTTAGAATAAGGGAAAGTGTTCCAAGATGCAAAACATTGCTGGCTACAGCTGGTTTAACACCTAACAAAGTAAGTTTGTCATAGCTGGAAGCACTGATGCTGAGCTACATCTCTGGGGCATTTTGAAATCAAATTACCCAGCAGATAGGTGGAGTAACTTTTACTGAGCTTGTGCTGACAAAGCTGTGAATAGATGCAGTGAATCTGAAGACTTACTGCCACACGAGTTACCACAGCAACACATTCTGGGACCAGTTTCACAAGGACGTCTTTGGCAGCTTGCCATCACTCATTCATAAGAGAGAAAGAAAAACGGTATTTATGTGGGGTCTCATGCAGATGGAGAGGGCAGGCTGTATGAAGACAGTGTGCATTTTACGCAGTAAACTATAGTTACAATTTTGCTGGTTACTATTGGGCTGAAGCAGACACGTCGTTCTAAATGCCATAGGAATAATGTCTTTTTTCTTAAAATTTAAGTTGTTTATTCATTTGCTAAACATAAATTTCATCCAAATATCTAAAGCAGCAACTATTATTATTATATATCTATCAAGATTACAAGTAGCTATTTAATCAATTGATTAGTTTAGCTGAAACCAGCAAAGCCCCTTTTTTCCGCATAAATAATTATTTTGCAATCAAGTGTGGCTTCAGCACGTATGAAGACAAATTGTGACATATAACAACTGGGTGGTTAGATAAGGTGGGAAAACCAAATGTATAATGACAAAGAAACCCAAAATATATTCCCCTCAATAAATCTCATCAGTTGCCTGTTGAAATCTAATTTGAGTATTTATTTGAGTATTTTCATCAGATCTAGTTTTGTGTGTCTTTTTTTTCCTATAAAATTTTCAGTGTTGCTTTAATAATTCTCACCCTGCAGGCCTTCAGTTCTCATAGTTTTGCACAAAGCCCAACTGTGACAACAGTCTCTCTCACAACAGGCCAGGGTCACATAACAGCAGGAGCAGATACCCAGGTGAGAGCCCTGCCTGGAGTGAAGGCCATGACTCCATCCAAGCTGAAGATGCATTCCTGCTTTCTCTGAGGCAGATTGCAAAACCACTGATGAGCTGTTAGACAACATCTGCCGTTTGATGCTTCATACACATTGCTTTTGGTTGAATTCATCAATGCAGCTCTGCTTTTGCGAAAAACAACCATGCTCCACTGAGCCATCGGTCAAATGTAAGCCTCTGTTTCTTAAAATGTCCCTTCACTATTTCACACTTCAGGATAATCTGTCTATGCACACCTGCTACCTTTCTTTTCGTAATTTGTTATCTCATGTCATCATGTGGTCATGAGACCACACGATAACCATACAGGGAGAAAAAAAAAAGCTCAGGGCTCAAGGGCTCTGTCAACATTTGCAGCTCATATTTCTACAGTATCTGCCAGGCAGAGAATTCTGGCATTTTTAGATGAGAGTAATTCCTCCAGAAGCCCCCCCCCCCCCCCCCCCACCCCTTACTGCTCATATCATTACCGTGTTACATAATGTACCAGTCGGTGATATACTTATTTGTTCATTTTTTTGCACAGCGGAGGGCTGTGATGTGAAAAACCTGATGCCACTGTGAACCACTTTTGTTCACAGCAATTATCGTAGGCAAGCTCTGGTTGGACACTGAAGGGCAGATGGCTGTCTTACAACAGACATTGATTTATTCCGATGATTACAAATGGATGTTGTCAAGCATGATGCCTCCTCAGCTTTAAAATGCTGTTCGAGGTGTGACAGAGAGCCTGTTAATGGCTTGATCTGATTTGAGCTGAACTGCTAAGGGTTGAAAGTAAGGCTGATGTTTACAGGAAAACAAGCAGATCTTTGATTCCCCCTATAAAGCATCCGACCGAATACAACCTGAGTGGCTTGTATTTGTTTAGCTTTGTATGTGCTTAGACGCAGAAGCCTTTTTCTATTTTTGTTCTGCTCTGACTTTTATCAGAAAGGCAGGGTTTGTGCATAATTAATGAATTCCCAAAGTTGACTCAATTTCAAACAGAGTACATTTTGAATTGTTCTGAGCTAAGGATACCCTGCAGACTTGTCTTTTGAAAAAAATCTGTTGTGTTACATTTATTGCTTGTTAAAGGAAAATGTCATATTTAAAAGTAATAACGATTTCCAAATATAAAGCAATGGTTTCCATTAATCTGATGACAGCTGAAGTTTTCAGTGTCAGTTCATTTTCAGTTTCGTGTACCTTGCAAAAGTGACAATCACAAGATTTATTTTTATCCAAATGAATGCAAACATATTAATTTAGACACACCAAAAGTGAAATGCTGCATTCGCATTACCAGATAAAAAAAATAAGATTACAGCATTGAGTTAGTTTGACAAATATCCAATGGGCTGTGATATACAATTAAATAAAATTGCATGTTATTTGGAAAAAATAGTGTAGTTTTAAAACTGATAATGAGCTGAGGTCCACCAATATGCAGCTCAGTCAATGAGCTCAGTCCTTGTTTTCCCAGTCCACAAGTCAAAGAGTTCTTGAGCTAATAGTGACGCCAATACTCCTCTGAATATTAGAAACTTTGGTTCAAGAAACTACGACCTCGTGGGGAAAGAATGCGAAGAATGTAATGAAATACCGTTTTTTCTTTTTTTTTTACCTTGATCCACTTGTGTTTCAGCCGTTTATTTGGTCTGTGACTTTTCAAGTCTGCATTCAAATGTAAGAAAGCAGCATGTCCTTACAACATAGTGCTCCAGTGATAATAAATGCACTTCAAGCCTTTGGTTGAAACAATGCCGCTCTGTTGACACTACAGCTCTTGTGCAGCGTAGCTATTTTTGGTGCATAATGGCAGCTTTATGAGAAGAGATTAAGCAGAGCTATGGCCTCTGACATCTAGATTATCATATTTCATTTCTACACTTTTAATGTGTTCATAGCTGACATGACTGACCTTATTTGAGTTGTAAAAGGTCATAATGGAGACAGCATACAACCAGTATCACAATATGTGAGATAAGGATTTGCTTCCAGATTTAAGAAAAGACACCTGTAATCCAGAATCAATGACACGCATTCTTTTTACGAGTGACCTAAATCTCCAAACCTCACAGTTAAATGTCCGACATATATCTAAACAAATGATCTTCTTGGATCCAATTTATTATAAAGCTATAAAAATATTTTCTGTTTTAGTATACTATAATTGTATAGCTTTATTTCTGTGGCCCCTTTGACATGTGTCCACCCATATTTTTTCAAGGCCTGGCACATTATATTGAGCAAATTATCTAGAACTGTGATTTTGAAAGGCAAATTCTCCTGGTATCAATCTTTATATTCATATAAAGAAGCTTAGATATTTTCAAAGGTGTGCACATCTAAAAGGCACTTCCAGTACCATTTGTTGTGTTTCATAATGTAATATTCCTTTGTTGCTGGAAGTGCAAACAAACTCCTTGGTCGAGCATCCTATTACACAGCAACAGAAGCAGCGGTTGTTGTTTGTTGTCATCTTCCTGATGGACAGATGGTATTACTATTATTTCATTTCAAATGCTTTCCAGATGGCTGAAGATGCTCGTATCCACAATGCCCCTCTTCATATTTTGGGGGGAAATTTTACAATGCACAGTCTTTTTCATTTTCACATCCCCAGAGAATAAACATCCCAGGTGTATGGTTTAGAAAGATGTGGGATTTTTCCCTTGACTCCACAAAAGCCCCCTTCCCATGGGAGTGTCCGCTACTACAGGGTAAGAGACATGCATTGAATCATGCTTGAGAGATGGTCAGCCAAATTTGCCAGCTCCCCAGAAAACACGCTGGAATTTATCCTCATTTGACATTGCAGCAGTTAATTCAGTTGTTTCAATTTTGCCAGTCAGTGTTTCTGCCGTCTCCGGCTTTGTGCAGCCACATCAAATCCTTTTTTTATTTGGTCCTCTGAAACTTAAATTCAGCCTTGCTCTTTTCTTCAATTACATTTTTTTAAATGAAATGTTTTTCAATCAGGTGTGATCTACCAGCAGCCTGTAATACATGGGGCAAACCTGACCAAAAGAGAGAAAGTGTATATGTGTGAAAACCACAACAAACATGAAAATATGAAAGGCACACATTTTTCAAATGTCACTTTATAAAACACCTTACACCTCCACTCTCCCATTAATGTATCACCCTACAGCGTTCCTACAATCCACTATGGTACAGCAGAAAAGGTAAATGTTACCTCACAGCTCCAAACAATTCATGCTCAATATTTTACCCACACGTAAATCTTGAACCTCAGACCACATAAATGAGAGCCAAGCAGCCATCACAAACACGTGTGGTCAGTTGTGGAGATGAAGCTGATGAAATGTTTAAAAAGGCAGTTGGAAAGTTTCCTTTAATCTCCCATTATCATTCACTGAGTAATTTCAACCCAATGCCATTCATTTGACTAACGATCAACATCACCTGCCGAAATCTAAGACGATCTTTAAAGAACTGCCAAACTGAGGGTTAGTGATTTTTAATATCATATTTTAATACAGTTCATATCTCAAACTGAGCGTTTTGGATATGCAACCCCTCTGGTAATAAGCGGTATAGATAATAGATTGTATGGAAGACATGAAGTAAACAAGTAAACAAAGGAAGGAATTTTGAATTCAAAACTTGCTCTTTATATTTGTTGAATATGGTACCTTAATCATTTCTTTCTGTGCCATATTCACAGCGTGAAATCTCTGCATTATTGATGTATCATCATGTGTTATTATCTACTGGGGGTTTTGTTTACTCAACATGAAGCACACATGACCTTTAAATCTAATTCAGTTCTACTTTACAGGACATCTTCTGTGCTATTTCACCCCTTTTAAAGCCTTTTGTGTCATTTTGATGTATCCTATTTCATTTTAAAGGGGTAAAAACAACTTCCTGGAAACCTCTTTTAATTTCTCCCTTTTTATATTGCAAAAGCCACCGGCTTTATGTGTTTATTTTTTTTCACTGGTAAGCAATCAGCAACCACTACTCTTAGCACTGCGGCCCTCAATAACAATGATTTCAAACAAATTAATTTAACCTTGTATGGTGTCCATTTTTTAGCAAGGCAGAATTTTGAATGCTTTGTCTAAATCTAGCTGACAGATTAATCTATATGCATGTGATGTAGTAAATAGTGGCTTGTCGCTTGTTGCTTAGAACTCAGTGCACTTTACTTGTAGTAAAGACACAAAAAAGGTCTTAAAACTAGAGTGCCACGTATGCCATAATATAAAATAGAGTAAGATTGTCTATTTTAATTCTAGAAGTAACTAAATTTACTCTGCTTTACTGGAATATAAAATACAACTCTTATTTGGTGCTGTCATTCCTGAAACCCGACCATCTTTTAGCACTGTATTAATTCATTTTCATTTTCATTTTCATTTGTCTCTTGATGTTAAATTATCTTGTGTTCCTGCAAGTTGATGGGATAGTGTTTGAAGGGCAAGGCCTGGTTGTGTCTTTCACATACTCTCACTCTCATAGTCCTTCTTTTGCTCTCTTCTTCTCAGTGGGCGGGCAGTGGGCGCGATGACTAAGCTAAGGTTAGCCATGTGCTCCATAATCCACTGAAAGACCATATCCCTCCTGCCCACTTACCATGATTTCATCACTCAAACACCATGCTAACATAAATTAGACGATGAAAAAGAAGTAAAGCTGGATCAGATGAACAGAGCAAAAGTTTTCGGAAAACCTCACTCAACAGTTTATCGTGTAGGTAGTGGCTGCCAGATCACAGAAGAGAATGAATACGCACTTAAAATCATGACTTTGTGTGTTGATGACACATTTAGCTATGGCTGAATACAGATTATTAACTGATTCCAAAATGCTCTCATGAAAGCACGTCTTTGTGATAAGCAGTTAAAATAATTATTTCATTTTTAATGATGTATAACTACCCAAGATAAAACAGTATGGATACAGGAAATAAACCCAAAAGCAGAGCCAAAAATTTAAGTATATTTATAGTATACTTTAAGAGGTATATTTTAGGGCACTGATAAGTATGTTTACATAGTCCAGACAAGAAGGAAAAAGATGAGAGGAAAACACAGAGGAAGAAACATGGAGGGAGGCAGCGTATGGAAACAGAGATGCACTGGGAATAGAAAAGGAGGATGCTTTCTATTTTTAGGTCCAGATAACATGAGAGTGAGGGGGGCTTACTCCTCTCCTCCTCCTCTCACCATCCCCTCATTCCCACATTCCTCCTTGGCACGTGCAACAGACGCTCAGGATGGGTCTGTGTGCCCAGAATACCAATAAGAGAGAAGCAGCTGGATACTGGCAGTCTGACAGTCTTCTGACTTCTTCTGTCTGCAGAACTGAGACAAGGACTGGGTGTCCGACAAGACAAGCACACATACACAGCTCAGAGGACTCGTAAGTCAGGACAGACGATAAACCAATAGGGGAAGGCTGTTTGATACAGGTGACGCATGAAATTTCAATATTGAAAGCATTTTTACAGAGATGCTACTCAAAGAGAGCTTTTGCACACTAGATTGCAAATAAATCACCATTGATGTTAATATAACAGATGCAAAAAAAGTAACTTACAAGATTAACATGTTTTGCTTTGAAGACTGAGCACATGAGAAAACTATTAGAAAGACAGTGCCTCAATTTAAACACACACATTATATTCACTAGTGACTAATCTTTTCATCCCCATACCAACATGTCCTCTCACTTGCTTTGAAGTTGTTACTTCATGGAATCAATCTGCTGACACGGACAAGGAAAGGTAGCAAATCAAATCAGTCTGTCAGCAAAAGAAAGAAGAACACTTTTCCCCGCACTTGAATGCATTGTTAAATAAGATTTTGTCATGTTTCACTCTGCACAAGAGTAGATTGGAAATTTTAATTTATCTGCAACACATTGATATTGTGTGTCTATTTTTCTACAAGAATGGGGCTTTGTTGGAAACAAAGTAACTCTGTTAACAATGTGCAGCCACATATCTTCAGAATGAGCTGAGAGGTGAGTGTTGTATTTGTCAGTGAAGGACAAAGTAAGCAGGCATTTTTTTTTGCAATTAGAAACATCTAATGGAAGCATAAAAAAAACTCAAAACAATTCCTGAAATGGTACAATAGAGGAAGTCCAGTTATGGGTTCTGGACACATTGCAGAAGAGTTTTGAGATCATTGCATTTGACGGACTGCTGGCATGGTTGTAACAGAGATCTGATCAGAGGAACCACAAGCCATAATCACAGTAAAAAAAAAGACAAAGGGCAGAACACACAATCCTTCCTCATAGCCTTGACCACAGGAATGTCATTTCTCAATTTTCAGATTAGTAAATGTCAGAAGTCTGTGTCCATGGACAGAGAGAGAATGAAATAATGGTCATTGAGTTAAAGTTTTCCAATAAAAGCAGTAAGACAGGGGCTTTGTTTTACTTGTTTGTTTGGAAAGGCCATCTTTAAACATTAACTTTCAAATATTCTGTCCAACCAACCAAAGCATCCTTTTAAACATTGTTATATTAGCTTATACCTCCTATATACACAACTAACTAAGATGTGTCTTTTATTTACTTTTGAAGAATTGTGCCGCAAGAAAAATTAATAACCAAGGTTCCGTCTCTATATTTTGCCTTCTGAACTAGACTTAATTTCATCACATCCAGTAGCTACTGAGATATATTATCTTGAACAAACATGGAAAACCTAAAGACACCTTTGACATCCACAGGCCCAAACTGCCAGCATGGCTCAAAGCCTTCAAGTTGTTTTGGTTTATAAAGATTGAAATCTTCGTTTAAATAAGCATTCTGGAAAATAAAACACTGACTGAAAATTTTAATCCACAGGTTTTCTGAAGAAGAAACCCTAATTGGGAGCTTCAGTGCATTTTCTTTCTCCTTCATCCTGGTGAATCAAGATTGTTAAAGATAATCATTAATATTGCACTGAGGTCAGACAGGAAGAAGCATGCTTACACTGCATCTGTCTTGCTGTGTGGAAGTGTTTATATTAATGTATATTTCTATTATCAACTACATAAGGATACCTGTAACTCACTACCACATAACAGCATGATGAATAAATCTATACACCTTTTATTTAATGAGTTTCCTTATCCACAGATCTAATTATAACTCTTACACCCAGCATAATTATTTCAAGAAGTGTAGAAAGAGGACTGGCAGCTAATTGCTTGCATTTGAAACACATGATATATTGTTGGTATAAAAAGTATAAATGTTTACTTCAGTAAAAAGAACATTCATTGTGTTGCTTTTCTTTTTACAACTGAACATATTTGTAAATAAATGCATTCTGCAAATTCATATGTCATGCAAACTGTTTCCCTTACATTTTTTTTTTTAAACAGAGCAGTTGTTGTCCTCAGTATTAGTGTTATATATGAGCCCATTTAGATTTTAAAAGTATCTAAAGAATGTTGCATAACTTGAGGTCATAATTTTTTTTATAGTTTGAAAGTATTGATTTGCTAAATTAATCAGCTATGATCATAGAAAACAAAAATAAGAAGCTGCAGATTGATTCAAGATGGCACCTGAAGTTTGCAGACTCCACAGTGCTGTTCATGGCAGTTAAGCTGTACTAATAATGTGACTCTGAGCCTCAGTGGGTTGCAGGTAGAAGCTGCTTTGCACCATGCGCACCTGCAAATCTGATTATATAAAGAATTATGACCATGATATCACTATGTCTGTTTGGGGGACGGAATGCATGTCTCATATTTATGAAAATGCACCCTTTGGAACAATTGCTGGTTGAATTTCATTATTCTGACACCATTAGATTCGAGCAGTGGCCCTCTGTGACGGCAGGCTAATCACTGAGACATGATTGCTTCTGGGAGAACAGCTTCTCATTGTGGGGTCACCGAGCTGCAAGGGGACAATCAGACCAATATTCTCAGTTACAGTTACTGTCAATTTGGATAGAAAATGCCACATCCAATGGTTGTTTGTTTAGAGTGAGTTCCCAATAAAGCTGTGAGTCACAAGTGAATCATTTCACACAGAAGGGGAGATGACTGTGCTCCAGCAGGGTCTAAATACATTCCTCTCTTTTTGTCTATATGAGGATAAAAGCTGACTGGAGTGGCATCGGGCTCTGATGACTTCAAAGAGAGCAGAGAGATGTGAGAGGAGGGGACAGACAGAAGGAGGTGGATGGATGGCAGGAGGGGGTGTATGAGTGCACATGTGTCACAGGCAGCACATGAGAGACAAAGAGAGAAGTTAGTGTGATCTTGTGAGTGTTTGAGAAACATCAAAGACCTGAAACTGAACAAAAAGAGCATGAATCGGGAGAGGATAGAGAGAAGGGCCGGAGTGGGATGAAAGAGACAGAAATGAGGGGCCAAATTGTCAACGGCATGAGTGAGAGACTGACAATGAAAACTAGGACAAGAAGTTAGAGCTGTGAGGAATGTCTTCACAGGTCTGCAAAAACAGAAAACTGTGGAGGGACATATTACGGGAAAATTACATTTTTATCTCATCCTGCCAACCTATACAGCAGAACAATGAAATAATGCAAGAGGATACAATGTTTTAATTCTGTTTACTTTTGAAGGTTCAATATAAAAATCTGATTTATCTTTAGTAATGTTTTGAGTGCAACACATATTCTGAGTTCTTTCTTGAGAACCTTTTAGTTTGCTTATCCCTTTGCAGATTGAGTAATCTGCAAAGACTTGAGATGTAATGACAATTTCAAACAAACAGAAAAGAGAGATATTTTGGCAGTGGCATAGTCTAGACGTCATTTGTGATGTATGTTCATGCAAAGGAAATTGTTCCTCATTCCAAAAATGATGTATGCTTTTTTTTTAAGTGGACTTGACAGTTTTGAGAATGACATCTGTCATTGTGTGTGTCAGAGTAAGAGAGAAACTGCTGATGTCCCATGAGATAGGGAATCATCTACCAGCTATGACTACATTTTAGGATTCATTTTCAGTCAAATGAAACTGCAAAACATAGCATACTAAGTTTAGACGATGAAAAAATGCTATGTAATACATCGAGAAACAGGGATGTGCAAGCAACTAGGCATTTATTAAATGCAGATAGTGTGTGGGAAGAAGAAAGCTTTCACAGGAGAAAACTGGAGAGTATGAGAGCCTACATGAGCACTACTCAGATACAGATAGCATATGTAGAGATGTAGGGAAAAGGGAGCTATGAACAAGGAGACAACAAGGACACAGGCCGGATGGATTGGACAACGACTTTGTGCCTAGACGTGTCACCCTTCTGATTTCCTGTGTCCTTTTTTTCCACCATGACAGAACTTTCACTTACAACTCTAGTTCAAGGAAATTCTGAAATCTTTTTTTTTTTTCCTTAAGTTGAATTGGAATTAAATGACCAGACAGAGTCAATACCTGACTCAGCGTTTTAGTCAATGCCCAGGCTTCCTTAGACTGTTATATAACCCGAAAAGATAACCTGAAAACACCTAAGCTTTCACAGAGGTATCTCGTCGGGATAACCTACAGCAAGACTTCCTTCACAGACATGCCAACGCATTTCCTTCAGTTCTATCAATATATATTTGTTTATTTCAATAGCTCAAAGCCCAATATCAAACTTCACTATTTTTTATCATATCATGGTGTTCACTAACATTATATAGTGACAAAACTGAAATTAAATAGCTATATAAAATACATATGTTTTCCATAATCTTTAAATTCCATATTGAAGTTCAGCACTCATCTGTTTTTCTAGTTAAGATGGACGCTGTTTTCAAATCAAACAGGTGTACAACTCTAAGAAGGGCTGTGAGTGTTTCCAAAGTATGCCAGCAACATGTTCCTTAAGGGATGAGACAAAGGCAACATCACCTCTTAGTATGAAAACACTGAGTGAGTATTTTGTGATTGAGATCCAAAAGTCTCATATCTCATAATGAAATGTTTTCCCATTCGTGTCTCACTGTGTCTCAATACAACTTTTGTAGTTTTTTGTTGTGTTTGTTCCACCTTAGCCTTAATAGTATCAAATAAAAATTAACATAAAGCATCTAAGAGATCACATTTTTCAATTTAAACATTCATAATCTGTTTCATTATATCATCCATTAAATATAAAGTTCAGATTATTATTATTCATTATCATTATTTTAGAAAATTATCCAAACTATCAAGTATAAAGTATACTTTTGTCTAACCAATAAAAATGTGCTCACATGTTGTAAAACACAGAAAGGCTGTTATAAAATTAGTCTAAAAACACTCAGTATGGTGCCAGTCCTCCTGTGGACTGCTTTATTTATGGCATTTCATATTGGCTTTAGGGCCAAATGTACAACTGGGAGAAAAGAACTGCCCAAAATAAACAGCCACGTACTTAACAAACTGGCTTCGGAAAGGAAGCTTGCAGTCACTAATGGTGTTTATTTGCCATGGTTAATGGTTTTAAAAACAATACCCCAAAGCACTCACCCCTTGTTCAGTTCCTGCCTGTTTTAAAAGGAGTTTCTGCATATCTTCTGATTAATCTAAAGATTAAAAATACCAGACTAACCAGCTCTGCAGTGACACTTCAGCCTGATCACCATCTGCGAAAATAATGTCTGAAATCACAGCAATTGCTGACAAAATTCTCAGAGGAATGGCGCAGCACCTTAAACTGTGGAAAGGCTCAGTACATAATAATTATAATAATGCCTGCATAATAATGCATAATAATCATTTGTTGTAAATGTTGTCTTTTGCCTCTTTCATGGCTCATTTTTTATACACATCTTTCCAGTACCATTACAATAGGCAGCTGTCAGGAAATCTGGAGGTTCCAATATTAACAAACTGCAAGTTTCAAATCATCTCACCATGCATACAATTGTTATTATTGAGTTTTCTCTGAAATCAGCAATTTCTCATAGACATTGAAAACATCCTCAATTGCTTACAGTTAAGTTTCCACTTCTGCTACAACTGAAATGGCTCTCATTAAGACTTCTAATGACATTTACCAGAATTGTAATTCAGAGAGTCTAACAGCCCTAATGTTATTTGAACTTAGTGCAGCATTTGGTCATGTGGATCATTAATTAGTTCTAGACCAGACCAGAAAACTGGGTCGGGCTCTCAGGAGTGGTCATTATGTGGCTTATATCACACATGACATACAGGGAATATTTGGTCAGCAATTATTTATCTAAAGGAACGGAGGGATGACATATAGAGTCCTACAAATGTAATTTCTGATTCTGATTCTGATTCTGATTCTTTTGCAATTACAGCTTTTTTGTAGCTTAAAAGGTAACTCTCAGATCTATCTAGCATTCTTATTAAAATGACTTTATGCATTGTTAATCTCGGACTGAAATGGACAAAAAAATACAGGCTGCATTCAGTACACTCTGAATTTGTGGTACTCAAAAATTATGTCTAAGTAAAGACTGTACGATGAGGATTTGCTTCAAATTGTAAAAACGCAGCAAAAGTTCTTCATTTCCACAGCTTTGACATATAACTTATACTGATTAAAGATAAATAAAGTTATTTTTTTATTTTTTACCTTTATTTATTCATGTATATTTCTAAATGAATGACTTATTATTCTTACTGAGCTTACGTTAAAACTTCATTTAAAATGAAAAATATTCCTGCTCTTGTAGGTACATTTCTTTTAATTTTTTTATACAGACATTATTTCATTTTGTAAACATGCAGTTTTTCCCTTATGCTTGATGTAAAGTAATGTATTTTATTTTTAATATAGTCTCTGGAAGCACAAATTGATTTTTAAAAAAGATGCTCACTATTACGGCTAAGCTCATGGCTCCTGTCACTGAAGTGCTGATGTCGACAAATACAGGAACAAATTATTTTATTGAAATGCATAAAGCCATAGACGTCAATATTCTATCCAACAGCCTCTGCCAAACCTCCTTTACTTTCACTCAAACTGTATGAACATGCATGTTTTCATACACAGGAAGCAAAACTGTCTGGCTGGCAAGCTGACATACAAAGGGCCCTACTTCACACACAAAGACTTCTCTCTGATCTGGCAATTATGGATCATCCCACCTCACCCCCCTATTCCTCTCTTTCTCTCGGTCTTAGTGATCCTCTGATTGCACACTGAGGGAGACAAGCAGTACAAGAACCCTTCAATCTGGCTCTCAACTTAGAAAAAGCCGAAACTGTATTCAGATCCCTCTGTTTTATGACTCACGAGCAACATAGGATGGTTGGGAAATTGCACTGATAGCCAGGCGGCTGTAATGAGGCTGTTTAAAATATTCAGATTAGTTCTGAAAGTATCGATGAAGGATATCGGCACTTAATAACAGGAATCCAAACATAAAATATGAATATATATCATATTTAGAGATAATGAATAGAGATTGTTCCCTATTATCGAAGTATAACGTATCACTGTTGTGTTACACTGATGCAGAGGAGAGGGAATGTCATGTTCCTGCAAAGGATCCCTTGTATACATCCAGTTAATCAACTGACAAATCAATAGCTTTCTCTGATACCTTTGCCCTGTTTGTCTTTTCTGCTTGTTCATTGCATTACAGTCTCTCTGAGGAGAAAAAAGATTTGACTCTCATTGTGCAGCATTAACAGCTTTCAGAAGTGTGATGAACAAAATTAATGTTTGTTAACTGTTTTAGTTGATCTTTGACTGTCATTTTTCACATGAATAACTCCAAAGGCATTATTTTAGTTATTGCTACATAGATGACAGAAAATGTTAGAAAAGAGAAATCATTCATTTGTTTATGCTGTCAAAAATGGCCAATCATAACAATTTAAAGACTATGAGGTCAAACCAAGCTGCTGCATGTGAATGGTAACAATTATGTTCATGACAGTAATGTAGGCTTCAAACAAGTATCATTATCCAATGCTAAACAAAAATCTTCAAATGTAACCATACAACAATATGGAAGTCAATGTGTCAGCCCTGACCATGATTATGTTTAACTGTTTAAATAAATGCAACTGCCTAAACTCAACCAGAAAGCGATCATTTGAAAGTAAAGAAGAAAAATCTATACTTATATTCAGCAACCTTATGAAAATTAGGTTTCTGTATTATTAATCAAACATGCCAGTCTTGATCTCATGTTACATGAAGGTGCATCATCCATAGCCTCCTGTTTCATCAATATAAAGACTTCTTAAAAGGAAGACTTGAGAGTGATGTAAAAACAGACAAGTGTGAGTTGACTATTACTTGCATTACAAGTAAACACTGATAGCAGATCAATAAGTGCTATGCTTTTGATGGAGAAAAAAAACATACATATGAAAGACAGGGGCTCAAGGCTGTTCACAGAGATGGAAGTCATACTAGATGCTGGAAGAATAATGACTGGGTTGCATTTCATATTTTGCCAAAATGTCAAGTTAAATCACCATATTTGTTGCACCAGCTAATTAAGCTCAGGGTTTTATTTAGCTGAATGGGCAAAAATTAAGGTTCAAATCAAAGCGTATTATAGAAAAAATAACAATTGAACGGCTGAAACAATGTTCCATACATACTACACACTGAACAGAATTATTTCAGGACACAAGATGTTGATTACAAATTATAGACACATGATTACCCATAGACATGTAAAAGGAGGGAAGCAATTACAGATCCACACAAAGTGCTGTCTGGTGAGAGATTTAAGTTCCTTCCTCGTGCTGAGTGGTCGTGAACCAGGGCTGTTTTAGGCTTGTATAAAAAATTCAAAACTCTCTCTAAGCAACATTCGCCCTATATACAGCACACACACATTCTCACACATGCATCACGGCATTATTTATGGTGCACGCATGTGAGCAGGTATGAAAGCACACATGTAAAGTAAAATCTCAGCTTGCCATGGTAGGCTGATGAGCAGTGAGACATCAAATGGGGTTTTAAGTGATAAGTTACCATAAAAATGTCTGAAAAATGGCCATGAGATTCAGTCACTGATGACTTTACTGAATCTCTCATTTTTAACTGAAGAACTATAATTGGTTTTGTGTATTTCTTCAAGTCATAAAGCAGATGATGAAATTTGCATTGTCACCAGTGACTGTTGCCAAATAATCAGTTTCTCACAAAGCAAGCTGTGTGTTTTTGTACATGCCTCTATGTGTAGAAATGAAATGCACATACTTGTGGATATACATACTAAGTATGACCTACACACTTTGAAACAAGGTGTCTGTTGAGTCTGTCCTTGAAGGCAGCACATTAGGGTACACATCTCCTCAGTGAGCAGGACAACGCAACAGCTCACCCATCCATTTTCATTAGAAGTTAACGAGAGGAGTGGAAAGATGGATGGGCCAGAGTGAAAGGATAAAGTTCCCTGTGGAAAGACTATCAAACCACTATTTGCTGTCCTCGACCATAAAACCTCCCTCTGCTCATATTACATAACACTTCCACTACTCGCATATCGTCAGATATAGCATAGGTGTGTCCAACAGCTCTCTGTCAGCATTTCACAGTATTTACACGGTGTGTGTATGATACCGATGTATCATACTGAGAAAAGGCTCGGATCAGCAGCAACAGGGCATGAGAGCATGTTTTCCACTTAAGATTTCACCTCATCTTAGAGCAGCTCAGTCAGTGTGGGTTGCAACACTTCTGCCAAGTCATCTTCATCCGAAAAATCTTTGAGGCACCTGTTTATTCAGTTGGTATCTGTATGTCTGCAGACATCTGCTCTTCTATTGTGAAGGAGTTAAACCCACTTCCTAGGCATAATCTCATCATTACTGCCTTTACCATGCAATTTCTGTCTAACAGGCCGAATAGATCAATTGATCAATGTAAAAAGAAAAATCCTACAGAAATTATAGTCAACTCATTAGTTTAGTTTGGTTGCTAATAAGCATGTTGACGTGATTACATAATTATATATTCAGGATTATTTGAGATAATTGCAATAAATTTGCATAAATTAAATAATTATTTTCACTCAATTTCATAAGATAACTGGGTAAAGTGGCAGAATAGTTAGGGTCTCATTGTTTTCCCAATGTGTTTTAATCATGGCTAGAAGTCCATCACTGGAATATTATTTCTACTTTTTAATATACATCATAATATTTACTGAGAAGATTCAATTATGTAATTGAAATTAGGTCTCGATGGCGTTTCAATATCAACCAAAATTTAGGACAGCAGCAGCCCTTGTAAGCTTACAACATTTGGATTCATTGCACACTTTCTAGGTAGGTGCGATCAAAAATGCAAGAGTTACAGATCAATAGCAGGGCAATGGAAGAGACATCATATGTAACTGAATATCAAGACAGACCTCTGGTCAGTGTTCAATGCACCTAAACAGGATGCAATTGATTTGACAAGACTTGGCATCTTTTGATACTGTAGGTTCTACCTTAAGTTGAAATTGAAGAATCTACTTCCTTCTCATTGTCAAATATTCACATCAGTCCATGTACTGTAGATATTGAATAATATATAATATATTTTAGATCATTATATTAAATATAATGTAAATAATCTATATCATTTTCAATGTATGGCCCACTTACAAAGAAGTCAATATCTGGAGTCTGTCTCCTTATTTTGGGAAGACCCTGAAATCTGTGACCTCTAAAATAGCAAACAATTTCCTTTGCTACAAACATGACAGTATTTCCAATCAAATATTGGGACCTAATGTCCTGTGAGTGCAATGAAATATGTATTTATGATATCATAGTAGGCACATCTTCTTTGTGGTGTGCCGAGGCTGTCATGGGAGAGAAGAATAGAATTAAGAAATTGTGCCCTGGTGTACCCCACCAGCAAATAATCCTTTTTTGGGGACATCACAAGAATGATAAAATATCCTAATTACCCAGATGCATAAAGCTTAAGCTAAGGCTTAATACAATTTGCAGGTCACTTTAAGATAGAATTTAGCATCACTTAAGTATTAAACAAGGGGTTTTGTTTTCCGGATAGATTTAACACTCAGCATGCTCTACACTAAGACATTAGGGAACAAAATCCTCCCCTGGCAGTAGATAAAGCAATCTTTTTAATTGCTTATTTTTTGTTAATCTTAAATCTAGTTTTACAGTATTTACCTAAAGGGATCAAAATATTATATCAGTATAAATGCTTATGATGAATAGTGCATAATTACCTTCTGTGTGTATATTTGTAAGCAAAGTTTCCATAAGAAACTACAGTTAGATGTCAAGGCTTAAAGTAAACAACTGTTATCTTCAGTGCAGATTATTATCTCAATAATCTGTTTAATGTTAGGGCACAACCGGATTAAGGTGTCTCAGCAGTGGGCCATTTCACTCTCTCCCCCTCTCTTAATTATCTAATGTAGTAACAGATTTAGCAGTGAAGAAATACACCACTGGCAGTGTAATGAACAATGCTTAAAGCCCCTTTGGCTCCCTTTCTGTTCCATTAATGTCTATCCGCTAAAAGAAAACATCCTTCGATTAGGACTAATGGTTCAGCTGGAAAATGTGTGCATGCATGTCAAGGTATGTGTGTGGGTACATGTGTGTAGGTATCTTACACCATTCCTTGTCACTCATGGGACATGAAAATTCACATTTTCTCAAAGCTTTTTTCAAGCTGAGCTGTGGCATTGTATAAAAAAAAAAAAAAACATTGTCTTCCATTAGTGTTGGAAATTCTCATTTCACAGTTGATCATCAAGTATATTGATGCAAGAGTCCCACATGCTGACACACAACGGCACTATAAATAGCAGCTGCCTTACCTTTCTGTACACTATCATGTTGGGGGACTCATCCGCCACCCCGTTGGTCCCCTGCCCGCTGCTGTTGGTCTGTGCCATGATCCAGTGGGTTAATCTGCCACAGGAAATGTCAGGTGCTCCTGTTATTGACAAAGTGAATATTTAAGTCCTTCGGAAGAACAGTGCAGCTTGAACACAGTTTATCTTCGTTTGCCAGGAAGAGAACCATCAACATAACCTGTGGTCTGACTCATGTTCGAAACACATTTGGCTTCTATTTTTCACACTGAGCAGATGCGTAAACCTACCAATTAGCAAATCTGAATGCAAGGTCTTTACAAGGACAGTTTCTTTTTCTTTTTTTACCCCTTTTTTGGAGTGGGGGGATTGTTGGGGGGTGGGGGGAGGGTGCTTTTATACAAAGTAGGTCTGCAAGTTTCCTGTGAATGGGACAAAAGTTCAACTCGCAAATCAATGGTAGGCGCCATTTACAAGCCTACAATTGCTTTTTTTCTCAAATGGACTCATCAATGTCTGCTACGGTAATACAATTCGAGCTTTTGCGGGCATCAAAGGGTTCCTCGCGCACTTACACCACGGCACGTACTATGAATGCACCCGATGATTGAATTGGCAAGAAAAGGTAAAGTGAAGACCCGGATCATGACAGTGGTAAATGCAGTGGAACAACACACCGTCGCTAGAGGAGGTTCGATGCTCCACAGGGCAGACTGGACACGTTCGTTCGTGTAGATATACAGATATTGAATGCATTTTGCAGCTTCATCGTTCTTTCTTCTACATGACAACCACACGGCATCCCAGCGAGGTTTATTCTCTGCATCACTACATAGAGAGCATTCAGACAGCGAAGTCGTGTAACCTGCTCTGAACGTGAGGCCGTTGGCGCTTCTGGGTTGTGTTTTTTGTCGCTTCGAGCACGTTTCAGCACCTTGGACAGCTACAACAAAACGCCCCTCATTCGTAGTCGTTTTCTTCCCACAAACGGCGCGTAAACACACAGAAAACACGGCTGGAGAAGACGGTCCCCGGTGGAGGAGAGAAGGGGGGCTTACCTGAAAAAAACACGCAGCCCGGTATAGGACTCCTGAATCCTCACTGGGGTGGAAGCCTGGTCCGTATCGTTCAGTTCGTCAACTGCCAGACGTAGGAATGTGAGAGGTATTCATTGGCAGCGTGCACAGGCAAACATTCGTTGGACACTCGGTGTGGCACAGCTCTGTCTCCGTCTCTCTTCTCCTCCCCTAAAAACGATGCTCAGAAGCGCGGGCACGCCGCCTCGAAGGGCGTGAACGCGCATTGATCTACGACCAATCGTGTGTGAGGAATAAATTACCAACCGTTTTGGAAACGAATTGCTGTTTTTTCCACCTTAAATTTAGCACTTATTTACTGCAGTGACACTTCAGGCATCAGGGTCCAGATAAGAGCAATTGGGTAGCTCATAAATATTTCAACAATCGCAATCTTCTTCAAAGGTCAGGAAGGGACACACACAGTATGACACATATTTCATTGCTTAATTTCTTTGCATGAGGTGGAAACTACACACTATGCTTCTTTTCACAACTAAACATTATTATTTTTTTATTTTTCTCCATTATACACAAAATGGGATTATTTATCACAAGTTTAAACAAGTCCCAAGCATTAAGAAGATTGTACATCTGTCATATGAATTTTGGGGCATAATGTAAAAAAAAAAAAAAGATACTTTGGCGTTATGAGAATTTGCTGATAATTTCTTATAATATGAAAATGAGCGTCTTCACTGTTAGAAAACGTCCACAAAGATGTTTGTTTTTACACATCAAAATGAACTCAGAGATAGATGTGCAATAGAACATGTACTGAACTCATCACCAGTAAGCATAGCCAATTTAAATATCATTTTGCATCTTGAAAGTTCAGCATTTGTGTTCCATAAAATTCTTAGACCATATCTAACAGTGATCACAAGTGCAAGAAAACACTGGATTTCAGCAAAGAATTTCAGGTCCAGTTGAACACAGAGAAGACCATAATGGTGCTAATGATTGGCACCTATTCATGAAAATGAAAAATGCAACCGTGTGAAACGTTACATGTATGACCCTAAATTTCACACTGACTAAACCGCTTCTGCAAAATTTTCTTCAAACATGGAGTCCACTCTTCCCTTGAACTGGACATTTATAAAGTATAATCATCATTGGAATACTGTCACATCGACTTTACAAAAATAAACATTCAATAGGTCAACACTGTGAGATATTTAATTGTAAAGAAGGAGGTATCTAATAAAACTTTCTCAGATTAAAGCTGTCATTTAATATAATGTCAGAGCGTGCCACTGTTTCAATACCATGTTGTTTTATTTTGGTAATTTTTGAGGGATTTGATGAAAATGGCAATCAGGCAGTTTTCAGGTTTCACTTGAGGCCTCTTACAGATATGAACACTGGCTGTTTTACAAATGTTTAATTTTCTTTAAGGTTAAATGGACATTTGCCATGTTTACTCCAATAGAGGTATCCATTCATTCCTTCCCCACATTTTCTTAATCTGTCCAGGTTCGCAGGTCTGAGAGAGGCATCACTATCAATATCTTTTGTCTTGGAATATTTTCAACCTACTCTGTCAAAGACCAATCAAAACTTCCAAAGAAACGTTAGGATAAAAACATTATCAAAATAAATAGGTAAACAGGAATAATGTACTGGCAAATTTCCCCAGTTTGTCAATGTTATGTCGATCACTGCTATTCTGAGATGTCAAAACTGAATCCACATCCCAAATCACCCTTAATCTCCAGATTTTAACACTTATAGAAGCTAAATCCGTCAACCCGGTAGATTTCAATGTATGGATGCAAATTAAATGCAGAAAATAATAGCAACAATACATTTGTATGTCTTAAGGGGCTGTTGTTGAGGCCACCACTGCATCAGCCTTTTATAAGTATAAATAGCAACAATTAGAGTTCCTGTCCATTCAAGATTTAGAGGACCTAATTCATGCCTTCATCTCCGCATGCTGGATGCAGTGACGATTTCTTGTTTATTTTTCCCAGCAGACCACTAGATCACGGCAGATCCTTTCAGGGTGCTGCTGCAAAAAAGTCCTTACATCTTAATGCTGGCTTTCAGTAAAGAATGGTGGCAGTTTATAAATCAATGTCTCACAGCTTAAGTAAATATTTGATGCGCTTGATAAAAATACAAATGCATTATACCTATTGGAGCTTTACGTAGCAGTCAGCTAAAAGTGCCTGCAGTTGAAACCAAACACCATGCTGGATTTGGATTTTTTATTGAACAAAGAAAGGATCAAGTATCGGGTGATAACTGCCCCCACATTGTCCACTTTCAGGTGTAATGTATACTTTACAGTTACTTTTCATAGAAGTTCCTTCATGATCAGCATTCAGTTAATATTACAATGTCCCTCATTAATATATATTTTTACATTTGCAATAGAAAAGAATGGGGTTAAGAAGCATTCACTCTTATAATATTTGAATATAGTTGCAATACTCTATTGTTTAAACCTGTGTCTTACAAAATGTTTTACTTTAAGATATGATTCAATTAATAAAATGTGTGCAAAATGATAACAAAAAGATGCCAAATACACCATAAAGATGTTATTAACTTTCATATTATTACATTTCCAAAAATACATTAACTAATCCAAAGCAGAACCTTTACATGGCAGGTTATATCCATCAGCTACACTCTCACAGTCCTTGCTAAACAGGTTAAAACTTTTATATAATTTAGCTACAAACAGTAGCTAATGACAGAGAAGTGAATATTCCCGGCCCTACCGTAATATACGTATTGTAGAGAGGGCTAATAAGTGCATTGTCAAGGAAAATGTATGAAAGGCTTACACCGTAGCGTCATGTATTAGTTCTCCTTTGGTGTTTTTCTTTTAGCGGAGCGGTCCCTTTAAATGGCATGAGCACAAAAACGCCAACTCCCACAATGCAACACTATTTTTCACTGTGGAACAAAAACGCGGAAACAAAAGAAGTAATCAGTTTGTCAAAACAAATAACACCGACTCGACACAAAGTGAGCCTAGTTGTACCTGACAGCTCTCAAAGTTGCCACCGTACCTACTCAAAACTTTTCTGAAAAACTTACCATGGCTTTGAAGAGAATACAGAAGGTAAGAACAGTCGTTTTCCTAATTTGTTTAATGTTCAGAATCGGCTGAAGCTATGCGGAAACGCCTCTGAAACGTTAGCCAGTGGTCTAATAGCATCTTTGCTAACGTTACTATTAGCAAAGACGGTTGATTACCGTTTTAGAGTTACAGTTTTAGTCTCGACAAAGTAAATTGTCTCATAGTTTCTTTCTTTTTAATTAGTATTGATTTGATGTCAGCGATAATAGAAACGACTAATATTTTGTGATTGGCATGTAAATGAACTCGTAAACTTTTTATGTCTCATACTACAAAATATATTAACGTATTTTACTTCTCCGAAAGGTTGTATATCTGTAGCCGTCACGCAGAGGCTGGTGAACCGTAAAGCAGGTTTAATTCGTTAGATCCATATAATTGTCTCAGGTGCTGTAGTCTACAGTTTTCCTGACGTACCTAGTCCAGATGAATTCATGCTATGCTAAACTTTATAATCGAAACGACCAAAGAAAACAGTAGCTACAAAACATTCAAAGTTTTTTTTCGTCGTAATCCCTTTATGTGTTAATGCCTATTCTTTCTTTAAGATGTTAAATTGATTACATTGGCTTAAAGTGTATTAAAATGGGAAAAATGGATGGCTTCTTAAGAGATGCATTGCATTTTAGCAGCATCTCAAATCAATGAAGGTAAAAATGTTTATATTTGTAGGAGTTAAATGACTTGCAGAGGGATCCTCCAGCTTCATGTTCAGCCGGACCTGTAGGGGAAGACAGTAAGTGTGGGAATTAATATTTAATGGTTTGTAAAATAGATTTAATATGCATATATAATTTATTTTAGGTAATCTCCTCCTTTGTAGATCCTTAAATCACAGCTCTGTCTCCCAGGCTGCATTGTCATGCAGATTTACAATTAATTATATTCTAACAGGCTTTTGTTTTCTCTTTGTTTCTTTAGTGTTTCATTGGCAAGCTACCATCACAGGACCGGTGAGCCTTTTCTGGATTCTGGATTTGTTTCCTGAATTTTTTTCTCTTTTCCACCAAGCTGCTTCTGGATCTTTAGACAATGGTGTTTTATGTGTACTTAAAAGCCCTTTCTGTTATGTATGGAAAGCTCAGCCTGACACACTTTACCACTGTTATTGGCTGAAGTCCATGGCACTATGGAGGCACACATTTTCATCATATTTAAGCAATACTTTTCTCTATTTCAGAATGACAGCCCTTATCATGGAGGGGTATTTTTCCTTTCTGTCCATTTTCCCACTGATTATCCCTTCAAGCCACCAAAGGTAATTGATGTACACAAAAATACACTAGCTTTAGTGTTACAGACATTTTTCATTACTTTCTGGAAGTTTTTTTCTACTTATACTTCTGTGTTGGTTGTCATAGGCACAGTTGTCTCACTGATGTTTCTTTTGACAAAGATCCAACAATCTTTAGAATATGTTTTTTCCCCTAGGTTGCCTTTACAACTAAAATCTATCACCCAAACATAAACAGCAATGGTAGCATTTGCCTTGACATCTTGAGGTCGCAGTGGTCTCCTGCACTCACAATATCTAAAGGTAACTAAAGCCTATATTTCTGCCTTGTACTGGAATTAGTTTTGCCTGTCATTTGTTTTAAAGTCACATGCAAATATCTTTTGGTGGGAAAACAAAACTGGAATGGAATTTCAAAACTGGTTACATTGTACTAAATTTGTTGTGAGGTTTTTTCACACTCCAGAAATTTGCAGGTGAATGTGCTGACAGTTGGTCTGGTCTTTTCCAGCTTTTTCTGTTCACACAAGCACTTAACAGTTGGGATTCTAAGCTTACATTACATAAGTAGTGATGCACAGTTGGTTAAGGACGACGTAGATATGTGCTGCGTTACATTTACTGAACGTTGGAAATGGCGGATCAGGTCCCATGAAGTTTGTCTTTGAGTGGACCACCCAACATTTCCGCAGAATGCTACATTGACTGAAGAGGAAAAATACAGATCAGCAGATTGTGAAGCCAAAACCCATTTAAACAGTACGCACACACTATGGTCTGGGAGATTGACAGCGCTTTCCATTTTAAATTGTATGTTGGAACTTCTTTGGTAGTTGGAAAATTCACCTCCCAAAAGTGGGATCAGACTTGTAAGTCCGAGGAACTCCTCCCAACTAGACTTCACGATCAAAAGTGGTGAAATATTTAAACATATAAGGCTGGTGTAATTGCCTAAGTAATCGTAGACGTGGAGTTATAATGTTTGTGTGAACAAAATATAGTACACAGTATTGTTACTTGCTTGTTTTGCTTTGAAACGGTAGCCTGACCAGTTAGTACAACCTTAGTAAGTCCTGTTAGTTTTCCTTATTTCATTTGAAATATTTTCATCACAACATTCCACTTTCACATTTGGAGATGAATGGACTGCACCATAGCTGCCACAGCCACACGTTATCCCACTCGGTGATCTTCCAGAGATTTTTTTGGGAAGCTAGCTAGAAAATATCAGTAGTGTATGCTCCAAAATGAATCCTGTCAGAGCATCTCTGGATGTCATGACTGCAGTATTTGGGCAGATAGTGCAATTAGGTGATTTCTCTCTAATTAAATACTGGGGTTATGGCTGTCTCCAAGCTGATTTGGGTGGGGGGGTATGTTTTGTATTGTATCTCTGAACGTATAGGTGGCATATGGAGCTGGAAAAGTTATATTTGATAGAAACCTCTGTGCTAACGGGTTTCTTCTCTTTTCCCCCCCATAGTTTTACTATCCATATGCTCCTTGCTTTGTGACCCAAATCCAGATGATCCACTGGTTCCTGACATCGCTCACATCTACAAGTCAGATAGGCAAAAGTAAGCATCAAAACCAGACACTTTGACATGAGAGAAACCCTGACTTACAGAATAGTCTTTCATCGGATTTTCCCTTTACAGGTACAACAAATTGGCCAGAGAATGGACCCAGAGATATGCAATGTGACGGAGTGATGTTTGAGAAACGATGACGCCTTCCAGGACTCCTCAAAATATGATAGTACTGTTCAACTGCTTTATCCACACTGGTGGTAGCTGAGGTGTTCGATATGCTTGAAGCACTTTCTCTACTGAGATTTTACTTGACTTACCTTTTTATTTTATATTTAGCAATACTTTGCCATTATTGTTATTATTATCATTTTGATTATTAGATGTGCTGAGATGGAAAGCTTATGTTTTCTTTTAGAAGATTTCTTTTGTATAAAACTTTACTGAAATTATTTTTTTTTTGTAAATTAAAAACATAAAGCAAAAAGTGATCAAATTGTTTTCCTACAAGATCTGTGTGAACTGAAATAAGATTTGATCTTGTTATACAATGTTGGGTTCAGTGAGCACCATAAACCATCTTATTTTGAAATTAAATTTCCTTATTTACATGACCTCTAGATGGCAGCCTTTGCTTTGTGCTTTTGCACTTTTTATGAGGCAGTTATCTTCTGGACCAGTTCATGTTTTTTTGGCATTTAAATTAAATGCCACAATTTTCCAACTGTGCTCAATTAAATTATTTAATTGAGCTCAGTTTGAAAAATGGTTGCTCATGTGCATTGGGACTATTGTGGGGTCTTGCTTCCATGATGAGGGTGTGTAAATTGACATTAAATTGAAGTACTAATTTTGAAATTATATAAATATACATTAAGTTAAATTAACCAATCTTAGTTTGAAGATCACAAAGGTAAAGTGTATTCAGACAGTATTTACCTTTAAGATTGCTTTTCGTAGTACATTTTTTGTTTAGTGTTTATATATACTGGTATTTAAACATCTGGATATAATGCATAGTCTTGTATGAAGTTGACATATTCGAGCATGGTACATTATGCTGTTATGCTGCAGAGTGGAATCTGGCTTTCAGGTACAAAATAATCGTACAGTAATTTGGAAAGCTGAAATGCTGCAGTGTTATTTAATGCTGTTTGATCAGATTATTGGGTATATGCAGTATGGTTTAACCCGACAGAAGAAAAAACAACAGATTATGATGATGAATCAAATTAAATACTCAATGCCTGCTTTACCCTTTTGCACATTTTGGGGAAATGCTTAAAGCTCTGCTGTTTCAGGTCACCTTCACCTTTTCTTATCAGACATCAGCATGGACATTGTGATGAAATTATTAAATATGCACTGTATGCAAACCATAAGTTGGCCGAGAACAGTGTGGTAATGTTGCTCTGTGATGTAGCCTCTTTTGCACTCACTGCACCAGCTTTCAAAAGACATTTTATAGTAAATTATTGGGACGCTGGCATGCAAACTTGCACATACATTTTAAGTCAGTTGAAAACATGATGTGTAACTGGCCTGTCAGGCAACTGGTTCTGAGGATAACACACTACGACGGATTCATTTAATCAAAACATGTTGCTGACATAGAGGTTACTCTTCATAAATACTTTTTTTTAAATGCTATTAATGTAAAACTAGATAAGTATATGCAACAAAAAACAATTGAATGTATTAAAAGTAGAGGAGTTTGTTATGTGACAGAAAAATTACTAAATGAAATCATGTTTTCATAATAAAGCTTTTGTGTTTAACATGTTTCTTATGCAGCTCAGAAGCTGAATTTAAATACCAAGTGCACTCTTATATATAAGCCATAGCACAGTAAAAATGGATTTCTGGGAGAAAATGAGAAACAACACCCTGATGCGTTTAATTTTTTTAGTTATTCCTATACAAACCTTCTGCATGAACAGCTCCCGTGACCTTTAACCCTGGCAGCTACTGAGATCAGCCTCAGTTTGCTACAGGCTTATTGTGCACTCTTTTTTATATAATGGCTTTATTTGGGCACTAATTCAACATAAATAACATTGTCAATCAAACCGGGATGTCCACAAAAATCTGCCTGCCTGTTTAACTGGCACATGGAAAGGACTTGCAATGCAAGCCAACGTCGTTTGTGGCCCATTTTGCATACTTAAAATAACCCTGGCTTAATGTTTCCTCTCAATGATGCGTTCAGCTGTGACTCCGGTGGATAAAGCAAACTAAGTCCAGTGAAGTTTGGAGGTCGCCCCAGCAGCCCAGAGGGAAGTCGATGCTCTAAAAGTTTCTGGGAGGAGTCCTGCCTTTTTTCTTTTTTCCCCTGCAGGATGACACGTGAAACTTTCCCGAGGAATTAGTTGGTATGTGTGCAGAGCGGTGCTCCGTTAGCTCGGCAGACGGACAACATACAGCAACTGGACCGGAGTGCTCCTGCCTATTTTTAGAAGTCTGCCCAATGGGGGAAAACGAAGGGGCTTGAAGAAACTGCAGAGGACAGACTCAACTGCGCTACCATGAGCTTGCCCAACGCCACGAAGTGACGGGAGAAAAGTTTTTTTTTATATAAACAAACGTCCAGCTCTTTGTTTTAGCTCGTCTTGACTTTAAATACATCGCAGTGGCCCCGGGAGAAGCTCGCGTGCAGCGCAATGGCTGCCCAGTGCGACACTTTAAGTGGATACTTGCAGCAGTCGGACCAGGGCTCCAACAGCGAACGCAGCACCGACTCTCCCCTCCCGGGATCAGAGGAGGACCTCAGCGGCCCCCATCCGCTGCCAGACCCGGAATGGACCGAGGAGAGGTTTCGAGTGGACCGAAAGAAGCTGGAAGTTATGTTGTTAGGTAAAAAAAAAAAAAAAAAAAACTTAATTAAGTGCCACTTCATAAAACTTCACCTTGTCCACTTTTCAGCTAATTAGTGGAGCTGTTCAGAGCACCTTAACGACTCTTTATTTACTGTGCAGCCATAACATAAAACATTTATCAAGTTTTTCTTTTTTTTACCCCTTTAGTAGCTTGGTAGGCAACAGTGTGTGTTAACCGGAAGACTCAATTAAGGCAGTTAAAATTAATCAATTAGCTCCATGCTTTCAACGAGCCTCTTAATGGTAAGAACCAAAGCGTTAAACTGATGACAAAATGTGTATTTTTAAGTTACACGGACGTGTAGGCCCCCTAAAACTTGAAGGAGTTGCGGAAAATGTCGGTTAAATCATCAATGTTGTGTCCATGTTGTGTCTGTTGTTGCGGCAGTAACACGTTTTGACCACAAGGTGTCGGTGCACAAACTGTGGTTGTGTGCGTGTGTAGGTAGACTAAACATTCAATGACCTGAACATTCAGTTTTCTTAGTTGTAAGCAACAGATTTAGCATTTATTAACAGCGGATGCAACCTACGTTGCTGGGTTTTGCATCAAAACAAAGCAACAAATAACCAAATGTTAGTACCATCCTAATTAAATTGCCTTTCTGTGGATTTGTTGAAGCATCTTGACATAAAGCGGAACGAGATTCCTGTGAACCCTCTTGGCATTAGTGTTTTTTTTTTTAGGTGGGGGGTTGTCCAGGCTGAGATTTCTTTAATCATGTGCAGGTGACGGTGAACAGTTAAACAACTGATGACGGGCTTGTAAAGAGACGTCAGCCCAGACTCTGGAGAGGTCCCTTGAAACTCAATGTGTCATTTATCACAAATTTTAAAACACACAAGTGTAATATTTGAGCATTGGGTAAGAGGGTTGGACTCCTTATCAAGTCCAGAGGAAGACGGACTTAGGAAGCAGCCAAGAAGGATCTCAGGAGAAACCATATCGTCATAAGCAAGTTGAAAAGAAAACAAGAAAATGTGTCAACATTACTCATAACTTAATTTTTTTTTTCCTCTCGTAATTTGCTAAAATTCCACATCAGTAATTGTAAATATTCCCTAATTTGTCCCTCATTTGTGAGAAGCAGCTGGTCTTGAAGTTTGTCCTTCGCGCACACATGCAGCTCCTCTTGAGAATGTCCCGGTTGCAGCCTCACTGCTCGGTACATTCCTCAAAGCTGCATGTCATCTCAAACTCTTCCAGGAAAACAACTTAACCAGAGGCTGGCCCTTACTCCGAGTCTTCCGGACACGCCATGTGCCACGTCACACTCAGTTTACCGAAGCGTGTCCGTTTATGCTCGCTGGCATCTCTGTGTGTGGTGTTTGTCTACACGCATAAATCTTGCGTTGTTGTCTGCCAACATCTCCTTTTCCAGTCCCTCTGTGATGACATCGCTGACACCACTTATGTTGACATTGAAACTGGGACGCAGAGTAGAAACAGCTGCTGTGCTCCAGTGTCCTGACCCCTCTGGTCAGTTGTAGGTTAAAGTTTAAATGCCATACTATTGCAGCCACGAAGCTGCCGTAACCTTTGACCTCTGCAACAATCCAGGAAGTCTGGTTTCTCTGTTTGTACCTCAGTTGTGTCACAGTTGACACGAGGTCCTATAATGGGAGTTTAGTGAGTGACGCATTGATAATCACAAAAAGCTACAACCGTGGTCTGGACTTATTTCAGCTCCCTGGATCAGATGATCTCGGTGTAGGTGAACATTCAAATCCTTATAAATGATTCCTTTAGCCTCATCCAGTTTGCTTAGAGCTCTCGAACATCTGGCTGTGTTTTGATTAGATGATCTGTGGCTTTGGATGTGGTTCATCATGTTCTGAAAGCCAGTTTGGACCATAGTAAAAAAAAAGATTGTGTGTGTATGTATATATATATATTTGTGTGTTTTTTTATTTTTTTTACTCCAGTATCTAAAACAACATCTCTGGGTTGTCTTGCAGACAGCCAAACCACAATAAGCCTTGGAAATGCTTTTAAACATGTAAATCCAAGTTAAATCTTATAAAACAGCCACATTTCTGGTAAAGCTGCTTAGCTCTACATTTTGTCAGTATTTGGTTTGTAAGATGGCTCAACCGCTGGAAGATAGGCAGCCCATTAAGACTGTAAGTCAACTGTCATTCTCTTGAATAGTCCCAGGTTTTCTACCTGCTCTAATAAATATTAAATAATCTTAAAACAGCATTGGACACACTTTAAGTCAGGATGGATGTCTTTGTACTACACTGTGAACGTACGGACATGGAGCAGGTGTTCAGGATGCTGCTAAGCAGGCTGATTTCTAAAAGTTTTGGAAACAGCTATTTTTTGCTCTTAAATGGAAAGAATTTTGATTTGGGGGAAATTATCTCTTCCCTCGAATAAAGGTATAGACAGTAGACAGTATAGACAGTATTACAACCAGAGTAATTTTACATTTAAAGTTTTTTTTCAGTTTCAGAAGATTTAAATATTATTTAGTAAATTATTTGTTTTTTTAGTAGACAGACCATTTTTATTTTTATGGGATAGCCAGAGAATCATGATCTGTAAGTGGATTTATTGGAGCGTACCTTCAGCTTGTGACCGTAATTGAAGACAGACAGAATTTATTTATTCATTTATTTATTTTTAAGTGAATCTTGGCTATATTCAGAGGGTAGAGGTCAAGGGTCACAGTGGGACATCATACTGTCGATGCAGGGGTTTCTCAGATTCTAGTGAATACGAATGACCCAGAAGCTTTCTGTGCTCATTAACAGATGTAAGTGAGGCACCCTTATGTCTCTTTGCTAAAGTGAAATCCCACCATTATTTACAACCCCCTGCCCTGGCACACTTTGGTTCAAGAGAAAATGGAAATTATTAACCGTTCAGCAATTACAGATTTACTGTCTTTGGCGTTGGCAGGGCTGCAGGGGCCTGGGCTTACATCGGTAAATAGTGAGAAGCGACAACAAAATCTCCCCCTGCTTCCCCTCTGTGGTACTTCTGTACTCTTGGCACCCTGGAATAGAACTCCGAAGTTAATGGCTTGGAGACCTTACCAGGGGCATGAATGCTGTAAAGATGCTTTTTATGTGTGTGCTGGGGACAGTGAAAGCAAACGTTTGTCCCTTTTTTACTGTAAAAACGAAGACACCGAAACCAAGTGTGGGAAAGACGGAACATTTTCTCTAACCGGGATTATCCAAATGGAGGGAGTGTCCAAGGTGTTCCGTGTTAGCATGTGGATTTTAGAAGTGTCTTCTTGTGAGTGTGGGTTGATCGGAACAGCTCCAGCTGCTGGTTTCCTCTGCAGACTAGTGCTGATGATAGTTCAGTGGTGTTTGGGACTGAGTCTCCTGGTGGGCTTGTGTATGCACACATCTTAACAACATGTTTGCTAAGAAAGAGTGGTAACAACCTGCAATTAGACTAAGTGAATCATTTTCCACACTGAACTAATTTGTTTTCCTGCTCCCAAACCACACACTGTCATGGGTTAGTTTTTCTCCAGCCAACTCATGGCAATGGGAGGAGAAATGGTCCTTCCAGGTATTTTTTAAGGATGAATTGATTTAGTAATGTAACTGGTTTGCTTAAAGGGGGTCGGGGGGAGTTAATATTGCTAGTCAGAGTATATAAGTGAATAAAAATGGGATTAGAATTATACAAAGATGGGGCCGCTGGCTTAATACCCATATTTGTGGTTGTATGTGTGAGGGCCTCATCCCTCGCTTTCTTCTGAGTGCTGAGTAAGACTCGCAGACAGGAAGTGAGTGTCTTGCGGGGAATGCGCTGCAGGCTTTCTTTCTCTCCTTCTCCCCTTTACTGCTCCCTGTACGATGTTCAAACACTGCTCTGTTGTTCCAGCTTCCACCAGATCCACTGTGGAGTCTTTGGACTTTCCCGAGTCTTTGCCTGACACCACAACAGAATTCTAACTGAAGTCTTCTAATCTAAAGGAAAAAAAGAAAAGCTACCTGATAACGCTTCAGGCATCGATAACCAGCACGGCCCCACATTAGCTTAAAAATTAAAGTAGGGATTGTGAAGGAGAGAGCTTCAAAGAAAACTGACGCAGACTTTGGACAAAACACAGCAGAAGAATAGAAGAAAAAATTACAACACGACACAGGAAAATCTGTCAATACCTGATGTGAAAATCATCCACAAATTGGAGATATTGTATGAGTTTCCAAAAGCGGTTTGTTCAATTGTGTAGGTATTAGTTTAGCTGATCGCCCAAGCAAGCTGCTTTATAATCAATGCATAATAATAAACAAATTGGGTATGTTAATTTGCATGATTTTATACTAGTTTACCGTACATCAAGTTTTGTACATTGAGTAAAATAACTTTTTTTTTTGTTCAATAATGTTTGACTTCTTTATTTGTTTTCAGCATTTATTCTTGTTTACATCAAATATGAGGCTGGGGCAGACTGGTCACCATAGTTACACGTGTATTTGAGCCAACTGGGCGCTATGGCTGGACCTGGCTGGTGAAGTGGACTGTGCCTCTTAACCCAGTATACATGCAGGAGAGTGGAACGACTAATGGACTCAGAGCCTCTTTGATGCTGCTTTGATGTGGACTGTGGAAAACTGCTGATGCCTGTTCAGCCACTTTCAACTTCATCTCTGAGAGATCATCATACATTTAAGGGCAGCCAAATTCACTGTGCATACAGTTTCTTTCATTAGTTTTTGTTTTTTTAAATCATGCTTTCCCCATAGAATCAAGATTTTCATCCCAAGAGATTTTAAGTCAAACCGTTTCCTATTTTAGCTTCTTTTCTCTGGTAGTGATTCCAGCTGATTTTTGCCTGCGGCTGTTACTTTTAAACTGTTAGTCTTTGAGACAATATAAGACAGTTATCTCTTATATTCTTAGAAACAATTTACTCTGCAGTATTTGGTTGGAAATGACAGTTCAGATTATTCTCCAACAATGAGATTCTTTGTTTAAGAATTTCATTGAAACGCTGGCCTGGCTTTCACCAGATAGTCTTACAACGTGTTAAACAGCTGTTTTTGTTCCCCATTAGGTTTCAGCTCGGTTCGTCTCACAAGTATAGCCCTGTTTGATTTTATTATGAAGGCAAATTCGAATGAAAACATTAAAAAAGCTGCAGAACTTTTACACTAGTGAGTCAGGCAGCCTCATAACTGCTTTGAAGAGAGACACTTCTGCAGCTTCACGTCACCTAAAGGGTGAAGTATGGGTCATCAACAACAGTATTTGTCCTAACCGAAAACCGGGGGTTTTGATTGAGCTGTGGTCGAGTATACCACATTAGATTATGGTTTTATTATTAAAAGTGCACTGAAAGCAAACACATGCCTTCATGTGTTGGATCTCCTGGAACATTCACTTTGACCACTGGCTCTATTGTTCTCTGAGCTTTGCCTGGTCGTGTCTTGCTGCCTCTCCTCTCTTGCTGCTTATTCTTTCTTGCAGATTTACTGAAACATGCTGATACAATTAAACAGTTCTATTCGGCTTTTGCTTACACGTTAAATTCCTTCATCCTGGGCATGATGAGGCTTTCAGAAGCTGTAATGTTATTGAGCTTCAGTCGGCAGAAAAGCCTGTAGTTCATTACTCAAGAAAATAAAACCAGGAGTCCTATTTCCACAGTCCGACTCGAGCTGGAGTGCTTTGACCCATTTCTTTGCTCTTGGAACTGGAAATGGGCTGAAATGAATACCTGTTTTTCTATGGCCCTCAAACCTCTTTTTCTTCAATCCTTTTCAAAGTGCAGATTTACATTCTG
This sequence comes from Menidia beryllina, assembly GCA_013363375.1. Lineage (NCBI taxonomy): Eukaryota > Metazoa > Chordata > Actinopteri > Atheriniformes > Atherinopsidae > Menidia > Menidia beryllina. The sequence goes on along the minus strand of JABUIW010000010.1, from coordinate 12,484,434 downwards.
TCTGGTTTGCGGTTGCTATTTTAGAAATGTTTTGGGGGGGCACCCCTTGACTCGCCTGCACACGTGCACATTTACCGCACTCTGCATGAAGGCAGAAACACACACATACCAACACAAGCACACTACCCAGCACTCAACCACTCCCCCAAGAGCTTCCAGTGTTTATATATGGATAACCTTGGGTTTTGGTTTGTTGTTCTCTCTCCACATTCAACATTCAGTACAATCTGCCTTTTCTCCACTTGCCTTGATCAGAGCAGAAGCATTTAGGAGGGAGAGAGAACACTCTGAATCCCGTCCTTCCTGTTTCCAGAATATTCTCCTCTTGAGCTAAAGATAATGGGTGGAAAAGAGGAGAAAAGGAAATCTAATTTTCAGAGTTAGTTCTGTGGAAGGCACTTTCCAAAACCTTAAGTGAATTAGGAATGCTGTATTGTTGCAAGCAATTCTTGTATCAGAAAAGATAAGTCAGAGATTGACTGATTAAGTTGCGTAACAAAGCTCAGAATTTTAATTATAAAACATTGTCTAGAGATTCTTCATGTCATCATCTCTCTTGCTGTTAACATTGTGGTAAAGATTAAATGTACATGATTTCCTAATGGCATGTAATGTTTAGAGAGCAGTTTCCAGTATGTTCATTATGTGAGACTGACTCCCTAGGCTCAGTGGGGGATCTAACATCATAGATACCAGGCACCAGGAATGTACAGTGTTGTGTAATGACTTGGCAGTATTCGCACAAGGGAGATAAAGGAGTCGAAAATAACCCAAACATCTCTCCAAAAACAGTTTAATGCTAAATGTCTTTTTTGTTTTGTTTTGTTTTTTTCCTGCATCAGATTATTCTTCTGATTGAACATTACTGGCAGAACTAGTCTTCCATCAGTCAGTCATGTAGTGCCTGAACATAAAGTCGTTTTTTGTTGACAATCTATTCGTAATTATGTTTCATCTGCTGTCACTTGTGACATCGGGGTCAGCGAGTCTATGTTTTCTGTTAGGCTTTCATCTTTGTCGGATAGCAACATCTGGCACTGAGTGCATTTATTTGATAGCCATCGTTGCTTGGCAATACTGCCATAGTTGACATAGAGGATCTGTTGTGGAAGCAGACAGTGACCTCTGCATGATGCAGAAACATGGCAGCCATTCTGTTCCATGTGCATGAACTCTGTTCAATAAACTGTGAAGTTATGGTAAGATCAATGCATCAGTGCCTTAGCAAATCATAGCCCATCGTTTTGATTTCTTAACATTCTGACCCATGTGTGCCCATTTCTCCTCATTATAAAGCATGATATTTTTAGATTCCACTTGAAATCAAGTTTCCTGTTCAAATGCGGTATATGTCTGGCACTATACTTAATTTCTTAGGCATCTGGGAATGACAATTGTCTCGAAGGGCTTTGCAGTATCTAATGTCAAAGTAAGCTAAAAATGTGTCCATAAGATGAAAAAAACAAACTAATAATCAAGCCAATCGCCCATTAGAACATTTACTTAGTAAATTAAGTATGGCTTCAAACTGAAGACAGCCTAAGCAGAGTCCCCTGCTCTGAGTCGAAGGATGCATGTTTGCTGAAGACACTGAGTGTCATGTGCTCGAATGTGAAATCCCCCATTCTGTCCCATTCCAGCTGTAAAAAAAAAAATCTGCATTGTTAAGTTGTGTGAGGCAGGTGTGTTCTGCTGAGGGTAAAGAGAAAGATGGCCTGTGAGCCTGAACACACCAGCACCACTTTCTAGTTGAATATTACAAAGGCACAAAAAGTAGTAATGATAATGCTGATGTAGATTCTCCATCAATCACATCACAAGATCACAAGCATCAAAAGTAACACGGTAGAGTTTTGGACTGGAAAAGATTATGACTTTACAAGGAATCCAAATTAAAGTGTCTCAATGCTATTCATTTTACTCTTTGTGTAACCACTGGTGCACCTTTATTTGTAAAAAATAACCTATTTTAGATTAAATATTATCATTATTAAATTGATGACCTTTATTGATGGAAGACGTATTGTTGCCTTTTTTATTAATCAGAATTGAAAGTTAAAAAAATGTTATTTGAGACAAAACATAGAAAATGATAAGATAATGATAATATAATAAAAAGATCAATGAACTATGAATGGCAAATGAATCCCAAATGCAGGGTTGAATTGCTTGACATGTTGGTCTGTCATAAAATACGATAAACATGCACTTAAAATAAAAAACAATCATTTCTGTTATGGAAACTGCAGAAACTTCTCTGGCAGCGGTAACATGAACGGTCATGCAGAGTCGACAGCTGGTTCTGCTTTACTTGTATAATTCCCAAATCCAGAATTTGTGATTAGATATGGGTTATCCTTGGAGAAACAGCCACAGCATGTCTCAGGTGCTAGAGTCCATTATTTGGGTGCCAACTTCCATGAAATATGCCACAGCAGTTCTTGCAAAGACTGAAGACTGACTGTGTTGTCTGCCTTACCTTAAAGCTGTGATAGCAAAGAACATGTCAGCTAATAGGCGATATACTTGAAGGGACAATCTGTCTCTGAGGTAAATTGTTCCCGCTCCACTTATGAGAACAGACTGCTGATGGAAAAATAACAACTGAATGAACTTGACTCTACTGATCGCCCAATTTCTATTAAAGGATTTTTAGATTTGAACAAAGTTTTAAATGTTTTTCTTTGTAGGCCTCTGCGTGAATCGTTGATTGTTAAAGAATTTAAGTTGCAGGACGAAGTCTGAAAGTAAAACCCTTAGGTGATAGTCAAGGAAAGGTTTGTTGCTCTGTTCAAAGTGTTTTTAAGCCCACTAAATAGTCCATTACACGATTAAATAGATATTTGGTTTTGCTTTTAAAAATCATAAGCTCAAGACGCCATCTAGTGATCAATAAACTGAAAACTTTAAGGCACACAAAGGATGGTGTGCAGAATCTGCAGAATTATAAATGGAAACTTGAAAAAAAAATGAATTGATGAATAGTCTAGCCTAAAGCTTTCCCATCTATTAATCAGAGGTGTATATAATTATGTTTGTTTATCCAATGTTTATGGTGTTTTTCTCTTATTTCTGTGCCCTTTTCCTAAAATATGGGAAAACCAGTTTCCCTAATTTATTAGGTGCTGTTTATTTGTTTGGCTTTTACATGAATGGATCTTACTTCAGTGGACTAATACCTCCATTTAAAGTGTTCTTGTGTGTTCAATAAGACACTTTTATCCTAAAGCTAGATATATTGTTTATGATATGAGACTGATAAAGTTGTCATGAAGGGACGGTTCTATACACTTATTGTGAAAGATATGCAACAATAGGGCATTAAAGGTTGAGATACTCTAAGAAACTCAAAGCTAAATGGAAAAACTTGGTAAAAATAAGTATGGAAAATACGTTTAGGTGAGATCCCGATGAGGTAAAGAGAATTTTCTTTTTGTTAGGCCACAGGCAGAAAACGCATTAACAAGTTTTCTATTTCTGCACATTGAGAAGAAGCAAGAATTGATCTGTGCAGCATAAGAGAGAGGAGGTGTGTGAATTTAGCCTTCTGTACATGCTGTGAACATGTTTTTTTTTTACACTGGTTTGTTCTGTAACTGACAGCAGTTTTCTTATGTGTCTCTTTTAGTTGCATTTCTGCCCAGTGTTGGAAGAAGAAGTGTGAATGATGGACTAGGTAATAAGCTATTTTTGAAGGAGGAAGCTGAGTTTTCCATTCATTCATTTTGTTATACAGCTTTGTGTGTGTGGGAGGACTCTGCACCTTTTTTTTCATTTGCATAACTTCGTGACATCAGCCTTGATTTCTTTGTAAAAGTCACGGTTGTGTAGTCTGAAGTGCATCGGAGGTCCGACTTCCTGAATCCCAGCTTTGTGTGTCAGGGAGTGGCCCGCTTGTGGTGGATGTGCCTACACATTGTTTGGACATCTGGCCCCAGGTGTGCAGCCCCCGCTTTATCATTTGGTCTGACTGAATGGTGGATTCTGTGTAGCATGTCAAAGAACAGGGATAATAGCCGACATCCGTACCATCAGAAACCCGCGTCGCTCTGTTTTTGTTGAACCTTTGCTCATTCGCAGCCCTCCACTAAAGTGTGGCTGTGCACAAAAGAAATGCTCCTAATTGTGAAAATATTTGCTTCAGAATTGTCTTTTGATTTGATTTATTAGGGTCTATTTGTATATTGTTCGCCGGATTGTTGTGTAGGGATTGAAGTCATAACCGTAGAAATATATTCTGTTTACATTCTTTTGGTGTCAAAACAGCGGAATCTCCCAGAAAACATGGTCTTTCCGCAGAATAATGAATACCAGACGCTGCTCCATATGGCAGCTCAGAGGCCCGTGTGCCTTCTTTCCCTGCAGTTTCCCTCTGTCCGTTACACGCAGTCACAGTGATCGGACGCATTAGGTAATTAGGTGGAAGGAGATTTCAGGGCGTGGATCTGATTAATGTCAGCTTTCCCGTCTTTTCTCTCAAACAAAATTACAATCAAGTTGGTTGCTCAGAGTCAATAATTGTTTATTTATATCTTCAGAAATAGACCAGGTGACGGTGCTGATTGCAACATTTGGCCTGTGTTGAATCGGACTGTTGCTTTTCTGTGATTTTGCTGTTGTGGGTGGGAGGAGCTCTACACTTATCCTTGTCTAACCTATAATAAAGAAAAAAAACAAATGAAACTCTTTTTTTTTCTGTAAATCACAGCTGAGGAAAACTTTAGAATACATACAAGTTCTTTAACTCTGGCTGAGATCTCCGTTTGATTTGCCCTAAAGAAAGCCTATAATTTGAGTTGGGTTTTTTTGTGTTGGCAGATAAAATAGCAGGGTTGTTGATTATTTGGTAATGAAGCTTGGGCTATGCATTTTTGTGGATAAATGCTAGTCAGATCTTCTGGAAAGAACGCAAATATGTGCAAAGGATCTCTCTTGTCGTCTTCCCTTCTAATTGTGTGTTGTTTAATGATTAGATTCATAACAGAGTTGGGCCAGAAAGAGTTCTGTGAAGGAAAAGTTTGGGTTTTTTTGTTCTTTTTTTTGCACACAGGTTTGCCAGTAAGTGGACAGCTTTCAAAGCTCAGATGTCAGTGTGCCCTCAACATGAAAAAAAATGAGTAGCTTTTCAGTCATTAATTTGTCTCTTGCCTCTTGTTCATGTTGGCAGATTTACTCACCGTAGGGGAGGTTTTAGTTTGTTTTGTTCTGACCAAGCAGGGACTGACTCATCTGTACCATCTGCATGATTTTAATTTGACCCAGACCTTCATTTAGCGTTTAGTGTTTTTCGATACAGCTAAGTCCTCTCATGATTTCTTCTTATGTGTCTTTAGCTTTGTTTTGTCTCAGGCTGACCACAAAACAGTCTATTTTTCTATGTCAAAGCCGTGTGTTCCACTACCAAAAATACATCTTTACCATTTTCAACCCTGTTGGAGGCTTGGATGATAATGCCATTTGTCCCTGCCTTGTGTGTGAGCAAATCAAGCTGTCACGCTCTGAAGCAGATGTCATTATACACCCCGTCTGAATGTACACAACTATTAGGCACACTATGAAGTCAGACTAATGATGGATTGGTTTGTATCCTCTCTCAAATGTAAGAATGCAATTTAAGTTCATTCCTTTCCAGACATTTGAGTTTTTGTCAAAGTATGTTTCAGTCAGGGAATGGTTGGAAGAAGCTAAATGAGACGCATCAGCAATCTGTCAAATGCATACTTAAAATTGCAAATATTAAAATGGCAGTTCACTGAGATAAAACTGTGTGTGTGTCTCGCATTTGTGGTACTGTTTGTACCTTTTGTGTGACTTTAAGCCGTCATTGACTGAAGCTCCTCAGAGGCACCCCAGAGCCCACAGCTGGGGTGTTCTGTCTGTGAGGAACATGTTGTGGTCCCCTGTTGTACGAAAGCAATCTTTTTGTAAGCACGCCATTTTCAGGTGGGCTTCAGCAACGCTAACACTTTTAAAGGTCTTTCTTAAACAGCGATATACAAATGACTGTGAACAGAAACTAATGTGATGGAATTTTTCCTGATGTAATCAAAGTAAAAGTATGAAAAAACTCACTTTAAAACAAAACTTAAGATGTCGGCAATATTTTGATGCAATTCCTCACGTTGGGTGTGTTATTGTACCCAAACCTTGGAAACTAATGATCTGACGAAACTGATGGTCAGCCAGGGTGACCCTGCTGTCACAGGGTCTGCTGGTGAAACTCTGATGATGGCGGAAGGTGTAGGTTGGCGTCTCTGAACTGGAATCGGTAAACATTTTTCTTTATCAAAGAGAAAAGATCAGTACTTCTCTACCTCTTGAGGACACTGGCAACTGTCATGCGTTTGCTAGTATGCATCAGTTCTGGAGAGCTGCTTCCAGATCACAGCTCCCACATCAGACTGGGAGAATCTGCAGGGCAGGGCGGGTGAAGTCTTTTGATTGGCTCTGGCTTTCATATGCTTCTTTGCCTGTGAGTTATTGATAAGTGTATGAATTCAACCCAGAAAGGCAGAATGTTAGTCACACTCCACGGATCTTTGATCACATGTGGCCAAAGTAGGACAGACTGGAGCCCTGTCCCCTCCATTAGTACCACTTACACACCTCTCATTAGCCGTTGTATTGCCAGGCCGTGAAACAACAATTAAAAACTCATTTATGTGGTCCAACTCCTCTAAATAGAGGGTTAAGTGTTTAGAGAAGACTAGTGGTGTTCCCCCTGGATGCTTCGAGTACCTATTATTTCCTTACATTATAGCAACCTGAGCTCAATTAAAGTCAAGATTTATTTCAATTGCTTTTTGACTTATAGTAAAACTATTTATTTTGTGAACTGTAAAACGAGAATGTTGTCCTCCTCATCCCAAGAGTTCACAGGACGCCCTGCTGTGCTGCTCCTGTGTCTTCTCATGGCCAGTTTACATATGTGCCAACAGGATGTTTTGCCTTTAACACACAGCACATGTTTTCACTCATGTTCCGTTTCAGATTCCTCTCAGTTTCCTGCATGCATATGCCAAAAATGCTGTCTTGCTTTGTTTTTTCTTTTTGGGAGTTTTTCTGTATTTTTTTCCTGTTGCAGATGATATAATGATAAGGATTTAATGGTATCATGCAGTCACATCATAGATCTCTTTGATCTAGATCAACGTTAAGTAGAAGTTGCGAACGGTGAGAGTCTTGACTTTTTGTTCAGATCTAGTGACATTTTACATGTCCTTAGTTTTAGATGGTCCTCCTTTCTTCCACTGAGATTCACTTTAGATTAGGCTATTATTTAGTTATTAATAGAAGTTACTTGAGTTTTGGAGCAGACAAGCAGAATTTTTTGTAAAAAGGTCAGCTGTTGCTGGTCTCTTTTTGTTTGTCTTCACTATTAAAGGAAACTCAGGTCTTTCATAATCTCAAATAAGTTCAAGCCACCGAAGAACTAAGCACCTCTGTCAAGCTGTTGCTTACTAAACCAAATACTGGGTGTAAACCTGCTGTCCCTGAGATGATCGATGGATGCTGTAAGTGTGTTGAATCTTAAAGTGTTGGTCTTTATCAAGTAAACATGTTAGATGTTATTCCGTGTGGCACTTCAAGCTCCTTAGGAGCAAAAGAACTAACTCTAAAGGGGTTTGAGTTTGGAATGCGTTCCATGGGAGTTAATTGTATAGCCGTTATACTTGTTATATTGTATTTTGTAAGTAATTTGTCCTTGTTTATCTAGTTTTAATAAATCTGCATTCACAGTGCACAGACTTACCTTTTCTTTTCCCTTCTTGGTCTCTTGACTGATGAGGCTCAGAATTTGATAGCAAGCCAATTGCATCACTGAGTATGAAGCAGACAGGAAAACAGACTTTAAACAGAAATCAGGGGCAGCTGGGGAGGCATCCAACATTGCTTTAACTGCTTTATTTCCCAATATGTAATGTTACTCCCACACAGGAGTCTAAAAACAGTTAGAATTTGCTTAAACAGTTTGCAGGGCAGATAATGTGATTAAGTCAGGTAAATTCAAAGTCATTTCTAAAGCACATCAGCCAACCAGAGAAGGGTTGAAGCCAAAATGATTCAGAAGAGACAAAAAGGAAAAAGGTTGAAAACAAGGGTGACAAATTGACACTTTTAATTTACATTGGGAAAGTTAAAGGTATGCAAGACACCTTTTATGTAATGGTTAACAAATGTTTCCTGTATAAATATTTAGTACATTAAGATCGAGAAAGAAGTTATTCTGGGCTTCTCACTATATACAGACGAAATCTTCCATGAAAGCATGCAAGTCCTGGTGCAATATGGCGTTAGTGAACTTTTACTCCAATTATTCAACAATTTGTGTTTCACAGAGTAGGGGACAAATAATTTCACAGGCTTGTCTGAGACAGAATCCTCAGAAATGGAATTCCTGCCTTACCTAGGTTTTTTAAAATGTATTTTTAAGCCATGTTCAGACTACAAGATGTTCAGCATTGATTTGCATGTTTGCAAACATGATGCATTTGTTTCGTGTTCTGGATCACCAGCGTCTGACATGGAGTCGCACACACTGCCAGACTTTTACCCCAATACACACTCACACAACTGTATATGCATAAGTGCTACATTTCCAAGTAGCTCAAAGAATTATCTCCAGCTCATCATTAACATTAGACTCTCCACAATACAAATGCTGGTAGTGATGGAATCTGTTTAAAGGGAAGGTGATAGTTTTTCTCCAGACTCTCTGCCTCTCATTTATCACGTTATTGTGTGCTGGAAACAGCTGTGTTTTGCGGGTGTTCCTCCCACATGTATGTCAATATATGATCTCTGTATGTAACCGTTGGCATATAGTGAAAGGAGACCTCTGACTGAACTGCAGATCTGCCCCAGATTGTATCCGTTAGTCTCTGACCTCCAGTTTCTGTCTGCAGCATGAAGCAAGTGTGGAAAATGGAAGGAAAATAAAGCTTAAAATCTTTGTAGCCTGAACCAGGAATAACCTCTGAAATTCTTTTTTTTTTTTTTTAAATTAATAGAAGAATAAAGATGTCCAAAGAGTATTTCACCACCGTTTCAGCACAACCATTAGGTCTGGTTTTATAATGGGTTTTATGGATTACTGTTGACTGAAATACATTTTTCAGTCTGAAATGGAAATGTTTTGAGAGGATTTACTTGCACTTCTATTGTGAGATACTGACTTAACCTTAATCTTTTTCTGTGTGTTTTTTTCCCTTTTTTAATATATATAGATATAATTGTTTGGGTGTCTTTATATGCATGTCAGCGCTGAATTCAAGCATACTTGCAGGGATCCAAACTCGAGATAGATTTTGCGTTGGGGTATAATAGGTGGTTATAAAACAAAACCATCTATTTAAATAGGTGGTTTATGAAAACTGAAGTTTTTTTAACACTAAATAAATAAACCGTGTTTAATCTTTTAATTACTGCTTTGAGTGATGAGCCAGAATGAATCTCTTATCTGTGCTCTGGCATGGTGAGGATTTGATATACACACATTTCATAAGAAACTGACTCACCTGTTGAACCAGACCAGGCCTGTCTGCCTGCATAAACTGTAATCTGGAAATGTTTACTTGGGAGTCTGCTTGAGTACAAACGCGTGCTTAGGGGTCATGATGAAGGCATTTTTGGCTTTAATGTTGGGTTGAAAAAGAAGCCGAGGGTTTGTTTTCTGTTTGCTTCTTTGACGTGGTGTGGATGGGAAAGAGCTCTGCATTGCTCTGCTCGTCCAGATTTCACATGGCCATTCTGTCTTACATTTTACATCGTCTTTTACTGCAGTTCAAAAGAAAATGCAATTTGAAAACTAGTCTCTCTAAAGAGGAATTCAGCACAAGAGATCAACAGTTAGTTAATCAGCTACTTCAGTGTGCTCCATCCAGATGTTATAACTTCTCAGTTACTTTTTAGATATCTTTTGAGATGGTTGTTGAATTGAATCTGTCATTACAGCTCAAACTTTGCACCAATTGGGTCTTTTTGTGATCATAATATCTCTCTGGCTTTTGCATTGAGATTATTAATTTTTGACTGAACTGCATAACCCACACAGCCTATGCTGCTGCGGCCAGATTCACAAAGACGGCAACGGATCCGTCTCAAGAACGTTGGCTTCAAAGTATCATTAAACTTTCCGTGTATTCCCAAATGTCAGAGGAACATGAGAATTCTCCTTGGAGAGCAGATATGTATTTTACATCAACAGAGCTGCCACAGTTTGAAGGACTTGCAGATGTGCTGGAGTGACTTCAGGCCTGACTTACTCTGGCGACTGGCTCTATGCTCCTACCCTGCATACTGTATCAGCTGAGGGAGTTTCTTGGCATATTCACCTGCTTGGAAAAGTGCACTAACGCACCACAGATACAGAAGTGGTTTGTTTACAAGATATTTCTTGGAACGTTTTTGTTTTTTTTCATGTAATTTAAAAAAATAGATCTCATAGGCTGTAGTTGATAAAGAGCAGAAGTTTACAATGTGCTGACATATTTTTTCACTTTTGGGGAAATGGGAAACTAACACTATTTGAACCAAATGTGGTATGAAACACCCAATTATTGGCTACTGTAAAATGCTCAAATATTTTCACAGTATCCATCAATTTGTTACACGGAAGCTGTATCCAATCTCTAGAATTATAGAAAATTACCAGGAACACCTTATTTAATTCCTGCCAGTCAGCAATATCAATTGGCCTGCCAAACACAATATCCAGAGAAATGGAGATCCACCATAAACACGGCTCTCAACAAAGACACCTTTAACATTTAGATGGCCGGAAAATCCACGTGTGATTTTTACTGGGTTGCTTCATTTGTGACTTAAAGTTTGAGGCTTTGTGTGGTTTTATATATTTATTTTTCTCTTTCCCTTTCTCACTCTAGCTGCTTCTGAGGGGAGAGTCAATGGCGGTGAGGATTTCTTTCAGAAGGTGAGTGTGTAGTCTACACTTAGATAATGTTTGCTTTGTCTTTGGGTTGTGTTCAAGCCAACCGAGCAGCACTTCGCTCTTGGTAAGAAGGCAGATGTCAGGTGCTCGTCTACTCGCTCTTAATTACATATGTAAACAAATAGAAACGATGGAACGTCACTGATGTTACACTACTCCGGGGTTCTGATTCAAACACACAGCTGACAAAACACTTCAGGCCTTCCCACTTATATAACCTTCTATGATATATCGGATTATCTGGGGCTGAAAGTGCTGATAAACATGTGTCCTGCACTGACTCTCTGACTTGTTTTAATAGCTGCAATCAAGATCTCTAGTCTCAAATTGACTTCTCATCTTACTAGTAATCCTTTAGTGATGCTAATCGGCCCTCAAGCGTGAGACAAACTGGATTTCATAACAGTTCTTAGTGGTGTGTTTCAGATTAAAAAATGCATACAAGGATTTTTTTTGTTTTGTTTTTCACTGCAAAGCTGTCAGTGAGGGAATTTCAGGATATTCATTCGTGATGCTTTAGTTTCTTTTGCCAGCTTTCATTCCCCTGACTCATCTTTATGAGGCTTCAGATGTGTAAACAACAGAAAACACTAACTTCCATTGAATCTGTACCAGTAAATTTCCCAGAAATGGAACATAAATGTGTATTAGTGAAACATGCATGTCTCTAAAAGAAAATCTGGGAAGAAGTATTTCTGACATGACTAAGACTTAATTAATATTTCTCACCACACACACCAGATGTTTGTATTGGTAATGTTTTTTTCTTATCAAGCGCTTCTCTATTTAAAATGATGAATTATGCATGGTGTTTTATTGGATCGTTCAGAATATTTCAGAAAACTAAGTTGAATGTTACATAGTTAAATAGAAATATATCAGTTGTTTGCCTTGGAATCAGTTTTCAAAACCAAGTAATGCCAACAGGCCATCTTATGATTCCTCTTGTTGAAGATTCAAACAAGAAGTTTAGATGCAACTTCGACTCCTCCTCTTTGGTTTGAGTATGAATGCATTGCTCAAAGGATTCAGTGTCGATATTTTCGTCATTCCAGAAAGTTCTGACAAATACAGCTGTTGCTCTATTGTTTTTTTTTCAAGCCTTTGGCTTAAACATTATCACATCTTGTTCAAATTGACAGTTGTTTCTTGATGGTAAATAGTCAATTATGCATTAGTCCAAAGCTGTTGGGGTTGGCAGGCTGGTGAGACACACTGAAGCTGAAGTTCACACATGTTTTCACAGTAAGATTTCCTTATGTGATCAGCATACATGCCCAGCTGTTTTTGAAAATAAACACTGTCCATGACTAGAGACAATATTGTTGAGATAAAATGGACGAGGTGTTTAAGACATCTTGAAGCTGATGAAAGTGGAATCTCGTATTTGGATGCCTGCCTGCCTGCCTGCCTGTCCAGCACGCCCATGCGCCACACATACTCAGTGAGACTATTAAAGTTCCCGTGCAGGAATTCTCTCCCTAGCATAATAAAGCACATGTCATTTTTGGACGGTTTTGCTCATTGTGCTTTGGGAATGAGAGTTTAGAGTTCATTTGTTGACGACAGCAGCCACCCCCGCACTTTCTCCCCAAGCTCACTTGCCTTGGTTGATCAAACCCTCTTACTCACCGTCTGCTGGACTTCCTCAAGTTCACAGCAACATTCAGCAAATGGTCCACCCTATTCATGTTGTCAGTAAGGAAGGAATTTCTCCAGCTACGTCCCTCTGACTGTTAGGACTTTAGCTCTCCTCCATCCTTTCCCTCTTTTCATGTTGAAAATGGCATTTTGTCTTTCTCTATTCAACCGCTATAACTCGGCACTCCAATACGCTGTGCCGTGAAAGCTTTGTTTTCTTGGAGTGGGAAGTCATGGCACAGACTGGTAAGCTGTTTGGAGAGCTACACAGAAGTTGAGTCATGGGACGCTAAGAGACTCGGCCAGTTAGGACAAAAACTTTGCACCACAGAAGAGCTTGGAGTGGATTTGGATTGAGACATGCCTTTGAACCTCTAGCCAGTTCATCCCTGATCCCTGTTCCATTTCTCTTTCCCAGAGGTTGCGGTTCTGTAAATAATGCCAGACGTGACATAAAAGCGCCAGTGCACTCAGATCAGAGGCCATGAGTCCTTCATTTCATTAGGATTATAGCACAGGAGCAATTTATATTTATCTGCCCAGATGCAGAATTTTTTTTTTGTTTTAAATTACAGCTGTTCAAGTGAAGTATGTTGTTATACATGAAATAAATGCGGATGCCTGTTTAAAAATCATCAAAACGCACGTAAACCAAATTTTTATCCTCCATCTGAGGATGTCTGTGTTATTGACTGACTTTCAGCAGCAGAATCCTTTTGCAAATCCATACTTCTTGTAATGTGTGAAGCTTTTCCTTATCCATATGTATGTGTTGGTATTGGCCTAGAGGAGTGATGGGGCTGTAGCTGCGAGTTAACACTTGGATGTTAACATGGCTGTTAAGTCTCATGGGGATGGTTCAGTTAGTGCTGTCAGCCTCAACCTCTGCTGTTCTCTCAGTCTCTGAACCCGCCGCACAACTCCTGTACACCCACCAAAAGGCCCTCTGTGTCCAACTCACAATCACACACACTCACACATTCCAGCTGAATCAACAGCTGCACCATTGCAGCAAGATCCAGGAAACAAGGCTCTGCCATGTCGATTTGCTGCTGTGATATATGTTCATCAGCAGTCACGTGTACTGACCGCACATGCCGCCTATGTGGAAACCTCCTCAGTGCTACGTTGCTAGATGCCGCGCACATCAGCCGCACACCTCTGCACGCATTCACTTTGCAAAGGGTGGAGTTAATTCTTGCAAATATCTCGACCCGTTTTAGAGACATTTGCAAGCCCCTTTCATAAAAATAAACACCATCCACCCTTTAAAATGGTGTGTGGTCTGTCAGAAATCAGTCCCATCTGTCGAGGGCTGCCAAGAACAGCAAATCTGGACAGGAAACAGGTTTCCTTGGACAAAGCCCGCTTCACAAAAAATGGTGACGACGCAAATGCCACAACTTAGGATAATTTTGATTACACATAATTGAAAAGCAGAAATTATGTCATTTTTATATAACGATCATTTTACTTGACAGTTACTGCGCTGCAGTTTTATTTCCACATAGCTGTAAAAGAGAAAAACCATGATTTGATGAGAGGTTCATCATCAGTGATCGGCCATTTGTTTCATCACTCCCCCGGTAATTACAGTGACTCCTGAGAACGTGCAGTAATATCACAATTTGTAAAATTGCTGCTTTTTTTATAGCCTGCTTTAATGACAAAATCCAGACATTGTAACGGGATTCGAGGAGCAAAAATCAAACAATGGGAAAGTGAAAGACTAAAGGACCATGGGGAGAAAAAAAACATATCTGTGAGGACAGAATGTTCTTTTAATGTTGTTTTTAATACATACAGCTGCTGGTGCGAGCATTTGACTTTTGTCAGTCGAAAACTTTGCATCCAGCTTAAGGGTATGTGTGATTTATTGCCCTTTCTCACATATGCCAGACAACAGTGGGAGGGTGCCGGGTTCCAGATTAGTTACTTGTGCCTTGGGATAGTTTGAAACCAAGGAAGAAAAAAAAACCTCACCAGGTTTTGGTTTCAGGCCTGAATATCGCAGCATGTGGCGGCATTCTGGGTGGATAGACTGATAATATTATTGCAGAACTTGTGAAAACACTAAAGAAAGGCAGGATGGCAGCATTTTGCATAGGAGGACAATACCAGATGATCATCGGCTGCACCGGAGGCTAAAGCTGGCACTTTATTCACTTTATTGATACAACAAATTAATTCCATACAAAAATAGTTGAGCAACATTATATGGGAACACCTTGCCTCTAGTTTAATTGCACAGTAAAGTACAAATCATTCTGTGGTTCTTTCATTATTAACTGAAAGGTACTGGCAGAATCACCGGATGTGTTTTTTTTTTGTGATTCTTAAACGTGGATTTCCGGCTATGAGCTAAAAAGAAAGAAGGAAAAAAGAGGGAAGAATGTAAGAAAACATTGGTTGAAATGCATTTGTTGTACAAATGTGTTGTGCAATGATTTTATTGGCCTACATAAGTGTCCTTTAAGAGTTGCTATTTCTGAGGAATGCAGTCTTGTTTTAATGAGGGAGAAATGTGCTCGCTTTTGAAAGGCGAAGTTTTTGAAGCCTAAAAAAACTTTGCTGGTGTTTGAAAGATTCAAAGTTTAATTCAAAGGTGTTCAGAAAATTGTTTTTTTTTTTTTTTTTAAACTTCAGCTCATTCTTGGTGCTTTTTTGTTGTTTTTGTCTCTGCAGGAATATTGGCAGAGGTGCCATAATTTATCACTGAGGCTTTCCATCTTTATATGTGATTATAGGCTGCAATGGAGAGAATCAAAGAGGCTTGAAAGCACTTCCAGTCAACCATCACAGACCCAGAGTTCATAGTTACAGTGTGTTGGGTCTTTAGGAGCTGGCTTTATCTTTCACAGGTGTGTGGGACTGGTAGTGGATTAGCTGTCAGAAGTTATTTTAGAAGATGCCAACCAGACGCAGATGCTACTTTCCAGAAAGCCGGGTGGAGAAATTTAAACACTTCCCTTTCTATTTGTGCACCAGTAATGAAGACGAGATGCTGCACTATTTCCTGGACAGACTAAAGAAAAAGGACAAAAAATCTGTAGATTGATGATGGATTTTAATTTGCTGTCACTCCTGTTTGAATATGACTGTTGGGCTGACGCTCAACGCGTTGGGCCTCTGAGGTGTACTGAGTGGCAGACGCTGCTCGTGCAGTGGTTCTAAGCAAACCTCTAGTGCATCATCACGTGGCTGAAACATTAAAAGCATGGAGAAATTCATATCTTCTCCACCCTGAAAACACAAACCCCTGGAAAGGAATAAAACAAACAGGGGACCACGGGATGTTCATGAAAACAAGGATGAAGCACATTGAGGACAAAGTCATTAGAAGACAGTGCATCCCCCCCAAACACACACACACACACTCCACTATTTTACATCAACAACTTCCTAGGACGTTTGCATGGGTTTGTTTTGGAGTTTTGGAAACCGAGCAAGGTGAGCTTCCTCCTGGTCTAAAAGCAAAGGTTATAGTTTTCCCCCCATTTTCCTTTTATTGGAACGTTGACAGCCTCCAGCTCATTCCTTTTTTTCTAACTTCCTGCAGTTTGCTTTTTTTCCCCATTGATACATATGCTCCTTGTTACAGTGCATAGACCTGTCAAAGGGCTCTCACATAGATCGGCTTAGGTTTTTCTCATGTGTTTTAAAGCCAACTGCTCCTACTCCTTTATTCTGTTTTTGGTTTTGGGGAGATGGCAGGCGCATTGGGTGCTGAACAGAATCAAATAAGTGCATATTACCATCAAAAAAGTCACCACACGTTTTAAAACCAACATCTATAGGGGGCACTGATAGATCTCTGGCACCGTACACACAAACCAGATGTTTGGGTGAATGTTTTCTATGCATTTGTGCCTGCAAACACATTCTCGGCAACTAAAACTCCACATTTTGTAGAAGACATCCGAGGTTGAAGATTTTTATTAACTCTGGCAAATGTGGATGTGTAACTGGCTTACTGAGCTCCAAATGTCTCATTGTGTGCTATTTTTCTTTGGTCAGAAAATGGACTTAATGTGGAACGTACAGCTTCTTGGGTTCAATTTACTATTATATTTTGACATTGTTTTTTTTTTTAATTAATTTTTGACTACTTGATACCTTATTCATTTGTTGTTGTATTTTTGTTTGCCACTTGTCCATATGCCAAACTAAGCTGCATCTGCATTAAAACACCAAAGGGGTGCTATGAAATACTGACTAGAAGTTTTAAGTGTTAAGAACAGATCATAACACTTTGTTTAGACATATTTTTTACCTGGTGTTTGTGATAAACTAATGTCAGTCCTTCATTCTGTTCCAGATCATGGATGAGACCCAAACACAGATAGCCTGGCCCTCAAAACTGAAAATCGGAGCCAAATCCAAAAAAGGTGACACAAAATTGTCCTTTTTCCACTGTTTTTTTCTTTTTCTGTGTTATTTTTCATGTGCCTTTCATTAACGTATCATCAGCAAACGCACGTTTACCGGTGCAGACATGGGTGAGGAGGGATACTTTGGCATGTTGCATTATCTTGTGTAGCTAGAGGTCTCCTTTCACCTCATGGAGTAAATGTGTGCAGCTGCTGTTGCCTAATATGCTATTTTCGACTAACAGGAGTTTTAAAGAGTTGAAAGAGAGTAGATTAAAAAAAGGTTGCTAGTCTTTTCTTCATTTAGCTGGTTAATCGACATTAATGTTGTCGGCATCAACGTTTTTCTTAACATTTTCTCTCAAATATTTAATGCATCTGGGTTCATCATTGCTTTACTGTATACTGTGTACTTAAAAAAAAGTTAACTCACAAGTACCTCCAGTTCTCTCTCTCCTTTAGAAATAACTTTGATGGGCTTTTCTGGTTATCCTTCCACGACATTTAGAACAAATGCTGATTTTTACATGTGGTCAGTTAATTGGAGCACAGAGACGACAGTGAGATGTTCAGGGATTCTATCAAAGCTAAAGCCAGTTTTAGGACTGTGTTCTGCTTTGCCAAGTATTGCATGTCATTTATTGATATGTTGAGACTAACGGCAAGACTTGAGCAGTGTTTGCTTTCCATTTCAGAGCTCATTTGGTTATGAGTCACCATTGTTTTAGCCAGACATCTGTCATTGTGACAGGAAGCATTTCAATGTAACGATAGCATTCATCATTAGGAGAATCATTGAGGAGTCGGGGCAGACAAAAGCTTGCATGTTTTCCGTTCATCAGGAGCCAGTAACTTTAACTGCACACAGGACTTTTGGATTTGGCTGTGGGGGCGTTGGCGGAGGTGTGGGAGTGTCCTGGACTGAGACTCACACATATATTGGCAAAGTTGTCCCACTACTCTGTTACCAATAAAAGATTATCACGGTTATTTAAAGCTCTTCCGGGACAGAGTGAGGTGGGGATTTAGTGGAAGAATGAGGGGAGGGGGGGATAGGTGAAGCTGTGCCCACTTTGTTTCCCTCAAGAGAATTGCTAGCATTCATCTTCAAACCAGATGTGCGATCCATTGACATTACGCAACTTCCTCAGTCACTCTGCTCAGACAAATGTTGATGGGATTACATTGGAATCTTTTAACATTTTTTCTTCCTTATACCCCACATTCCCAGACCCCACATTCAACCACACACAAGCCTTCATTCACCTTAAATATCAGTTCATTCACAGGATCTGTGTCCAGAACCACCTGGAGAATGCTTAAAAGTCTGACAAACAAGCTGTGGCCTGGCTTGTTTTTCTGCTGTGTTGTCTGAACCGAGGCAGGCAGAAGGGAACTGAATGTTGGATTATCATGTCATTATCTTATGAGCGAGCACATTTTTGAGAGAGGAGATGTGGAGCTGACCGGACACTTTAACGACCCGGTCTCACGGGACCGCGGAAAGAAGGAGAAAGGGCAAACATGGCTTAGCAGCCTACATTTCCCTTCTGACAGGCTTAAATTGAGCTTGAATCCGAGAAAACAGACCACACATGGCCTGGTCTTTTCAAACCTCACAACAGTCCTTTATCTGAAGTCTATTCAGCCTAGATCCTGTCACAACACAAAGCCAACTCGTCCTGAAGATTTCATGACCTTTATTTAATAAATTATTTTCAGGTATTTCATACTGAATTCTGTCAGAGTGTTAGTGTCCTCTCATTTATTGGAAATCGGCATCAGAGCGAGTTACACTTTGCAGGATTCCAGCAAATGTGAAGGGATTTGTCTATTTGCAACCTCTTTGCAAACAGGACTGCAGTCCATAAAAATGCCAGGTACTCTATTTCATATAAGCAGATAGTTCCCTCCACCACCTACTTATGAGCAGACCAATTTTTTAGCATTTCTGAAAAACCTGTCTTTAGCAGCAAACTGGAGAAGCTGAAACAAAGTGAGGACTATCACTCCAATGTGAGATAAGCCTGATTTGCAGCTCCAGGCCTGTGTGATCGAGTCACACCGTCGTTGGACAATTAGACAATTTCAGTCTGTATGTTTGATGCTTCCTTTGTAAATGAACATCATCATAATTCTACATTTGTGTACCAAGTGTGAGTTTCAGGGTCTCTGCAGATGTTTTGAATGGAAAAGAGTAAGCCAGCCCAGCTTAATTCTCTTCATTTGTGTGGTATTTTCAAATTTAGCTGGAAAAATGCTGCAGCTTTGCCAGCTAAAAGCTCAGGGTCAAGAGGTTTCCTCTCCGTTGAGTGAAACTGTGTAAAATCTGCACAACGGAAAAGACTCGCTTTTGTGCAGCTGCACATCTACCCTTGTTGTTGTTTGTTTTTACAGATGTTGAATGTGCCAAATTTGGACTTAAGGTGTTCATTTTTTATTCCACAATCAATCACCAAGAAGAGGGAGAGAAAGAGAGAGAGAAAAAAGTGCAGAACACTCTCCACTTCAAAAATGTGGGGGTGTTCTACATCACAACTGCAACTCTCATTTAGGCTGGCTAATGTTTGCCAGATGTGCTGTGCAGGTTAGAGGGGGGACACTCAGAAGAGCCATGCTCCCTCTATTGGTTACAGCTGGTGCCACAGGAAGAAGTTCAGAGATTTGTGTTGTCAGCTGAATGTTGGGAAAACTTCCTGCAGCCAGTGCTAGGGCTGTGAAGTTTCACCCCACTCTTTGTTTTTCAGTACGTTTTAGTATCTCCTTAGTTCTTGTCGTTTATACATTCTAAGAGCTGGTGTTGTGCCCTGTAAAAAAACTAAAAGACTCCTTGACTCGTTAGCTTCTATAAGATATGACTGTGCATCTTTGAGTTTGTTTTTACGTATCGGCATTTGAAGTTACCCTGTGGTTTAGATCCCCCATAACATTAAGTGAACTGGAAAATTAACTTCCCTGGATGTTGTTGTAGGTGTTCTCATTTCTTGTCCTGTTTTTTTTCTGTTCTCCACTCTGAGCCCTCTGAAAGTGTGAACACGCAACCATGTTTTTTTTTTCTGAGGTGCCAGTGACTTTGCAACAATAAATCTTATTCAGGGCTTGCAACTACAATGTTTTACTGTAAATCTGATATTCTGTGTGTGTAAGTGTGTCTTAATGGGGAGGGTATTCCTGGAAGGGGGCTTAGTGAACTTCCTGCTGCTCTGTAAAGTTAAAACAGGCAATGGGCTGTGAGAATGAAATGTGAAGTTGCTGTGTTTTTTGTTTTTTTTTGTGTGTGTGTTTTGTAATTGCGTTCTCCAGGGCTTCAGCATGCTGAAGGCCCAGGCGATGGCTTTGAAATGACTGTGTGTGCAGTGTTTTCTCATTGAGCTGGATCATTTAGAGAGGTTTTAGTGCATTTCTATTTTTAAAGCTATTACAACGTTATTTACACAATGTTTTACACTTCTGAGTGTACTTCAATTTAGTTTTCCACTTGACATTAGCAATTTTCTGATCAAGATGTTTTCTCACTGTCACTGATCTGATTAATTTGAGACTAAATGTTGGTCAAGAACAAAAACAAAAGGATGTTTTCTGAAACGCTCGGTTTATATTGGAGTGTAATTGGGAGATCTTAAATGTATTTAACTCGACTTAGAACCACACCTTGAAATAAGCATGCAGTTCAAAGGATTCATTCCTTACTTTAAACACAAGCTTTTTGTGTTTGGATCACACTGAACACAACTTGTCTGAGCTTGTTGAATCTGCTTCATGGGCACACGCTTCTCTGTGGCTTCTATTATCTTTTTCTCTGTCTTCCTCTGCAACTAGTTGACAAAATGACAATTAAAACTATATTTCTGTTGAGTAACTGCCAGACAACGTTTGCAGTTATCATAACATGCACAGTTATAACTGTTTTTAAATGGTTGAATCGAAGATTCTGTCCGAGCTCTGAACATCAGCAGTAAAATCTGAACATTTTCTATAAAGAAGCAGATTTTTTTGTCAGGCTGCTGCAAAATGTCAGATAGAGAGGAAAATGTGTCACTGTCTTATGTTAATGCTTTGCATAATAGCAGCACAGTATTGTTTTAATAGAAGTACAGATTGCCTGTATTTAATTCCTCTGGGACACGGCCCTTCCCCACCACCTCCTTTCAGAATTCAGCTACTCTACAAATATCAAAGCAGCAATTATTGCGGCAGAGCTTTTCTCTGATGATCTGTGATTTACTAACAAAAGCAGACTGCTGTGTCTTTAACTTTTGTGTTGCTTTCACATTCACTGTCTGTGCCTTTTCTGCTGCGCCTCACTGGTACGTCCACAGACTAAAAACCCACATGCTCTGTCTGCAGATCCACACATCAAGGTGTGCGGCAAAAGAGACAACGTCAGAGAAGCCAAAGACAGGATTATGTCTGTCCTTGACACAAAGGTATCGCTAACTCTCTTTACTACCGTGAACATGTGCTTTATGTGCTGTTTGGTACATGTTTTCTCAGCCCCATCCTTTCTTCACTCTAACTTTATGGGTTTCGCCTCATTGCAAGTGGCAGATTGCACACAGCAGTGTGGTACAGTTAGCCTCCAGTGTAGTCAGATAGTGTCATCCAAACTTGGAGAGGAGTGCTGGGTGCATCTGGCCCCTGTTGCCTGGCAACGTCTGAGCTCACTTACCTGGACAGCTGCACGGCAGCACCCCCTGGGGGCAGAAATACATCACTGCACTTTGAGCAGCTACACAAAAGGAAACCAAACCTGACATACTTTTTTATTACTTATATTTCTCTTCACAATTCTGCATACTATGCTGCATCTTAAAATGAGGAAAGAATTTTGAGTTCCTTACTTTTCCATATGTTATTATTTTTGGTGGTAAAGGTTTTCTTGCAAAGATTGATGGTGTTTGTCAAGTTTACCTCAATCGTTCTCACTTATGACTTTGTAAATGACTCATAATTATCTCTTTTTGTTTATCAGAGTAACAGGGTGACTCTGAAGATGGATGTTTCCCACACAGAGCACTCACACGTGATTGGCAAAGGTGGCAACAACATTAAGAGGGTGATGGAGGAGACCGGATGCCACATCCATTTCCCGGACTCTAACAGGAATAACCAAGCGGAGAAAAGCAACCAGGTGTGACCCTTTTTTCTTTTTTTGCATTGCTTCATAATGATGATTTTTATGTGAGATATTCACTTTATCAAACCTTAATTGTTTTTCATTCATGATCTGAGTACACATTCCTATCGTCCTGTACGAGTCGGTTCAACTGGCCATTTTTACTTGTCAACAGATAGATGATGGGCGTTACTTTGGCTGGAATGAATTGCCTTAAATATGTCATGAAAAGTTCAGAAAAAGTGTGCTGTTCAGCAGAGCATCAGATGTGTGTGTTTGCTAGCTGCTCTCCACTTATTCAATTCTCTTATAACTTCCTTTTGAATTCCATGGTGCCAAATGAAAATAGTGTCATGCAAACACACTTCAAAATAGAGTTTGAAGATTGCGCACCATTCAGCTTTGCAGTGCTCTGTATTTCACAGGCCGCTCAGTCCCCTCCAGTTTTGCTCAGATGATGCAAGTATAGACTTCTAAGCAGCAAGAGTCCCTGTGGGCCCAGAACCCCTTAAACTGCCTTTTTTCACTGCTTTCTAAAGGTTTAATTGGGTTGTGCATTGGTGTTCGTAAGCAAAACTCGATTAACATGAACTGTTATGTGCTTACATGTAAAATCTATTAGGAACAAGAATCAACATTTGTTTTTATTCTGAAATGTACAAAGAATTAGGCTTTTTATCCCTTTTTTAATTACTGTGGAAGTGGTCATACTCAAAGCTCGTATTGTTGCGCCTGTGTAGAAAAATTGTGTTTAGAAATAGATTTAATACGCAATAATTAATTACCTATGTGTTTTGATAGCGTTAAAAACACTAGCACGAACATCTCACAGAGGGTCAAATCAGCTCTTTCAGCATGCAGCTGAATGTATCGGAGCTATTATTCATCTTAAACTATTCAACTTCAACTGGTCATCTTATTGACATTTTTTATTGTTAACAGGTGTCCATCGCAGGGCAGCCAGGAGGCGTAGAGGCAGCCCGAGTGAAAATAAGGGTAAGTTGGCACTCTGTTATTTTGCAAAAAAAGGGGTACTCCACCCAGAATTTTGAGTAGCAGACATGCAGGCATGTAACTGTGTGCCTCTGACTTTTGTGAAAGAAGGGAAAAAACATATAAAAGCTGAGTGATTGCATCATGTTTTCCAGTGGTATGATGTATTCTCCCTGGGTTCACTCAGACAAGTGTGTTAACCTTGTGTTGTTTGCTGTGATCAGTTAGGTTTAAGGTTTTTCATCCAAAGGACACCAGTGCGTTTCTTTAGATAAACTTCTCAGTCTGGCTGGCATTATACAAAATTGAGGTTCCCAAAGCAGACCTATAACATGCATACAATCCAATGGGCCCTAAGTCCAAATCAACACATGATCCAGATTTTCAGATTTGAGTTGTAGCTTAAGCTAAACTCAGCTGAGCTTGTATCCAATACGGATTGTAGACTTTACAGCCACAAGACAAAGTTTACTTGTTGGGGCCAGATTATCCCCATAGAAGCAATTAATTATAACACCTTTTCTGAAACAAGTTTGACAGTTTTCCCCTGCATTTGATCACAGCAGCAGAGCAGACTTTTCTAAAAACCATTGCCGTCCTTAACCCTTAGCCCTGATATTTGTCATAATTCCCACCATAAGTGTATTTTAGGAATTATCTACACATTTATAGCTGTTAAAGACCTATTTCTGTAGCAGAATAGAGCTGAAGGCAGAGTTTCAACACTTTCTTCAAACCACAAGAACCATTCCTTACTTATTGCCTAACCACTTCCTTAGACCAACTGTAAAGTAGCCTAAGCTGCTTTGGCAAAGCCCATCTCCAGCCCATTTCCTAGTCTTTTTTCCATCTCCAGCTTAGGTCTGAAGCTTGACCTCCAGCTTTAGTGGACTGAGGCTCTCTGAGGTCATTTCGAGCTTGCTAAATTTGCTAAATTTCAAAATCGCGGCAGTTTACTGCAGTAAACACTGTCCCCTGACCAAAAACAACAAAGCTGTGTTTGCCTGAGAGGATGGCTGTGATGGAGTGCAATGTCTGCTGGAGAGAAAAGGAGTCACGTTTGATTTACATACGGTATATGTTTGCATCCGAACCACAACTCTGTGTGCTGAATGGATGTTTCAATTTCCAACAAGGCACAAACCAGTAGAACTTTTTGTTGGGGGGGAAAAATCACAGTGACCAGCATCACAGTGGTTCAGGGGAGTTTATGACATAAGCTGCTGCAAAGCAAAGGTTGTCTCGGGAAACGAGCAGAAATTAGGTGTTTCCTTAGTGGGATTGGGCCTTAAAAATCTTTTTTTAAATGAACAGAGTTTAGAGCCTCATCCACCTTTGTCAGTGTGGTCCTATGAAAGCACTGACTCAGCCAGTGAAAAAGTACAACTGCCCCTTTAAAATGAAAAAATTATTAGATTTTTTTTTCTTTTTGTCCAATTTGTCAAATAAGGAGCTGCCTGTTAAGAGATGCAGCCCTGGGACGAATTCAGCTAAAACACAGGAGGACTGATCTTCAATGTCCCCTTTTCGGTGTGCCCATAAGTCGTAGAGCCAGATGCGGGTCGAGTTGTACCCAGGCACACATGCAATGTCCCATTTAACATCCAAATATATTGTCAGTGGACATGCAAGGTCTACAGCATTTCTGGACCCATCTTGGGTGGAGATCTTTTTAATTCTGTAACAAGTCACTTGTTAAAATGATGGATACTTGGGGAATTTCCAGCCACAGGGCTGACACATAAGTGATGAAAGGTCTGGAACGTTACTTTACCTCAAAGATAATTTCATTTTTTTTCATCGCTCACTCTTTTGTCAAGAGAACGAAATGACACTTTCTGATTGACTATATGTGAAACCTCTTTTTGCCAGGTACACTTCATGAAAAAAAAAAAGTTCATGTCAGCACTGCCATAGAAATCAGTCTATTCAGTGCCCGACTCCTGCTGCTCGGCCTGTCCTCTCTCGCATTTTCCTCTGAGCTGACCTAAATTTCTCGAGCCCTCAGAGAGCGAGTGCTGAAACGTGATATAAATGTAAGGCCAAGCGCATATGGGACTGATCAAGGGTGCATTTCTTTGGTCAGAGCAATTCATGCTGCTTGCCCTTCACTGGCAGCCAAAACCGTAGTGGCGCTCTGCCCAGTAGTCGGTGTTTGGATAACTGTGTGTGCGTATTCATTTGTGAGTGTGTATGTGTAAATCCCCTTCAGTTTGTCTGCATGTGGATCTGTGTGTAAGATGTCTCTCCCATGCATTCATAGGCATGAGTGTGCATGAAGCGAAGACTCACTGTCAGCATCCATTTAATTTGAATGACAGCTTTGATGCAAAGACGAAGAAGTGATGTCTGCTGCTTTGTCCTGTGGTTTTAGTCGGTGACTTGAAATCAATTTTTCTGAGAATGAACAGGCCAAAGACTTGAGCTGTGTGCCTATAAAGTTTAATGGACTTAAAAACCCTTCTGTAGTAACTGGGTACATGCTCCATTTCACCTCTGCATACTTCATATCACAAAGCCTGTCCATCTTAGTGGTTCACCTTCTCTGAATTTATTTGTGCTGACAGACATACATGCCAACTTCTTTAACCTTTTACCAAAGGAAGGGGCTGTCATGTCAGTCTGATCACTCACCTTCTTCTTTCTTCATCCCCAAAAGGATCTACATCAGTCTGAATGTTTGCACATTGTGGTTTACGCCTCCCTTCATTTTTGTAATGTTTTTGTAGTGCTTGCAGCAGCCGCAACAGCCCAATCGGCCATCTAACTCAGCATAGCTTCACCATAAACATACGTTTTCTTTTCTGTCTCCCATTCTTGTCCCTCTATGCTGCAGGAGCTGCTACCTCTTGTGCTGTCATTTGAACTTCCAGCCATCATGCAGTCTGACCCCAGCTCGCCCACTGTGCAGCACATCTCACAGACCTACAACCTCACAGTTTCCTTTAAGCCTCCTACACGCCTCTACAGGGCCACAGGGGTTGTTCGTGGCTCACAGAATAACACCAATGCAGTGAAGGTGAGATGATGCTTGTAGAATGATGGTCATTAGTGTTTGCATGTGTAACCTTCACGGCCTTAAGGTTTTTCTTCTGACTAATGAATTTACAAACATGGCATTACATCAAATGTGATTCAGGCCAAATTTTCCTTTTGAAAGGCAAAGTAATAAGACCAAACGAGCAGTGTTTTCCTGGAGGAAAAAAAGGAGAGGAGTGATCTCTATGTGATCTCTATGTACTTTATCATCTGTGTCATTGCTGCAACATTGGAGCCATTCTCTGATTTACAAGGCAAGCCACAGACCACCCCTAAACAAGGCTTAGTAAGCTACAAATGAAGGGCCACCATCAATGTCCGTGTTCCTCATTTTTTCTCATAGAAATGGCCTCTACTTTAAGAACCACAGGGAAAGAGATGCCAAGAAATGTTTGGTTGCTTGAACTGAATGGCTGCTGCTTCACTGGAAAGGACAATATTGTAGCTTCAGGTCCACAACTCTCCCAAGAATTAACTTTTCCTCTAACATGGTTTTGGATCTTAGTTTTTTTTCTGCAGCTTGACAAATGTTAGGTGGATTTCTTTATCTGGAATTTGAGCTGTGGCGAGTTAAAACCTGCCGAAGTCTTCCCATTATCTCTGCCGTGAAATCATCTCCAGCAAATATTATACACGTAATATAATATTTTTTACTCAAATGAGCCTCAGTTAACAAAATTAAGCTAGTTTCACTATGTGAACAGCTGCTGTTTGTATTTATGCGTGTGTTCATTCAAGTATTAATGAACGCTCATTCACTTCTGTTTGCATTAGCATATTAAAGTGTGTTAAAGTGTTCTACATGCTGTGGATACACGGCCCTGAGAATGTGGTAGGTCTTAGGGGTCAGTTGGGACTGGGAAGCATGCCAGGCGAAGACTAAAGGATCACAAGGATATGTGTGCTATGCTGTGTGGTGGTGTGAGACCCTTGGAACACCATTGAGGATTGCCAAACCCTCTGTGGATTGTTGTCTTTTGCTGGCCACAGTGTGTGGATTCCTTTTGCACACTGGAAACGACTTGCTTTACTGGGCCAAGTGATGCCTCACAGAGACACAGAGGAATGAGGCAGTTCAACCATCCAGCAGATGCAGTGGAAAATACAATAGTTTCCATTAGTTACTGATGTTTTCTCTGGGACTTGGAGGAGCATAGTCCCACCCATCTGCTTGTGAAACGGTCTGTTTCTGATTTTGCTTATTGTGTAGGATTAGCTTTGCTTTTATTGAGTATTATCAGATAAGTGTTTATCAGATATTAACATTCCACAAAGAAATCATATTTATAACATTGTAGTAATACATGAATGTCTAAAAAAGACATTACCTTGTCTCTTAACTTTGACCTTATGGCCTACCGTACAAAAAATATGGCTCGTATATTTCAGAAGGGAGAAGTAAATGAAGTTCCTTTAAGTTTCTTGGTTCACAGTAGTAAATCTGTAGTTATTTTATATGTATTATGTAAATGACAAAATATACTCCATAAACGGGATTTTTATATTTATGCTAATTTGAACCATTTTGGTTTATTTATTAATGTAATATTTGAAGCATCCTGCCATTCTTATCTTTTCAGAGAGGTACTGCTCTGTTGTTGGAGCACCTGGCCGGTAGTCTGGCGAGCACCATCTCAGTCACTACCCACCTAGACATCGCTCCGCAACACCACCTTTTCATGAAGGGTCGCAATGGCAGCAATATCAAGCACATCACCCAAAAGACAGGAGCCCAGATCCACTTCCCTGATCCCAACAGCCCGCAGAAAAAGTCCACTGTCTACATTCAGGGCACCATCGAATCAGTGTGCCTCGCCCGCCAGTACCTCATGGTGAGTAACCACTCTGCGTCTATGTTTTTGTGGACCTCATGTTACCTAATTTTGAACTAAAATGTGTGTGCTTGGTTAAGAAATGGCTATTTCTTTACATATCCAGATTCCACATACAATGTGGCAAACATAATGGATGCCATTGTCTCATTAACTTCGGCATAAAGTGTGAGAATGATGCGTGTTTTTTTCAAGATTGGGGGGAGTTGCACTGTAAACCATGATTGCCTCAGAGGTTTTGAATAGCCTTGGGAGAGGTTTGCTTGGCTCTGCTCGCACTGCTGAAATATCCATGCTGGATAAACAAGAATCTGTTACTGATTCGAGGCTGGATGCTTGATTTATAGCTACCACATACCTGCATCTCAAATGGACACATATTTGCATTAATTTAGCCTGAGGTCTTAATTTTCTGTCCATATACAGATTTTTCTCATTGGAGTTAATGATAAGGTTTGGCCCGCACGTACGGCAGATGAATTGGAATTCAACCCCAATCTCTGCTTCAGAAAATGCTGTGCTAGCATTGGTGAGCTGGATCAGGGAGAGCACCTTTATATGTAGGCTTCTTTGGTTGAAAATGCTTAATGTTCATTCTTGTCTTGTTGCCAGTGACCACTGAGGCTACCCTAAATTACTTCAGAATATAATCACAGGTTTGTTTCATAAATGTGTAGAAGCAATAGCTGTTTAATCATTGTTGGCCTAAATCGTCTGCTGAACTAGTGTGTTTAAGACGTCTCGGCTGTAAACAACTTTTGCTCATTGTTTGGAGATCGGTGATGTGGAGTAGAAATTCTGAGAGGGCTGCTTGCTTTTGTCTGCGGCCCCTCTGTTGGCCCCGAAGACATTAAGCAAAGTCAGAATTGTTTCAGAAGCTAAACATGGGTTTCTCTTTGACTTTCTGCCATCGGAACACACAGGACGGAGCTTCTTTTCGATCACTTAGTGGGAGAATTAAAATGACTTAGTAAGGACCAGTGGGGGGGGGGTTGTCTAGAGAAAGATAAGAGGGGCTTAAAGAGTAAGAGGTCTCTCTGAGGGCAGCAGAGAGTGCTCTTAGAGCTGGTGGAGACGAGTCCTGCCCGTGGTTGTGCACTGTGTGATTTTGGCCTCCTCCAGCCAGACTGTAGATTACAGCTCCAATCGCATGCCCCGACGATGCTCGCCTGCTCTATATTGTGCTGCTAATTACACCCACTCAGAACAGGAGCGCTGTCCAGTTCTCAGCCCAAAATACAGTTTATGCGGTGCATGTGGTGGTGATCGTGCAAAACAGATTGCTCTCAGTGGAATTTCCCAAACTCTTGTGTGGGATGAATTTCGCCACAAATCTTGTATTTATTGGTATGTCTAACATTTGGGTCTATAAGTGATACAGTGTTAAAGAAACTCAGTATTGTTGAGAAAAAACAACAAAGTCATGTTATAGTATGTTCACATGTTTTTTGAAAAGCATCATTTCTGTCTTGTTTGATCCACAGGGCTGCTTGCCTCTGGTATTGATGTTTGACATTAAAGAAGACATTGAGGTGGAGCCCCAGTGTATCACAGCACTGATGGAGCAGCTGGATGTCTTCATCAGTATTAAACCAAAGCCAAAGCAGCCCAGCAAGGTACGGCACTGTTTCCTCCCACAAGATAAGCCTTTGATGCTTTTCTAGTGGCATTCATTAATTTATGATATGACGACTCGAGATACACTCTGTTTTACATTACCCCCCCCCCCCCAAAAAAAAAAAAAAAAAAACAGAGAGCACACATTATTTCATTCACATTATAATCTGGTCAGTCTTCCGATTTCCCTTGTTGCATAATGTGCGTCCTGTTGCCCCTTTTTTGCACTGGCGAACTTTCTCTTGTTGATTAGACATACCATGTAAATCCTTGCTAGCAGATTAAAACTTTCTTGGTGGTATTGAGTACATGCCATGTGGAGGAGCACAAGGGGAACCATCAGGGGGCCTTACATCAGTGCTGGTTCTTCAGAACATTGTGCTGAAAAGGAGCCATTGCAGGCAAATGCCAACGTTTCCAGTGTAGCTAGAATACTTTTTTTGCATTCTTTTTGTTTCTTTACCCCAGAGCAAATTGGATTGGTTGGTACGGCCTATATGGATGAGTAAAGAGTTATTTTCTCAAATATCGGAGGCTTTGAGAAACATCTGCCACTTTTAAAATGTCAGCCAGAGAAACAAAGCACCAGTAGACGCAGTATGGCATCGAAGTACACAAAGAGTCATGTTTCATCACTATTCAATGGAACCAAAAAGGGAAAAACTTGATTCCAAGACGAACACAAAGTTGTCAGTGTGGCACAAAAGCTGTACCAGAGCAGAAATTCAGTCCTCTGTCTTTTGTACATCATGTATGCTTCACCTGACACACTTGAATGTTCTTGTTAAACTTTGTTTATTACAACTTTGTTCCACAGCAGTCATAGGAAGCGTGCTCATTTTCCTTTTCAGTTGAGACAAACTACACCAACACGATATGTCGAAATGTTTTGATATTATAAAGTGACATATAGCTTATTAAATACACTTGGCACCTTATTTTTAATACATACCTTTCGTTTAATTCACGGTCTGTCTATCAGCAACCGTTAATATTCATAATCATATTTCAACAGTTAGTCCTGTCAGTCTCTCTGAGGTGCCCACATCCCTCCCTGAGCCAGGGCCCGATGCCCAAACCAGACAGGCCTGCAGGGACAAAAGCAGGGGTGCCAGAGTAAACACGGACCCAGCCCAGATCCACTTAAGAACCCTTCACTTAAACATTTTAACGAGGTGACAGCAGTCACCCGAAAGGCCCGCCGGAGTCCGTGGCATTCCCTGCATGCTGTCGGCCGTTTGGCAGCACTATAAAAGAAGGTTGGGGTCAGGGTTGGAAGTTGCATGTGTTTGTGTCAGAGAGAGTGATCGTGTTTGGAAACCATTTCTCAAAGCTCACAAAAAAAGGCAGACAGATCACTGCTCACATTCTTTTTGCTATATTTGATATTTATGAGGGGCAGGGTTTCCCGTGATGTGGAAAATGTTTTTTTTTATCTTTGAGATTAAAAGGTCTTTACCTCCCCCCCCCCCCAAAAAAAAAAAATGTTTTTGACTTTGTGCCTCACCGAGCAAAGGTCAGAGCATTTACTGCTTCTTAATCCAATTATTTTTTTCTCAGAATTTTTCTCACTCATATCACAGACAGAAATATGTCTTGAATGTTTATCAACTGATGTACAAACACTTTCCCTTTAACATTGCTCCCATGTCTCCTCTCCTCTCCTCTCCCACATTAGCTCATTGTTTATCTTTCTAATCTACCCTTAATTCACTCTTCCTTCCTCCCATTTAAGCTTGTCTCCCACCCTTTCACTCCCTATGCCCGGTGCCAGCATTCCCTGCCCTATCTGTTCCTCCTTCCTCTTTCTCAGGCCTCCCGTGCCTTTCTTCCCTCTCCTTGATTATCGTGATTTCTTTATCCATCCCACTTGTTTGTTTGCTGTTTCTAAAAATATATTCCTTCTCTCTTGATCTATTCCAGTCTGTGATTGTGAAGAGCGTGGAGAGGAATGCAGTCAACATGTATGAAGCCCGAAAGTTTCTTCTGGGTCTTGAGAGCAACGGAGTGTCTTGTTCTTCCCCCTCGGTGGCTCTGAATCCCACCACTAATGGTCCATCTCCATCCCTCATCTGCCCCGTTGGCCTGGACATTCTGACCTCAGCTGGCCTGGGGCTGAGCAATCTGGGTAATTTTGAAATACGAAAACCTTCTTCTGCTGTCTTCTTCCTTTGTGCTTTTTCACTACAAAGCGAGTATATATTGCCTTCATCAGCATCCGTCAAATTCTCCATCAATCACTATCCTCTTCCGATGTCACACACGTCTACCAAAGTATGCCGTCATCTTGCTCACTGAATCATAGTTGATATTTACTGGCACAAATATCTGCAACGTTGACATAAGTGACAGCCAGCGAGTCATTTCATGGCATCTGGATGCCCTTTACTCTTGGAGTTGTTTGCAGTTCTGGCAGCGGTGCGATTTTCAAACAACAACTCCCACATATACAAATCTTTGATCATCCAACCATCAGAATATAACCTCAAGACAAATGTAGCTGCACTGCTTCAAATGAATTGGAACCTTTATGTATCGCAAGATAATTACAAATCTGATACTCATATAGACTGCACGGACCACAAAAGAGACGAGTTCAGCCTGGAGCAAATTTTTCTTTTTGCTGACAGGTGATAACATGTTTGGGATTTAGTCAACTGAAATAAAAATGAAAAACAGGATATGAATGATGGTTCAGAGGTAGATGGAAGTGGCACATGCCAGCAGATTATACACACGCACACACACACACACACACACACATATATATATATATATATATACACATAAATACATACAGTTTATGGCTTTTTTTGATGATCCTTTTTTTGTTATTTTGTGGCTAACAAATGTGATAAGCAAATTGGTCAAACGCAAGGAGAAGAAAAAAAAAACAAGGGGCCCGGGGTGAAACTGTGGATGGCCACATCCTGGCCTTTAGTAATTGCTACATGCCTCTATTCCTCAGATTACAGACCAGTCTGCCAGAAAAATCCCTGGCCTTATTCCTGGAGCCAAAGTAGCCCCTTGTTAAAGCCACATATCTGCTTCTTTCTGTTTTCATACACTGTGTTTGGGTTAAAACACCAGGCACCATATTGTTGGCGCTTTCAGCAACAGGGTTTTATTGGGTATGAGGATCCGCTAGATCTATACTTTTGTATCCGTGACCTTGTCGAAATGTTAGAAATTCTTCCTCTCGTTCGTCGTCTGGTTGATGGCAGTTTGATGGAATTCCAGTTAAATTGCTGGAAGACTAAGATTGTTTTCTGCGGGCTGTCAAGCAACGTGTTATTAGTTTGAAAAATCTCTCTGTGCGTTGACAGGACCACCGCTGATCTGTTCTCTTGTTCTTTCTGTTCTCCGCAGGTTTCCTGGGTGCGACGGCGCCCCACTCTCTCCCAAACTCTGCGGCCCCAAACGCTATACTGAACAGCTTAAACTCATCTCTGAGTCCGCTTCAGACACCAAGCCCCAGCACCCCTGCCCCCTCCCCCTCCCTCTGGCCCAGTTCGCTCACCAGCGCCCAGAGTTCGTACACAACTTTATTCAGAGCTATTCTTTTAGGCAGTTGAAAGTATTGCTGTAGTACTGTGGAGAGATTACAGCATACATGATACGGAATGCATACAACAATTGCCCTTTGATGTATAGTTACTGATATTTTTTATCAGTTCAGTCATTGTTTTGAGTAAATCAGAAAGACAGGAGCCCTTCAGAAATACATTTCTTTTCTAAATCCTTCTGGTGGTGAAAACTGATGATACTCCCGTTCTTTTGATACAGGCTTCTCATCTCAGCTATTGCTGCACCCTGCCACTCAGGCCACCCTGAGCAGCATCCTGCTGTCAAGCGTGCAGGGTTACACACACAGCACGCCATCACCTCCACCTGGCCTCGCCCCCATAGACAAGCAGTCGAACGGGGTGCCTGACTGCACTCTGAATGGACATGTCAAGGTTGGCCTTGTTTTTTCATACAGTATCCGGCTTTTCTGTGAATCAGTGTTTTGGGTGATTCTTTTAATTTTTTGGTAAACTTT
Source organism: Menidia beryllina (assembly GCA_013363375.1). Lineage (NCBI taxonomy): Eukaryota > Metazoa > Chordata > Actinopteri > Atheriniformes > Atherinopsidae > Menidia > Menidia beryllina. The sequence goes on along the minus strand of JABUIW010000010.1, from coordinate 12,450,833 downwards.
CACTTGCTTTTCACACCCAGCATCCTGGCTCCGTTTATGGGAGGTTAGCAACAGCAGCACTTGCAGAAACGGTTCTGAGTCCAGCTCCTTGTGACTCTGCTCAAGAAGCCAGTGGTCACAATCCATCAGAGCCGCTATCAAGCAAGTCCAGTCAAGATCAAGGTGATGCACACAATCGACCCGGAGTTGCCTATTTTATGCCATAGATGAACACAATCAAATATAGCAATCTGTAATGCTTCTAATATGATACAATAATATGATTTAATTAATCTAGTTTGCTAAATGCTTTTTAACATTTATTTACATCGCAAAACTATCTAATAATTACCCCTGATGAGCAAAGGTTTGTGAACCTAACGTAATCTTCAGCTCTGTTAGCTGTTGTTTGTTGCTCCACGTCTGAATTCAGTCCACTCCCTCACATTATGTCAAGACAGTAACATGGTTATTGCTATATATTAATCTAAATTGGTTAGTAATATACATTGCTCTCAAGTAGATCTAATACACAGGAAATACAGTATTGATCAATTATTCACTTTCCATAACTGTATTTTGGCAAATCTCTTTCCCCAAATTCACCTTAAGTAAAAGTATTAAGGAAATTCAAAATTAACTAAAAGTCTTAATATGATGTTAAACTACTGACCCCAACTGAAAAAAACTGCTGTTCTTTTGTCATTAGATGGGAAAAGATGATATCTAATTTGTTGTACGCTCTCAATTGAAATGGACTGCTGTTAAACTAACACCAAAATTATGTACGTAAGTGTCCTGTAATTTTCAACAGTGAAGGATGTGTAGCTCAGTTAAACCATCCACATCTATTTGCTCATGCTCAAATATTCACCGTTCATCCAAAATATCTGGTCTGTCAGCCCAGTGTCTCATTTATGTTTAAGGCAGTCTTGTGATTTATGTGTTATTACAACCTCAGATGGATTTTGATTTGTTAACTTTTTTTAACTTTGGTTCGTTAAGCACTGCAGAATGAACATAAATGTCCAGTTTGAGATTTTCCTCCTGAGATTTATGTTACTCTGAAAACCACACTGGGGAAAATGTGTAGAGTACACTTTTCTCCGTTTCTCTATACTGTCCTCCTAACCTCATGCTGCCTTTGACTACATTTATTGGAACGGAGACAGATTAACTGCTGGTCTCCTAGCAGTTCAGAAAGGCCCTCATTTCCTCTGTTTCTTAGATTTGTGGTTTTCCCCTCAAACCTTCTCTCTCACGCATCTCATTTTCCCCCACTGTTTTCTAAGCTGTTTCTCCCCCAATGTGGTGAGTCCTGGTAAGTTTTCATCCCCTTCCCTCACCTCCTCCTGTGTCGTAGGATGTGTTTGGACAGGCTGTCCCAGTCCAGTCGAGCTTTGCAGTGTGAATGAAGGAGTTCGAAGAAGTATTCCAAATGACGGGGGGGGGGGGGGGCACAGTACTGACTGACATCATATTATCTTATGCCGTGCAGTTAATTTGCATTCACATATTCTGGAACATATGCAGACGGAGCAAGTGAGGCTGACTGTAAAGCAGAAGGTGACGATCACTATGATCACTGCTGCAGTTTTAATTAATCCAGAATCCAAATGAGACCTGTTACATTTTCATGTAAATGTAGAAAATAAATTAAACCTGAAGTATTTCCGTTGCACCTTGTGTTTTCTGTACCTAAGAGTCTAAAAAAAATATATGTTTGATTCCTTCAGGCTCTGATACATTTGTAGAGGTGGGCATGCCGCGAAGCCCCTCTCATTCAGCTAATGGGAGTGAGCTGAAACAGATGCTGGCTTCATGTAAGGCCTCGGGGAAACGACAGGCTGTGGAGCTCCTGCAAGGCACCAAGAACTCTCATCTACAGTAAGTTTGAGTCCAGTGATCACTTTCAGCTCTCCTCCTTCCTGTATTGCACCTCTTCAGAAATTTTTCACAGCGTATGTAGGAGCCCTTTGTTCTAGATGATCACCCTCCCATATTGAAATTTTCTAGTTTAAAATATTAATTGTCACCTGGACTATGCGTTGTGACACTGGGCAGTATCCCTACTAGAAGAATTAGATGTTTGTAAGTAATAGAATGTAATTTCCCCGATAAACCTCATGAGCCATTAGAGGTGTGTTGTCTTTTTTATTATCTCAGAATACACTTCCTTTGTAATTCCAACAGTTCTGACTGTCTCCTCTCGGACACTGAATCCAGCTCGTCAGACAGTCCTGTAGCAGATAAGAGGGCGCCGGGGAGCGAGCGGGCAGCCGAAAGGGCGGCACAGCAAAATGAGAGGGAGAGAATCAGACTGGCACCACAGACGTCCTTTGCAAACATGCAGGTAACCTGTCAGGTATCAAACACACAACCATAATGTGCATGTTTTTTCGTCTGTATATTTAGCTTTAAAGGAATAAAAACTATCTATACTTTCAGGCCTTTGACTATGAACAGAAGAAGTTGTTGGCAACCAAAGGTGAGTTGACATTTCTGTCCCATCTAAGACTACTGTGTCATTCAAAATGTCTTGTTGCCAATCTTTGACTTTCTTTTTTCATACACGTCTCTGAGAATTAAGTTTTTTAATCAAGAATTGTTTTTCTCTTTTTGTACAGCTATGTTGAAGAAGCCCGTGGTGACTGAAGTGCGGACCCCTACTAACACTTGGAGCGGTCTGGGCTTCTCAAAGTCCATGCCAGCGGAGACCATCAAAGAGCTGCGAAGAGCTAATCATGTCTCATATAAACCTAGCATGAGCACCACATATGAGGTCAGACATGCAGGACTGCAGTGTTTTCATCATCCCTGATAAATTTATTAGTTTTTCTAGCTCAGCTTTTCCTCAATTACGAGCAACTCCCTAAATATGAATATTTTCTTTGTATTTCTTTTCAGGGTTCCCCACTGTCCTTGTCTCGATCCAGCAGCCGAGAAGGCGTAGGCAGTGGTAGTGATTCTGACAACTGGAGGGAGAGAAACGGCACTGGTAACGGCCTGCCAAACCACACCGAGTTCCCCTCCGCTGTCAGCAGTCCAAAGAGGAAGCAGAACAAATCTGGTCAGTGTTTTTTTTTTTTGCATCTCTGTAAGGAGCACTTTACATTTTTGGCAGGGATTGAGGCACACAATTAAGAGCAAAACATTATATTTTGATTTATATTCGTGTGCAATGGGCTCAAACCTTTAATGTACTGTAATGATAAACTGAAAACAGGAAAAATATAAACCCCAGACCAAAGGCAAGTCAGCTTGTTTTACTCCTCTGGTGTGGGGACTCATACCTCCACACACAGTTTAAGATTATGAGACTAGTGAATATAATTTACTCAAAGGTTAAAGGTTCACAACCCACTGTTTCAAAAGACCATACCAATCTAGTATGTCTACGAACCTATAGAGGTTGTACATTTCTTTTTATGATGGCTTGAATTGATGATTTCCAAAGAATAACTAAGTTTTGCCCCATCCTCGTGGGTTTGTTTTCTCTCTTTTTGTTTGAACATTTAGCTGTCGAGCATTACCTCAGCAGCAGCAACTACATGGACTCCATCTCCTCAGTAACTGGCAGCAACGGCTGCAGTCTGAATTCGTCCCTGAAAGGATCTGACCTGCCAGAGCTTTTCAGCAAGCTGGGCTTAGGGAAATACACAGACGTCTTCCAGCAACAAGAGGTAGTTTAGACAGTCAGCCCTCTACCACATATGTCAATCTGAAAGCAACTAAAGGTGTTACATTTTCCATTTTTTTCCTACAAGAGCAGCAGAAGCTGATCCAAAGTTTTAATTTTGGGGCAAATTAAGAAAACAATCATTTAATAATATTGTTAGCAACGAAGAAAATTAAACTAATGTTGATTTGTGCTGTTTGTAGATTGACCTCCAAACATTCCTGACTCTAACGGACCAGGACCTGAAGGAATTGGGCATCACCACCTTCGGTGCCCGCAGGAAAATGCTCCTGGCCATTTCAGGTGCACAAGAGAATGCATGCAAGTCGTACACGTTACAGTTTGTCATGTTTATTATCACCGAAACCAGCTGGAGTCCGATTCTGCCAGCTCACCCCTGCAAATAGACTTTCTGTGTTTCGTCATGTTTCCTATTTTGTCTTTTGCTGCAACAGATCTGAGAAGACCTCAGCTGTGCACGATGCTGGTTGTGTAATCCAGCTGATGCAGGTCAACTGGGCTGGGGGGGAAAAGTTTACTTATGTTTAGTTTTTTTTCCCCTTAATTTATCTTGATATGCGAAAGCATGTTGCAGTAATTTCCACCAGCAGCCGTAAGTGGGTTTTGGGTAAATTCTTCTCAGATGACTGCTTATGTTTGACCAGCTGCCTCAGCTGCCGGCCTGATGTTGATTTAGACTGTTGTCGCGCTTGCTCTAATGTTAATGTGATGGATGTCACACTTCATTACTGACATCACATTTTGGATATGGTAATAGCTCTCTGTCTTGGGAGCACAAGCTTCCTGTAATGTGCAGTCTGTGAAAACTGAGTTCAGAAACCTAGGACCAGGGCCAGAGTGGTGAGTTTAGCGAGGTGAAATGTGGAGGCCAACTCTGATTATTGAGGATGTAGAATTATCCATAACCAAAAATCGTTTTTGCTGCCCAGCGCCTGAGCCAAGTACGGGTCAGCTTTCATCTCTGCTGACCGAGTCTAGGCCTTCGAAACACAGATATGCACGCTTCTGTCTGTCTCGGTTTATTTTGCTTCTCTTGTCACAGGATATCCTTAAGGGCAACCCGGGTTTCAACTTCTTGGCAGTCTGCCAGTAAAAAGAGCCGTTGCAGCAACTCGCCGGTCTCCAAGAATCAAAGTGCAGATTTATGCTGGCAGTCACAGACTACTGGTTTCATAAGAATAATTCAGAGGTGCCAGGATGTCCCTCTGACATTTTTATGAAAGTATTTATCCAAAGAACTGTTTAAAACCAGATGGATACAAAGAGGTTTTGTGTTTATCTGAGAAATTCCATGGTGATTTGAATCTAATTTTCTTGTCATTGTTGATCAATGGTGGCTGACGAAACATGTCAACATACTCCTGCTTGTATTTATTTCTGAAGTTGGATTTGCTGCAACTCCCACAGCAACACATGGCGCAGTCATACCACATCAGAAAGCATATCGTATCACCTTTGAGTCGACTGATGTTTTGTTGTCCTTTTTGTTTTTTCTCCTAAGAACTAAACAAGAACCGGAGGAAGCTATTTGAGCCACCCATCAGGTCTTCTTTCCTGGAGGGGGGAGCAAGCGGTCGCCTCTCCCGCCAGTTCCACGCTGACATGGCCAGCGTCAGTGGGCGATGGTAGACACTCCTAAACCCCAGGGCCATCTTTAAACCGTCCATGGAACCAGCCTCAATGTCTTTCAGTGGCGCCCCAGTTTCAGCAGTTGTTTTTCCTGTTTGAGCTTCAGCTGACTTAAGACTGTTCAGTGTTGTATTGCCATGCAGTAAAACCAAATATATATAAATGTATATGTTTAAAAGAAAGCCATAGTTTTACCTGATGTGCCATCTAGAAAAAAAGGAATTTCTCAGATACATAAAATTCAGTGTTCACTCCGTATAGAACCACTGAGTTTATCTGGAGTATTTATGTTTGAAGGATGGTGTTGTGGTTCGTGAGAAGGGTACTGTCCAGTATTTTTGTCCACTTTTTGTTTAAGGCAACAGGCAGAATGATCAGTACATCCATTTTATAGATTGATACTACCTGCATTTGTATTATGCTATTGTATCAGTGACATGCACTTTAATAATACTAGATTTTTGCCTGTGTGAGCTGTACTCCTTAGACTGAAGTTATAACTATGCTTTTTTTTTATGATTGACTAAAAGCACAGATGCATTTTGTACCAAACCAAACGTAAGCACTTAGCTAGAGCGCCACCAAACGAAGTGCAAAATAGGTCAGGTAAGTGACAACTTGATCAACTACCCCAAAGGAAAGTATCATAGTGGCCTTTGACCTTTGGCTGACTTCAGTGTTTCGATTGGTGGACATTCCTCCAAGGTCAGTGTTTGTGCTCATCAGCAGTTTGTCTGTGTTTATCTAAACAAAACAAAAAAATTGTAATATTTTGTACTCATTATGCATTATGATTTTATTTTTAGTTTTTATTACCATTTTAGGCAAATAAGTGGAATGTTTATTGATTATCAGTTTACATGTGTATTGTTTTTATATGTTCATGAATGAGTTTCTTTGATTTTTGTCATTTTAGTTTACTAGTTTCTTACCTTTTTTCGTACCCCGAATCTGTGGAGCCATTATATGGCTGTGCCATACGACAGCAGCAGACGTGAGGCAGTTAGGCGAAGCCTTGGAGGCCTCTCTCTGATTGTGTCAGCAGGCAACTTCCTGTGGTTTTCCTTCTGTTTATAGTGCATGCTGTTTTGTCAGTAATTGTAATCCTGTGGCCACTTCCATGCGCCTTAAATCTCCCAATATGCTTCTACATCTATCAAAAGTATGAGATTCTATGTCAAGGGTTGCCTTGCGTTTCCCCCCCCACAGTTTATTCCATTTAGAGCAAGAATAGAACAAAGCTTTGCCTTTGTAGTTCAAAGTGCCAATGTACTTTACTCTGTTTCAAGCAAGGAGATATTTTGTCAAAAAAAATTATATTTTAGTCTGACCTTACTCTCAAGATAGAGGCGCGTCGCACAAAAACCAATATATTCACAACCGAGTGCTCCTCAAACAATGCTTTGTTGAAATACAAATAACAAGCCAAAGTCAGTAAAGGAACTGGGATTTAATATAAAAACAAATACAAATCTTGTATTTTCTACTATCAGCCATGCAATCAAATATTCCCAAAACCTAGTTAAGTACTCTATAATAAAGTGACAGGATTATGCATGCAGCAGTGTTTATCATCAGAGCTTTTGCTTGTTCTGTATTCCTGTAATGTGTTCAGTGTTTGGATAGCTCAGCATTTACTTTTGATGTTCCTAAAATATCCCTTGATTTACTGCACAAACTAATCCAACTATTCCAACGTTCTGAGCATTTTCAAGTGCAATCAAGTGCCTCTTTGTAAAGCTGCTGCTTATGTTTGCAGTACATTAGCGTAGAAGCAAAGACTGGGGATTTTGTTTTGATTTAAATGAGAGTACAGTGTAGAAAATTAGTAAGTATGAGCAGACATGACCATTTCTGTCAATTTGATTCTAACACAGAGTTATAACCGCAGTCCATAAAAAGAAGTAGTGGTTGTTCATCACCTACCAGCTATAATGATTCCCTACAAGGTGAATTGTTACGTGTCATTTTTGCTTTTAGCAACTCTTCATCCTCCCTCACAGCTTATTTCAGCCATTTTCAAGTGTGGTTGTCGAGTTAGTAAAACTATGCTAAAAAAACAAGATTCTGACAAGGTTGCTGATGCAGACCGGGTAATTTTTTTTTTTTTTTTTAAGTCTTAAGACATGGTGAAGAGGGACAAAGCTAATATAGAGTGGGCTTCTTTATTCTGAGAGGAAACCCGGGGCCGGTTCGCCCCTGCTCATCATGGTACTACATTGAAACTGTTGAGCACTGATTCTCCTGGTGCTGTGACTCGTGTTCCTGCCTAGCAGACATTTGTTTTCTTCCTTCACCACGTTCAGATGCGTTTGCTCGGAGGGCAGTGGAGGTTTTTGTCTTATCAAATGAATGTTGTTTAGTAAATGATTGATGCGTGTTATTGCAGCTTGATTACGGATCAGTGAAGGGATTCACCAAGTCACAAAGTTTACTGCCAGCTTGTCCAGTCATTGCCCTTGAGAAAATAGTTTCACAATTATGTCCTTGATTTGTTGTTTTAGTCATGTTGTTGTTAACAAAGGGAATTTTTGTACCACAATCAAATGGTACACTGATAATAAATGTAAACCACTACAGAAATGATGTATCTTTTGTACAACTTCACCTTACACAAGCATTGTTTTCGTGTGAAAAAAGGTACAATTCTGCACAATGTTCCAGACCCTTTGTGTGTGTGCGTGTGTATGAGGCCAAAGCTCGGTTCACTGTGGCATCTGTTGATGCTATTGTTACTCTGACTGTAAACCAGAGGATTTTTTGATAATCTATCAAGCAGGCAAAAAAAAAAAAGTTTGTTCAGACTTTCAAATGATATTATGATGGTAATAAATGTATGCAAAATCAAAATGGGATTTATTCTTGTTTTTGTACTTCTGTAAACTTTGCATGCAACAGTTGAGCTGCACTAAAATGATTTTAAGTGCAACCGCCACAGAAAAGATACTAGATCTTTTTTAAATCAGTGGGATTCAAAATGCCAGAAAATGTCAGACCAATTCAGTCTCTACTTGTTCTGAATATAATGCGATTATTATACCTGCATGCCATGCAATGCTGTCAGCCTGTTTTGATTTTGATACTATCATGTAGATACAAATGGGTAGATGAACAATTTAGTTTTGTTGCATGAGGTAATGGTGATATGCATTAACTCTAATCCACTTATGCTTAATCCAGAAAATTAATCTGCAGATATTTGCAAGGACTGCATGTATTACAACATGCAGTTATTTATTTATTAATTATTTAAGTCTGCATGTGTCCCATCCTGCTGGCATCTGGACCATGGAAACACAATATAATTGCTTCTTTTTTCCCTGTCCTGGGTTTATAATTTCCATTTTAAGGTGTTCAGGTCATATTTTTAAAATAATTTAGCTCAGTAGTTCCCTGTTAATCTACTGTAATAAACTGCAGTTTTCTCACAAGAATTAAACTGTATCCAGTTCAACATATATAGTTTGTTAAAACAAGAAAAGGAAGTAAGAAATGCTTGTGTTAAACTTTTTTTTCTAAATTAATGTATGCTCTATGCTCCTTTTGCTTTACCTTTCCAATTTAAAGCAAAAGGCACTTTTTACTGTTCACCTCAAGGGGGCAACGTTGTCATTTATTAGCTTAAGATCAGAGAACATTGTTACTCAACAACAGATTTTACATTGTTCCAAAACCTTTAAATAGCACTACTGAAGTCCACGTTTGTTTGGAATTTTCTAAAGTTGACCATTTAACCATTAGTCGGATGTTTCATTATATATCATATTATATTAAATATTTTTCCAATTCCAGACCTTAACCATTATAGCAGGAAGAGTTGAGAGAAAATAGCACTTGTGGTTTGGCTTTGTGTTATTCAAAAAGAAGCTGACAGATAGGTGATCACACGTCCATTTCACTTGTGATCCAGAGCTCCTGGGCCCGTCTGGTTATGGCTGTGAATTCATGTTCAGATGGCACAGGGAGAGTCACTCATCCAATGCAAATGAACCCTTGATGGAAACAGTTGGTGCCACTGAACTGCGTTCAGCAGCAGCAGCCTGTGACTCACTCGTGTTGTCCTACCCTGTCTTTAATTTAAACAGGTGCTTGGTGAAGTGAAAAACACAGAACGCCTTCGTGTTTATATAACACCACAGTACTGAATGGGATGTAAATACTGGTATGTCAAAACTAAAGAGATCTCAGGGTGGTTGTGTGGGAAGGATGCTAAGAAAACATGTATTATGGGGTCTGTTGCCAATTATTTTTTTGAAGAAAACATATTTCAACTCTCATGAATACTTGCATTAATTATTAATAAAAGACATCCTATTAAATTTTTAGCCATGTCTGTCTTATATGAACTTTTCATTACTGGACATAAAAGCTACAAAAGCACACAAATCAATCCCACTTCAACTCACTGAGCAATTGCATGTTCTGAAAATCCATGGCGGAGCCCAGCAGCATGACTAATTCTGATTTCATGTTCAATTGTGGCGGAAAAAGGTGGCTAAATTGCTTAAAGAAGGGTTGAGCTTTTCAAAGCACTTTTTCAGCATATTACTTATCCCCACCTCCCGGCCGGCAGGTTCTCAGTCTCACATATTGTTCTCATGGGCAGCTTGCCTCTACAGGAAAGGTGTAAATGTGGGGAACTGTGACTTGGTGGCTCGCTGGCTCTTACCCAGCCAGCATCATATGCACAATCTGGCTCATTTCGGCTTTCTCTTTTCCTCACTTCTCAGTCTTTCTCGTGCACAATTGCAAAGCGCTATATTTCACCACAACAGACAGATTTCTTTTTATTTAGTTACGTGTTTGTGTGCGTCGGTTTGACTGAAACAATGTCTTCGGTTCAACAAGCTGCCAGTGAAATATGTGTTGACCCAAAATGATGCGGAGAAAAATCCCCTCTGCACGGTCTGTACAGTCCAAACGTCACAGCAGCCGGTCATCTCAGGTCATCCTCTGCATCTCATTTCATTGTTATTTGTTTGTCCATTTAGTGGGTGGCATGGTGGGACCAGCACATGTTGTTGTATTGAGAAATTATAATCAAAAAGACTCTTGAAAGTTGAATTGAAGCTTTAACCACGAATGTTGTTAAGCAGTCACGGTTCTGGTGGTCGTTCAGCATTTGATTGATGAGACATACCTTCGTTTCCAGCTCTTAGAACATCCCAACCATTCCTTCTTCACTAATGTTGAGGTCTAAGATCTTCTCTGCAGAGAATCTGTTGCCACTGATTTTAAGTCCATTTATTGGGTCATTTGACATAACTCATCATTTTCTCCTTGTTTTAACTCTTTCAAAATGGCTTCTTGACAGTCACCCTTCCATGGAGAGCATTTTTGACGTGGCTTTTTTAAACAAGAGATCGGTCAACTGAAGGGCCAAAGGCAAACCTCAGCTCCTGTGTCAGGCTTTGCCATTTTTCTCCCCATATTTCTTAAGGACATCATTTTACAGTTCATCTACAGTCATTGTTTTTAAAGCCTTGCTGTGTCCTCTTTATTCTTGCACTTTTCTAGTTTCCTCATTTATTTTAAGACGGGTTGTTACCTTGTTGATTAATGCGAAGTTCTCAGCCAACAGCTTCTTGGTAATTGTCTTGTTCACACAAAGTTAGAATTTTCTTTCTGCCAAACTGTTTTATATTTGGCATTTTTCTGAAATGCAACTGAACAAATGATGTGTTTCCAGTTTTTGTGCTAGCTGATGATGAAGCCCTGGATTTAGCTACATGTTTATTTGATCATTAGACTCTCAGAAGCAAAGCAAATAGTCCCTAAATGTCAAGAAAAAGGATTTTCCTACATTTTGCAACCCATTTAATTAATTCTCTCAATGACCTAACCGGGAAAACTTTGAATGAATCATTCCTGATAGAAATAGAGGTGTTTTTGTTTGTATGAGGTGTAGGGATGACTTTCATATGAAATTCTGATAAGATCTGATAAGCTGGCATGCCGCTGGAGAGCCAGCAGCATTCTTCTCCATTATCAATCAAACTGCAGCTTAGCTGAGCCCTCTCTGCAAATCAATGACATGCATCATTTACCGCTCTCAAATACTAGACGAAATGCGTTATGTGGAATGGAATCACACACACTCAGGCTCTCAGCCCTGGAGACTTAGTATTGTTTTCTTCCAGTGAAAAGTGCCGGGGCCTTTGCCCTGAATGCGCTCTCATTACCGGGTTCCAGCATGAGAGTTGATCTGTAGTGACTGCAGGGTGCGTGGAGGGCAATGCAACAACGACATGTAATAAGAAAATAAATATGGATCCCATGTTCTCTCCTCATCCTCGTAAAGATTTTCACGTTTGGCCTTAAGTCTTACCGCACCTTTCTCCCTGCTATTTCCCCCATCTGCCGTCCGCGGGGCCTCGGTGAACAGCCGGGTGAGCAAATCGGAGTGGACAGCCAGAACGGAGCACACTGTGGCATGTAGGAGCTCACGCATGAGCAAAGGCAAATTCTGCTCTGTAAGATGAGCTTCACTAGAACATCACAGCAGGTCAGAGGAATTTAAAAAAATGAATTATGGGAACTTAAAGGTAAGAGGTGATGGGAAGAAAAAGAAAGCTGTGGATGGAGGAGGAGGAGGAGGAGGAGGAGGAGGAGGACTTGGCTAAGTGTGCCTTGCATGGGGTGTCGCTCTCCTTCATCCTCCTGCGGCTCTGCTGGGAGCATTGATGTTAACACAGGATGACTCTTCCCCAGAGGGGATCGGTGGGTGTAGAGAGAAATGGCGAAGGAAACAGATGAAGGTGGGATGAGAATGGCTCCAACGGAATTGGGCAGCCTTGTACTCCACCTACTCCTGTTTCCATACCACCTACTGTAAGCCCAATATCTGAGGAGTTGGAAAAGGTTTGGGTTTTTTTTGGTTTAAAGGTGCTGTACCTGGAGCCTTTGGCTACAGCCTGGTTGTTTTTATTTTGTTTTCATCCATTTCCGTGAGCCGCTTTTGTAATTATTGCAAAGGGCTTTTAATTGCAAAGGGCTTTCAACAGATGCTGTATAAAACCCGTGATATCAGCTCTCAAATTAAGCCAATCTTAGACAGCAGGGGGTCAGCTGGTGAGCCAGGCTCTCAGAGTAAACACATTAAAGCGCGATGCTTCTCCAGGCTTGACTGGGCAACGTTAAACATTCTTACCCAGAGTAACTCAGTCCCCCATATCAGCTATCAGCTGGAATCTACAGCAGCATCTTCTCCTCAGACGTGGATGGCTGTGCGTTTGAAGGGAGCCCTCAGCATGCCGACCTTCACTTTTAATGAGTTTTTATTTCCTGGGCAGAACATCTGAGCCAGATCCGATAGAGCCCTCATGGAATCTGAGTGTGGAATATATTCGAGCTGCATCTGAATGTCATGGTGATTATAGGCTTACCAGGAGTTTAATTTGCTTGCTTCCCATAACCCCGTTTTCTAATCCTCGGAGCAGCATGAAAATGCAACTAGTTTGCTATCGCCTATCCGGATGAAAATTGAAAATGAGAAATCGGAAAAGGAAACTGATACAGAAATTGTGTGACTGAGTTTCTCCCTTTACCAACTGCAGAGATGATGATGCTGTGTCATTGACCCCCCCCCCCCCCCCCCTCCCCCCCCCGTAGACTCTCATGCAGTGGCTCTTCCACTGCCGTTTTCAGAAGCATATCTCAGCGGCTCCATAAAGTCCGATGTCCATTAAACAGATAAACCCACTGTGGCCCCTCCTCAGGCTGCTTCTACAGCAATGTGGCAGACAAAGAAATAGAAAGCGAAACCGCCTCGTTCTGTGGCTCCACTGTGTTGTATGGACACATTTTAAGCAAATAAGTGAAAGACAGCAACTGCATAGTGATCAGGGTTCAGTGTTGTGTGCTGCCTTAAGCATTATTATACCACAACAAATAATGGCAGTTAACCTTCTCTGCCCTGACAACCGTCCTCCTGCAGGCCCCTGATAAACAGGGCGTGGATGAGTAATGGAGATCTATATTGACACACTCACAAATCAGCATTACAGCCACAAACCGGAGGGTTTTTTGCATTGTGTTGTTGTGTCTGAAACCGAGGAAGAATCGTCTGAAGCCTAAATAAAGACTGAGGTGAGCTTGCTCATTCATTATGTTGAGTAATGGCCAGTAGTGGTCCCCCAGCTCATTACTGCTGGGTCCACTTGCACCTGCGCTCCTTCAATAGAGGGCTGCAGTTGACCAAATAAGGACGCTGGGTTGCCATAACATGCACGAGAGGGCACTGGACGTGAAACGGGAAAGAGAGGAAGCGTGTGCACGGTTTTAAACCGAGCACTAAATCGAGGGGAGAACACCGGGCTTATCCGGTTACATAAGGAGCAATTCCGTTTGCGGACTGCCTCTGCACTAATCCGCTGAACTATTCATGTTGCGCCGTCCCGCGGCGCCGTGGCACACGGAGGAACACGCGCGCACACTTGTGGCACCTCCGAGGCGCCGGAGCACTGAGCGTTTTTTATTTTATTTTATATAAGCTGAACTTAAAACGCTGGAACCTCCGGGGAAAAAAACCAAACGCATCTCTGCAGAGGCTGCGTGTGCCTCGTGTTGCAACCGGCGGCTCGCGCTGTTCCAAGTCCGTGACGCTTCCTGTGACGCGCCTCCCGCCGCACCACCCCGGAGACAGAGAGGAGAGCTGCGAGTGACGGAGCCAGCCCCGGACTCATCGGACACCGGAGTCTCCATCTTCTAACCTTCCCTGTAGACCGTCGACGGCGCTCCGCTGTGCGCATCCCGTGAACGACATCCACCGACACTGAGTCAGCACACCGCCCGTAGCAGCACCCGGACTCTGCAGTCATGGAGGTTCCAGGCTTGGCGCACAACATTACCAGTCCATTAAGTCCCTGCGAAGGGATGATCAAGGACCTGAGCTTGGACGCCTTACAGTTATGTGAACGAGATGGTAAGTGGAGTGGGTCTGTCTGCTTTTCCACAGGGGTATGATCATTTTTAGGCAAAAAAACAAAACAAAACAAAGCGCTGCGTTTTGCCCGGTTTGTGAATTTCCAAGCCGCTGCAGCATGTTTGCCTCCAGCTTTAGCTGAATGCCGTACCTTTATTGTGTCTTTGGAGGGAATGGGGGCCCTTGGCTCCGCCGGTTTCTTGGATGGACGAGTCATCGGGGCGTGCTTGGGTTGGCTGATAGTACCAACAGAGGGAAGAGGGTTTTCAGAACAACCAACTAGAATGGATATTTGTTCAAAGTGAACACACACAGGCGAGGCAACAGTGTCAACTGAGGGGGGGGGGTCTTTATTTCAGCACCACAGGCGTGGACAGAGGCTGGCAACCACCCCACCTTTCACTATTTCAAGTGTTTTTATTTTCTGCTAAGTGCCTTGTTCAGTATCTCCTCTTACATTGTACATTTAATGTCAACAAGTAACTCAATATTTAATGTATTTCTCTCCAAACTCTCCCCTTATCAGTATGTTAATTATTAATCAAGATAAGTCCCTTTTTGCTGCCTTGCACTGACTTATCCCTGACCTCAAAGTCCTTTTGATATTTGAAATTCAGCTGTAAAAAAAAAAGATATTGTCCGGGCCAGATTTGTTACGTATCAAACTAAACCGTTTTTCCCCATACTGGCAGGCTTTAGCCCTGATTCCAGTGTGATGGTGCCAGTGAAAAAAGCAAGTCATCATCAGGAGAGAAACGTAAGCTAAAACATGGCTGCACCCATGTGTGTGCACAGGCAGTACGATCAGTGCAATCACACACCTCTGATCTCCCATCTGAGGCAGGTTGCATGGTCACAGATGCCTTTTAATTAGATTAATTGCAGTTTAATTCACATTATGGCTATCAAATTCAGTGGAGCTAATTCCCTGTCTGGTATCCTTAATCTATATTTAGACTGGCTGGTCATTGTTCCCAGTGGATTCAATGTTGTGTCTTCATTAAGCTACCTCTGGAACCCCAGTGTCTGATCAGTCTTTGTGTGCGTTCCTCCGTTTTCTTATCCGTCAGAGCTGCCCCATGCAGTTTGATACATCAGGATGTGTTTATATCCTCTTAGTGCTTTGCTGGCACAACTCAAAAGGATCCACTTCAATAATGCCATAGACTGGGCTCCACTTGTCAAATGGACACCACAGCACTTTAAGTTGCATGTTTATCAGGAGTTTTTTTTTAATTAAGTTATTATTAAGTTGGGTATTTGCTGCCTAAAAACCTCTCCAAATCAATGAATAACCTTGTGCTGGCTGGGACTTTGTGTCCTTGAGGCACCCTCACACTCTCCTCGGCTGTGTTGCTCCATAAACATGCCCATCTTCTTATCAGTAGTTCCAAATATTTAGTTCTTGTCATTGATGATCACAACATCTGCATATACTGCAGCTGGACTATTCCAATCATCCACACTCACGTATATTACCTCTATATCCATTCTCCCATGTATGCAAATACACTACAAAATAAATCATGAAGTAAACTTCTGAAAAACAGAAAACTACACAATTTCAGTTTGAACAAAGGAATGAATCAGTTTTTCCTATTTATCATTTTTATATCTTTTTGGCAGTTTTCCCTTAAACATACAGGAGAGCTGAATACTCTTCAAAGTCCATACCATACGCTACGAAGGCCACATCACCCTTTTTTCCCTCTTGGAAAAGGAATTTTATCATCATCAATACAGACTGCATTCATTTCAGCTTTATATCGCCTTCTAAATTTATCTCTCCATTTCATTAATATTTAATAGGCTGCATTAGAGGCGTATATGCCGATGCTGAGGCAGCAAATTGATGCGCGCTGTTTCAGTGGACCTACTGTCTGTGGGCTTTCTGTCACCAACGTACACACATACATAAACACACTGAGGCCTGTTTGAGGATTTCAATGCCGAAAAACCCTCACAGTCTGTGTCTGTGGATTCTCTGTGTCACAGATGGTTAATGGTTCAATCTAGCGATGGGGCTGCAACATGTTTAAGCCCTGCACATGAGCATGAGCGAGGTTTTGTTGAGGCGTAGTTGGTAAATTAAAGAGAAGGTTAATGTGAATGTGTGAGTCGTTTGTGGGCATACAGAACTGCCTCTTTGAAGCTTTACTGGACATTGTTTGTAAGCTACCTCTGGAAATCACTCAGACCACCATTTTGATTGTATATCCACCGTTAAAGTGTATTTGAGGGGCATAATGAATTCCACACTACATGCCTCTCATGGCCTTTGTGCTGACATAATTAATTTGCCATGACGGACAGCTGCCGTTTATGTAACCAAGTAGTCTCAGTAGTCTCTGCAGCATCTGTCAATGTGCCCATGATAGCCGGATGGATGGATGGATGGATGGATGGATGGTTGGATGGATGGATGGATGGATGGAAACCATGCCTTCTTGTCCACAAGTCACAGTCTGGTCTGAGGAAAGTTCAACTTGTCATTAGAAGGACGTGCAACACTTATACTGTTCAATGCCCACCATTCTACAGTGGACTTTTAGTTCAAACTCAGTTATTTAGAATAGACTGAAATGACAGGTGAATTGCTAGAAAACAATCATTGCCTCCCCTCATACGACTTCCTCACATGGGGGTGAAAAACTACTGGAGGGTTTTTTTTTTTTATTGCTTATAAGCAAACAGGAAAAGGGACATGAATTGTGCAATATATTCCCAAAAAATGCTCTGTTAAATTGTTTCAAAGTAAGCAGGTGGAAGGGGCTCTGTCTTTTGAAATCAGCCCAAAGCAGTGCTTGGTCTACAACTACCGGGGTGCATCCAGACCCCTGTGTAAAGAATGCTTCACAGTGGTTTAATTTGGAGATCTTTCAATCTGTAATATCCTTCAAGCCTGCCTTCTTAAAAGTTTTGTCAATTTTATAAAAGGTTAGCAGATCTATCTTATATCGAGCAACAGCAGGTCTGCCTTCTGATATACAGAAGCCATCTGAGTAGGCTGGTGATTTATGTTGAGTGAGAACAGTTGTGTCCCATGACTGTGTTGGAAAGACAAGTAAAGTGAACAGCCTTTTCGTGGCTGCTTAACAAATTCATGTGTCATAGCTGTAGGCCATTAAAAACTGTGCAACCGTAAACAAACACCTTGAATATTTTTGCAAAGCTTCATTGAAATAGTCTGTTTTGGGTTTCAACTTTTGTGAGATTTCATTGTCTCCATTAGGCGTTTGAAATCAGTAAGCGGTGGAAAATAGTGTAACCCTGATTAAGGGGACTGTTGATCTCACTCTGAGAGAAAGATGTTTTCTCGTTGGCAGCTTCTCTCGCTCCCAGCATGGTCTCTGTCTCAGTCTAGCCAGTGCAATGACAGCAACCAAAGCGCGATTTTTTCTGTGGCCTTTGCCTCATAAGTGTCTATTGAGCTGCTCATTTTTGCTGTTTCGTTTTGGAATTTGTGCTGCAACATAAAATGTAGGAGGTATGTCTGTCTGAGCTGTGTGCCCACATATGCAATCAGAAACAATCAGTGCTACTATCCTTTTTCCATGTAACCACCCACAATGAGAGCACTGAAATTAGATTTCTCACATACTGACTTTAAGAAGCCTGGACCTTCAAATGAAGGGTAGATCAAATATGGTAGACATGCCAACCACAGAGAAAGTACATTGGCACTACTCAGACAAACATAATGGAAAATACATCACTCTTCTTTCATTAAAAAGACCTCTAGTAGATAATTCCCAATGTAAGGCCAAGTGATATTGGAACAAATCCTACCATACAGAGCCATTAGAAAGCTCCAGCATATGCATGTTAACAACATTTGTATCGATCCTCTTGCATGGCATTGGACTGCACACTTAGAAAAAGGGCAATAACCATCAAGAGCCATTTGTTTGAGCTTGCAGGATCCAGCTGACTAGTTTAATAGTTTTCCAATACGGCAAATATTTTGGAATTTTGCATGATGTCGCTTTTTTCAAGCTCTTCAACGTCATTTCATGTTCCCTGTGCACATGTGGACAGCATGAGTATTCCTAAAACCTTAAACTAAAAAACAAAGACTGATTCTCATTAACATGACCATTTCTCCAAAATACAGTGTTACACTAGAGTGCATAATAATGGCAGAACAGAAATTATGTTATTCTATTTCTGATTCCTGTTAAGATTATGACCCAGCAAAATATATTTTAGTAACAGGTGTAAGACCAATGCAAAAAAAGAGCCAAGAGTGCAATTCTGCTCCATTAATTTAAGTCAGATTGAGGGTTTATATGTCCTCTGAGAGACCAGGAGAGTTTTTCTTTCTCCCTCTCCACCTGACCTTCCTCCTGCTCAGCTCTTGCTCCTCCATATTTCATCCTCCTCTCTCTGGGTCTGTGAAGATTCAGAGCCAAGCTTATATCGTACATAAAAGTCACACTGGATGTTTCTTTGAGCAAATATAGTCAGATTATCGGCATAATAAAAACAAAATTAGAACCCTCCCCACCATACAGTGTCATTTTCATAGCTTGGCTACAGCATTGCTTTATGCTTGTCGTCTTATGCAGTCGGTATCTGAATGCATTAGCAGAGGTTTACTACCGCAGCATAAAGTATTCATTTAGGAAAGGCAATTCAGAGAGCATAACAGTAAACAGGATGTAAATTGATGTGTCATAGTTGGAGGCCAGCTATGCCTAAAAGGAAAACATCAGCATGGTAGTTTTGTCTCAGAACATTTTTGCCAGTAAGGATAATATTAGATTAAAAAAGATGAAGGCCTCGCTCTGATTCTGTATCAGCGCTGTATGAAAGAGTTAGGAATTTAAAGAGATGATAGACAAAACTTCAAAAATTTAATCAAATCATCAGAGTATGACCTCCTTTTTCAAATGTGCCAGAAGCAGTATATGAGAATGGACCTCTTCTTATTTTTTAGTTAAAGCTGGGTGATCCAGCCTCAGATGGGACTTAACCATGCTGACATCACCGTCTGGTCTGTGCTGACTTAGTGGAGGTTTCTTCCCTCTTAGGTTTGCTCCGTCATGTCACACACCGACCCTCTCACTCTGAGCCTGAATGAATCGACTCAGCGGGGTCTGTGTTTAATGAGTCAGGCTTTTAAAATGCCGAGCCCCAGCAGGATGGGGATGTTTTCACAAAATGCTGCAGAGAGCTATAAGTGTGCACCACAGCAATCTTAGAGCCAAAGAACCCCCTTTTCGTTAGCTTAGTCTGTTTTACCTGAGTACTCGTATTATCTTTTCTTTTACATTTGGTTTAAAATGCATTGTCCACATCTAAAGACTGTCCATTTAATGATGAGGCAAGTCTTTACTGCCCCTGTCTCGGCGGATGAACAGGGATGGATTTTCCATGCTTCGCTACTGCAGCTATTGTTAACTCTCAGTGGAGCTCGGTCATGTTCAACATTACCCCCCCCTAAATGCTGCATTCTTGAATTTTACTCACTCTTGTGTTTGGACCCCACGGCTTCCACAGAAAACACATTGTTACCGTGCCAAGTGGGCATGTCCTCCAGTGATGCAAGGTCCATATTCATCCTAATTCAACAAAGCTCTCATTCAGCTGTGCTTTGACATTTAACCGGCCCCTGTTTGCACTCTGAGTTGTAGGCCTTTGGGTATCGTACTACAAGCAGCTGAGAGAGATGTGAGGTATTTCATAGAATGAAATGGGCTTTAGGTCGAAGCCAGATAGGCCAAGAGTGCTATGACAAAATGTGGCCATCGTCGTTTGATTTGAGGCACAGTTTGTTAACCTACTCCATCATTTCCTGTTATTCTGATTTGTTTTTGCAGCTTTGACTGAGGTGAATCAAATGCTGTTAAAAGGAGCAGTCTTTGCTGAAAAAATAGGTTTCAAGTATTAGAATATTTAATAGCACATATGCTCTGCAAAGCATAGGTGCATGAGTCTTAAGGGACCCAAGTGTTTCCATGGCAACGTATGTTGTAGTCAGCCACACAGACAATTCTTTGTGCTTCCATGTGATGCAACGGCTTTACTACTGATGCTCTCTGTAGGAAAATTACTGAAGTAGTGAGGAAGAATTAGAGTCACTGAGATGGAAGAGATAGAGACAACAAAATCTCTTTACAGACTGAAAACACTTAAGATCTATTGGCAAAGGTTATGGATTGACCTATGAGCTCTCAAAAGATCAGAAAAAAATCAGTTTAAACTGTGCAATTTCATTTTGGTCAGTTATTGTTCCCATTGACATTGATAACATTGCATTTTATTTTGATTTGATTTCACAGGAAACAAATCCCAGGATGGCAGCATCTCTGAGATGGAGGAGCTCCCTGTTCCTCAGAACATCAAGATCAGCAACATCACCTGCGACTCCTTCAAGATCTGCTGGGACATGGAGGCTCGCAGCAAAGAGCGCATCACACACTACTTCATCGACCTGAACAAGAAAGAGAACAAAAACTCTAACAAGTTCAAGCACAAGGTAATGCTCGTCTGAGGCCGTTAAACACCTTTTTAAGACAGCCACTCCTCAAGAATGAGTTATTGTAGTCTGTGATTACCTTTTTTAAAAGCAACCTTCAGCTTGTTTGTAAAAGACTTTCGCGTCTTTACATTTTTGGCCATAATTTAAAAAATTGACCATTTAAAAATGTGAGTCTGCATTCACACAGTTTTTTCACAGAGAGAACATCACCTAGATCATAAAATGCTTTGTATCGAGGTGTCCATGAAGTCAGATTTTATTATCTGCCTTTTTAGGATAGGATGCTGCTTCCTTCAGTGTGACCTTGATTTCAGTTTGCAAAGGAGTTTCCTTAATTTAAATGATGTTTTGACCCCAGTGCAATCATTTTTTTTTTCTCACTCTGATGGGTTAATAACCTCTTTGGTGTCTCGGGAAAACGAAACTATGACGGCTCCTCTCACAGACCTGCTCTGGCCATCTTATAAATCTGTTTCATCAGCCTCCTTCCTTCTTGAGTGTTTTTAACTTCTTAGACTGCTGCACAGCTCCGTCAAGCTCCTCTTTCTGCTGTCAGAGCGGGCTGACACTGTTGCTAGGCAGGGGCTCATGGACCAATCAAGGAACTGTTAAGGTCCTCCAATTCTTATTTGGTGGGGCCTTCGATAAAATCCATCAGAAAATGTAGTTGAAGTCTGCTTGCAAGCTAACAAATCTCTGTGTGGGGGAAAAAAAGAAAGTTATGCATGGCTCTCTTTTCTTTATCCTTCAATTCTGTCATTGTGCTCTTCCTCCAGGATGTTCCTACCAAGCTTGTGGCTAAGGCTGTGCCGTTGCCCATGACTGTCCGGGGTCACTGGTTCCTGAGTCCCCGCACCGAGTACACAGTGGCCGTCCAGACTGCATCCAAACAGACAGACGGGGACTACGCTGTGTCAGAGTGGAGCGAGATCATCGAGTTCTGCACTGCCGGTGCGTATCGGAGAACTTTCAGTGCTGTTTATGCAAACATTTTCAAGACCTTTACCCTCAATTATGCCTTCGATCTAACCACAACCGACTGAGTAACAGGAAATCTTAGACAAAAAAGGGACACGATGAAGTAAAGAAAGGAGCACAATGAGGGAGAATATTAAAGTGAGGCTAACGTAAGTGGACGGAAAGATGAATGGAGGGATGGAGGAGGGGTAGATAAGGAAAACGAAGGATTAAAGGCGTGAGGGGAGCTGTGCTGTATATCTTCTGATGCTGAGGTCACAGACTTTAACGTCACAGGCGAGAGGCTTAGAGTGGGGGAAGGGAAGATGATCGGAAGACTCCAGGGTGGAATTAGTCAAAAAAGGGTGGGGACAATGTGGCCTAATGGTCCGTGATAATGGAAGTTGTTGATATCCAGCCTGAGCCCTTTTTTGGCCAATCCCCTCTGTCTCTATACTGTCAAACAGTCATGGGAGCAGCTTCAAGAGGCTCTGCAGTCTCTTTATTAAATGCTTTCATCTTCTCCATAACAGACTTATTCAGGTCAAATTAGACAAAAGAAAGTTATGTTAACTTATGTCAGCAGATGGGACTGAATAAAATTGCTATGTTAAAAATAATGCGTATTGAGTCTTTTAACTTATTTATTTTAAAAGATGGCAGTACCTGAAAATGAGCAAAGCCCTGCTTACATTGGATTCAATGGATTGTGGCAATGGATTGTGTAACGACTGCTGAATGTCCTATATATGGTCCTTAAGCTCTGTCATGTGCTGTGGCTCCTATTGCTGTTAGAGATGCCAACAGTAAGGCTGCCCTTATTGTGGGTTGCCTGTAAGGGTGTGAACAACAAACCAAATGCTCAAACTTGGCACCATAAGAAAAGTCATGGAACTTATGGTGTATGAAGCTTAAATCTATTTAAGGTTTTAATTGCTTTTAATTGCATTTTCATGGTAATCCATCAGGTAGTTGAGAGAATGGCGTATTTCAGTCTGTGCTCACAGCAAGAGCAGCTGGAATGGCTTTAGAATGGAAAATCACAGGAGTGGGACAGTTTCAAAGAGGATTAAGAGAAGCAGTTCACAGCAGTGTGAATTAAAAGGGCACAGGAAAGATAAATGGGGAAATGGAATGCACTTACAGGACTTTTCTAGACCTGTTGCCCACTGAAAGCATTTCTATATTACAAGCTGAATCCACCTATTTGCAGACACAATCATAAGGTATTACAGTGCTGCAGGCCACAAAGTGTTTTTCTCCACTGTCACACTGTTGGATGCATCAGAGGTAACATGGCTGGATATGTTGATTTCCAAAATCTATCTATTTTTGCTTCCTTTACATTTTCTTGATTCGTCAAAGAAAGCAGCAAACATTGGCCTCGTGGTCTGCTTTGCTTTTCATATTTAAAATGCTCAATAAACATGCATTGATTTTTATTTTTCTCTGTCTGCTGTGTCATGTGCTGAATGTGTTTCCAGATTATTCAACAGTGCATCTAAACCAGTTGTTGGAGAAGGCGGAGGTCATCTCCGGACGGATGCTGCGTTTCTCTGTTTTCTACAGAAACCAGAATAAGGAATACTTTGACCATGCAAGGTAAGCATCCCCATCACAGCTAACCAGTGCAATTAATTTATTATGTAGATATTTACTATAAACTTCTTCCCCTTTTCCCCCTTAATTTAACTTCTGGTACTGAAGCGACTTTCTTTTATGTCTATCAATGTGTGTGCGTCAATTTAAAGGTGATTGGCAGCTTGATGCATTGTTATATGAAGACATGTACCACTGTGATTCTGCTATTACTATGTAAATGTATTTCGAGGATAAACCATAATTTTTTTTGTTACAGTTAATCCAGTTAGTTTTAATTAAATAGCTTTTGTATTTGTCAAAGAAACAAACATCCAATTACTAATATGATTATCCAGCTGCTTAAAGCAAAGGAAAAAATAGGCTCTTCCAAAGGCAGCAGCTGATTAAAGTAGTTAATTAGTTCTACATATTCCCACAGGGGCATTTAAACACACACAATAAGATCTTTATATAAAACCCTCTGCACCAATCTACAACAGAAAATAAAGTTATGTTTTCATTTTCCTTCAGTTAAAGGCAGTCAGAGCCTTGTCTATCACTGGCAGACAACGAAAAAAACAGAATTATGGTAGACATTAAAGAAAGGAGTGCACATTTGACTGAATCATAAAACCTTTGATTAACTATAGTACATGTTACATTAGATCTGGCCATTTTTTGTGCTAACGGTTTTGCAGCCCTTACTGCTACCAAAGGAATTAAGAGCTTAAGCATCAGCCTGACGCAGCTAAATGATGCACTCTTGATTAATGGATCAAGTGCACACACATCAGGAAGGGAGATCACGTCTTTACAGGAACAGAAGAAGTCTGGGCCGGTCACGTTGTTGATAACGTAATACAAAGGAGGGAATCAGCAACTATCTGAGAGAAGCAATTTCTGCTGCTCCTCAATATGAGAAACAACCACCATTCTACAGAGATAACAAGTGGAAAACTTTCAACACCGTTATCAATAATCCCAAGTGCAGATGTGCCTGAAGGTTTAAAAAAACTGCAAAAAGATCTCCAGGCCTCAGTCAGTTATATGTTAATGTTAATGACTTTACAAGTAGAGGGTAGCCTGTAGAACACCTCTGGCAAAACAAAATGGTCAAAAGAAACCTGATGCTCAGAATATTTGGACTGAAACTAGTGACTTTCTTTGTCTTGTGACAGTTCTGTTTTCCATGCCAGTAGTATACTCTAGCTGTATTTTCATTCCCCTCTTTGTTGCATTTAAATCCTGTGCTTCTGCTCCTTTAAAGAAAAGCTTGCAGATTTAAAAAAGAGCACCCATCATCTCTGTAAACGACAGCCTCTGAGCAGGCTTTTTTGTGCTGCTGTACAGCATGACGTCACCCCTCTCTCCCCGTTTGCTGAGTTGTAGCAATCACAATGCACTGAGAGCATTTCAAGTAAACTGCACCATCATGTGGGGGAACAAAGCTCTCACATTTACACTCTTTGAGAACTGCACATTTTTTTTCTTTTCTCAAAACAGTAATTCATTATGTAAAACCAGTATCTGGAATTAAAGCTGTATAATACCATTTTTTAAATTTAAATCTAGGCAGAAGTGGCCGATTTAAAATGTAATCTGTTCATCTGCAAGCTTCTTGTGTTTTATAATAATTATAATTTAATGCAAAGACTGATATGATTTCATCCCCATAGATAGTGAAATCAGATAAGAGTTTTGCATTTACAAAACTAATGCATGTATACTTTCTGCCCTGAGGTAGCGTAACTAAAAGGTATAAAGACGGGAATGGTGCATATGAGGACACAAAGAAAGTGACCCTAAAATACTGCAAAAACTGTGACATAATGTGTGACAGATGCACAGCAACAGGGGTGATTTAAGTCCCACCTATCCAAAGCTCCACTGCAGAGACTGTCACTCATTAAGATAAGTGCAGATTTAATTCTACACTCATCAGAGTGGGGAAGGTAGAGTGAATTAAATACAGAGTTAACCTTGATGCGATTCTTATATGAGATTAAACTGATTACCTCAATGATGTAAAAGCGGTTTAAATTGTGACAGACTTGTTTGGGACTTCCTTCAACATAAAACCGCAGATTCAGCGTCTCGTTTCAATCGTTGTGTTTTTCCTCCCAACTAAAGGGAACAAGGGAACCGGATGCTGCCGTCGGTGAAAGACAACAGCGGCAGCCACGGCTCGCCCATCAGCGGCAAACTGGAGGGCATCTTCTTCAGCTGCAACACGGAGTTCAACACCGGAAAGCCTCCGCAGGACTCCCCATACGGTCGCCATCGCTTCGAGGTCCGGGCGGACGCGCTCTTCAGCCCCGACACCAACCTCTACTTCGGAGACTTCTACTGCATGTACACGGCCTACCACTACGTCATCCTGGTCCTGGCGCCGAAGGGCTCCACGGGCGACGACTTCTGCAAGCAGAGGCTGCCCGCGCTCGACATTGCCAACAACCGCTTCTTGACCTGCAAGCAGGAGGAAGACGGCCTTGTCTTTCACCACGCCCAGGACGTCATCCTGGAGGTGATCTACACGGAGCCCGTAGACCTGGCCCTGGGCACGGTGGCAGAGATCAGCGGGCACCAGCTGATGAGCATGTCCACAGTGAACGCCAAGAAGGACCCCAGCTGCAAGACCTGCAACATCAGCGTGGGACGCTAGGAATGAGCAGAATGTACAAGAGCAAGGAAAGGACCAGATTTGACTGACAAAAAAAAAAAAAAGAACACTCACACGTAATGAAGCAGACCAACCCATGCATGAAGCGGCAGATTTATTAGGCTCCCACCCAGCCACGCACATAAACATATCTGACAAGGTTCTTTCATCCCAAGAGATCATCATTCCCAAAGAAGAATGGAGGAAAAAAAAGGTATGCACCCGCTAACACTGTCTCCTCATGTAAAAGGGGTTGAAAATACTCTGAAAACACCCGAGTGAAAAATCCTAACTACGCAAATCTGTACATCCATGTACATCCACCAAGTTACACTGGTGTCCAGACTAAACCCTTTAAGTGAACTAACAAACACTGGCTGCTTCTATTCAGCTTTCTGTTGTTTGTTTTTAATCAGTTGTCCCATGTTTTATTAATGACCTTTGCCTTGGTGTTATTGATATGCTGTTAACTGAAGGTCTGAAAACATTGACTGTTTCTAATTCCACAGTGAACAAATTTAGACTTGTTTTTACCTCCTCGTAGTGGCATGGACGGGTACAACTATTCTCTTGGGCTGCAGCATCGATTATACCAAAGGTATTCAAAACCAGACGTTAAACTACTGTGGACTCTAAACAGTACTAATGCAACAGACTAAATGCGTATTCACAAAGTCTTTGATTTGAAGTGTGAGCAACTTGTAAACCTTAAAAGAAAAGCATGATGCAGTCCTGTGCAGCATGAGTTTGAGCTGTACCTCTACCATTGCAACCTTTTGTGCAAAAGTCATTCTTATTTTATTGTCAGTGGAAAGAAAGTAGAACCATAAACTGTGTTTAGGAGAATAAATGTGAAAAAAATATTTATTTTTTATTGATACATTCATATATATGTATATAAATAAATAGAAAACTATATAAACCAGAAGTGCACAATGTTAAAAGCTCTGATCGTTGTCAACACAGGCATTTGGGAAGGTTAATTACATACAGGCAAAAAAGGAAGAAGTGGTAAAAAACACTAAATTGGAAGCATATATAACTTGCACTACAACGTGTATGCTCACCACATATCTTTCAAGGTCAAGATGTAAATGAAATTGTCACAATTTTGATCAAGTATGACATTTTTAATACATATCATAGCACAGCTAAAAAAAAACCGACATGCACAAACACTGTAGGATTGTCTCACTGGTTGCATTTAAGATTCCACTTTTTCTTCTGGTCAAGACAGCACTTTAAGAAATGCAGTTTCTACATCAGCTAAGGACAAAAACTGTTTGGGAATGCAGAAAAAAGTGAGTTACAAAGTGCCATAATATGCAGACAGTAATTCTAAAATGACATTTAGTGACATTAGGTTGTTGGAGAGCGTAGTCCTTGACATGGAGTTGTGCTACATAGCTACATCAAGTTCATGTCTTGGATCATAGGGTATGTGTTTTTATGACTAGAAAAAAAACAACCTTTGCAGTCACCCAGTATTAAAATCAGACTGTCAACAATCCATCCATCAGTTTTTCTCATGTAAAGTGCATTTACATAACGAGCATGGCATGATATGAGACCCATCAGCTTCACGACATGTGATCGAGATGCCCAGAATGATCATGTCCTGTTAAGATGTAAAGAAGTCCCACTGTGAATAACTCAACTTGTCTTGGTTGAGTCCTGTTTACTGAGCAGGGCCTCCAGTAGACGAAGCTTTGCTTTGAGGCTCTTGTACTGGCAGTACTCTTCTGCCATCGGCCCACGGTCCTCCTTCTGACAAGCCCTGTTAAAAATATATGGAAGATAAAGGATGCAAATGGAAACAAAACATTTTTTTAGTAGTTTTGAAACAACATGCAGCAGCTTTCACAACTGGTTGATAGTCCCTATGTTGCCTTATTCAGATAGCTTTGTACAGTGTGTAATGTTATAAAAAACTTACTGTATTTACTTTGGACGACTAACGTGTACAATACAAAGGATGTGTACAGTCCAGAACAAATGTCTTTCTCTTCGTCTCTTTCCTGAGCTCTCTGTGCTGGATTAATGTTACATGAGTGTGCATTACATCATCTTACCATCATGATGATATTTCTTTTGTGGATGTTTTTTCTCTGTTTTTGTTTTTTTCACGAGGCATTGTTGAAAACCAAACGTTACGAGTTTATTAAAAGACTAAATAAAAATGAAATGCCAAGTACTTGCACAGTTATGCACGAGTGTTTTGTGTGTCTGTTACCTGCCAGTTTGTGTGTAGAAATAGTCCTCAAACTCTCGGAGTACTTGGTGAAGTCTCCGCTTCTCTAATCGAACCATCCTGAGATGATCCAGTAACTCTGGCCTGAAAAAGAGAAGACTCCATTTATCCTCTTTTCTTCCAACTTGTTAATGTGTGTCAGAAAAGTGCATAGAGATAAGACAAATGTAATCTGCTAACACACACTCACACATACACACCAAAACTGTACCTTGAAGCTTCGTGTAGTGTTGCCATGGTGATGGTCTGCGGCTGGAAACTCAGCTCTTCCAATGGAGACACCAGAGGTGTTTCGGGTGTTTCCGGAGAGGGCAGACCCTGCCACTCCTCTGAGAACACGCGCCTGGACGGTGTTAACCAAAGTGGCTGCTGCCTGGGGCTTAGCTGTTTGGAATCCTCTTCATCAGATCCTTCCTCTTCCTCCTGCATAGACATTTGCACAAATGTAATAAAGCATCCCATTAAAAATAAAAAAATAATAAACCACAAAAAGAGATGAAGTTACAAATGCTTATCAGGCCACTAATTCTGTTACCAGCTGGTATATGATGGATAAGGGTTTACCTGTTAGCTACCAATATCAGTTTCCTCTATTTAAACCCCAGGATTTATTTTCTATCTTGTTATATGTCTTACATTTAGCCACTGGAGGGCAGTATGACATCACTGCATTGAACTGAAAATGTTGCAGGAAATGTCTTGATTCTAAAAACCACTCTACTCGAAAGCTAAAGATCTGAGTGTAGTTTCTCTATTCTTTAAATGGTCACTCACTATGGTAGTAATAGCAGCTGTGGAAGCAGAAGCAAGCAGGTGCTTGAGGAGACGGTACCGATCGTAGAAAGGCTTCATCAGTGTGCGCTCCTGCCTGGTACTCTGAATCACACACACACAAGGAAAGAAGTGTAGCCTCTTATTCAAGAAACACAGCAAAAAGCAAAATCATTTCTGGCTAACGAAAAAGGCTGAAATGACGAAGAACCTTGTCTTACCGGACGTCCGTGCAGACCCTCGTAATACAGCAAACATTTCTGCATGCAGGTCTTCTCCATACTCATCTGGACATGGGACATCTCCTGCACATTCAGCACAGGACTTGATAAACAACGTGCAACTTTTTATGTATTTACTTTCAATCAAACTCCTCAACAACAGTCTGTGCATTGGTGATGGAATAACAACCTTAATGCTGTTGGGCAGGCCCAGCTCTCGCCGCCTTTCCTTCAGCCTGTTGGCTATCATGTTTACTGTTTCTTGAACCTCTGCTCTGGTGTTGCTGTTGTTGTTAAGCTGCTGCAGCTCAGTTCCCGTTGGTGCTGCTTCTCTCTGGTCTATATTGGTCCTGCATGTTTCAGCTCTGGGGCTATAGCCCCTGGGTCCTGTCGGGCCGGTGTCCTCCGAATCTCTCAGCTTAATCTCTTCAAGTAAAAGATCACAGCATTCAGCAAAAATACAGCTAAAAGAAAACCAGTAATCCATTCATCACAAAAATATTTATATTGATCAAAATTTGATCAAAATTCAGTAAACATATTTGGTATTTGGACTGTGAATGAATTCTAATGCCACTAATACTTACAGAGTGACGAAAGTTTCTTTATGCCTCATTAATGATCTTCTATTAAACTCCTTGTGATGTTGTTTAACTGGTTGGACATTGATTAACTACTGTTCAACCATAAAATAGTTATTTTTCTAACAAAGTTCCATTTACTAATGAGAGCTGATGTAATTTGCATATATAATCCTTTTGTTTTAAATTCAGGATTTTAACTAGCTAGATTAGAAATGTTTAATTACTTTATTGATACTTTGTGTCTGAAAGCATTTTTCCACAGGAAAATGTAATCACACATTTGAAAACTCGTATATAGCAGCTTCCTAAACAACTGTTATGTGACAAACCTACGAGTCCCACTTTCAGTCAGGTGAGCTTTTTTTACTGTGGTTTAAAACAAAAAACACTAACACATAACGAAATCTGGCTCAACATGCTATTTTTGGAGTAAAAAGTTATAAGACAACTGTTCCATTTTCACCTGAAGAGTTTCTATTTAACAAGACGGACCTTGCTATTTTTTTTAGTAATGTGAAGATCATTTTTCAGAAAGAAGTAAGTTAAACTGACTCAAAAAGAGTTTAAAAATGAATACTTCTTCCAGCACTTCAACCACGTAACAGTGTGTGTGCTGGTTAAAAGACAAACCTTTAAGCTGTCTGCGACTCCTGATGAGCTCCTTCATCAGTTTGGCCACTTCTGGATGTGCCGTCTTGTCATTGTGGGCAGGCTGGAAAAAATAAAAGAAGGTACCTACGTCATTACTAGGGTGGGAATGGGCTGCCTCCTGATGTGTTGTGCAGCAAACTGTAATTCTAAAACATACCAGTAGATGGAGAAATATGTTTTAGACTAATATTTGTGGTCACTTCAGTGGTATCGTTTTAGAAATAGGTCTCAAACATACTCAGTTGGGTTACTATCAAAAGACACGATAGAAAAATAACCATAACACTTGTCAAGTTGTTCAGAAAAGTTTTCCATCAAATGAAACAGGTCTGATTTCCTCCTTCACCTTGTAGTGCCTCTCCTGTTCAAAATGCTCCTCAAATCGCCTGATTCTCTTCCTAAGAGTGTGAATATGTCTGTTGAGCATCAAGATGGACACAGAACTTTCGTCTTGTTGTGTTTGGAAACTGCAGCGAGCCCTGGAGACAAAAAACACATTTGTCCACTTCAACTCTAGATTGTCGGCATACTGCCCTTTATTTTCAGTATAAATCTTAAAAAGCCAAGATGATGTCAATTAATAATTCTAGCACTGATGTATCGCAAGATGACATTAGACAAAATTGACGACCAATTTATGAGCATATCACTGCTTCCTTACATGCGGATATGCTGTGAGCACGGTGGCGACGGAGCTGCTTCGGGGTCTGCGTTGTAGCGTTGGCTGTGGCTGAGGCTGGGGCAACGCGGAGAGGGAATGGGGCAGTCACTTGTAATAAAATGAGAAAGGAGGGGGCTGGCGTTTGAGGCTGGTGGGCTTGGCGAGTTATCTTCTCCTAAAAATCCATCAGAATGAGAGGCAGTGGAGGCGACAGGGCTGAACTTTGATAAATATGAAGGTACGATGTGTACTGTAAGGAGAAACAGCAAGTGCAAAATATCAAAATTATCATGAAGCACACTTCAAATAATGACACATGTTTTACTGCTAAAAGGACAAAATTGGGTAAAGTGAAAATAAGAACAATCATTCTTTTTATTTAGGTTACTGATTTGCAGAGGTTGAACTAGTTGAACATTTTCAAGAAACATGTAGATTTCTAGGACACCATACAACTACTGAAGTGTTTTGATTGGAGGCACAATAATTGTTAGTACAGTTTTTAGTGCGATCTGTTTCCAAATTACATTCTCTGAAGCTCAAAGCATTGATAAGTGGGTTTTCTTGTCTAAATAAGATCTATCTGCTTATTCTCACTGTCTTACCAGGTGGTAATGAGCCTTCTGTGTGCTGTTCCTGAAATGGTGATGGATGTGGCGTGTGGCTCTGTGCTTCAGAAGAAAGCGGTTGTTGCTGAGAGGGCAGACCACCCTGAGCTTGGGGGTCTCCTGGTTCTGGCGAAAGTCCCGACTCAACCTCAAGGGCTTGCAGCTTGAGGGAGGGGCTCTGGAAACAGAAGCAGAACATGGCCTCAAGGATGTAGAAGGGAGAGGACAGGAGAAGTTTGGAGGAAGCACAGTAGGAGATAAGGGAGGATTCTTCAGAGTTTCATGTGCTGCTTGGGAATCTAGGTCCTCCTGAATGACTCCGCTGTCTTTGTCAAGCCTATTGTTTGGTAGAGTCACAAGATGAGGTTAGATCAGTGGTTATCATCCTGAGCGAGGCTAAAATCCAGACTTCTCGACCGAAGTGCAATCTGGCAAAAAATCTTTAAAAAAAAAAAAGACATCAAATAAAACAGAAATATAGATTTTCTTCTCTGTTGCTCCTCTCGAGTTTTGGGTGCAAGCAAAAGCTAGTCTCCCAGCCAAATACTCAACCAGCAAGAGATTAATCCCGTAGTCACTCTGTGAGTCAGATTCTGAATATGCACGAACATCCAGCGTGGGAATCCTGAGAAGCAACCCACTCAAATTTCCTGTGTCACCGTGATCCCCAGATCACTCGATCCACATGTCAGGGTGTATGGATGAAGAAGAAAGAGGCAAGCCCACCAAGAGAATCCTTATGTCCTCCTGACCAGCATTCCTGACACTTCTGCTGCTGAACAGCCTCCACATGGTTTATTCATAATGCAGGGGGGGTGTGCTGGGAGTATAGCTTGTGTGGCTATGGCTATGTCTGGTGTGGGTGTGTGCGCAAAAAAGGAGAGAGGTACAGTATATGCTGAGCCGTTTCCACGGCAACGTTACTGGGGCTGAGGTAAGGACTCGATTTGATGGAGATTCAGGGAGTCATGTAACTGTGCAGATGGATGTCCTGCATTAACAATATTGCAGACAAAGGAGGCATAACTAAAGCACACTTATTCTGGTGCTCAGACACCACTCTCGTCATCAAAATCATCGACATCAGCCGTTTAAAGGCTTGGCTTCTCCTCACTCATCGACGGTTCATTCATAAAAAAGAGGCTGCTTTGTGCGTCACACAGAGAAGGCGGAAGGATGTAAGGGGAGGTAGAAAGTAAGGCTGTCTTTGCTGAAGCAGAACACCTACAGGCAGACCCACTTACACCTACTGACACAGGCATGCACATAAACACGCACATGTTTTCATCCACGCTCACTGGAGGCATCCATCACCTGTCGTGCTGCCATAGATACTCTGCGTTAGTCGGTATCGCTTTAAAGACTGAGGGAGAAGAACTTACGTCACAGCTGCTCCTGCCTCTGCAATCATCGTGTCTATCAGGAGAACGACATCCTCCTCCTCCTTTGCCTCTCTGAAGGAAACGAAAACATGCCTGATGTTCACCAATGAAATGACTTGCATTCGCAAGTACAGAAAAATGATTATGATTATCTCATACCAAAATAACAATTTTGCAAGAGTTAAAAGCACATGTTATAAAATCTAATATTGAGCTGGATGTGAGAGAATACACCATCCATCTGTGTGAGCCTTAAACCCTTCTCAGCCTTTGCTTTTTTTGGCCTTATCAGTAAATCTGTTTGTAGCAGATGTGACCTGAGAATCTACCACAGAACAGAAACTTAGATCAACTAAATGCCTAGACAAGCAAATCTTTCAGCTCTTCCTCTCTCAGAGGTGGGGGTCTTGTGTATTAGTGCAAGGTATTTTCAAACAAGTAAGCCTGGGGCCAAAGCTTCCATCTTTGTTTTATCTTAACAAATAACTTATTTTTGTACATTTTTTTCCTTATGCGTCTCCTTAAAAAACATGGTTGTCATACCAGAAGAAACCAATTCAATCAAAACGAAACAGAGTTTCAATAGAATTATTATTAGGTAATTATGTAATTTTCTTCTCATCTTCATAAGGTCCACATTTAAGATTTTAAAACATTTTTATTTCATTTGGTTAAATTACAGTTACACTGTGTATTCTGCCTTTTTTATCTTGTATGAATCACCATTTATCTCATAACGAAATCCGAACTGCTGCTTTGATTATTCATTTCTAATGTTGAATCATTGTAACAGAGAAAACTGAAAGAGCTCTGAAAGGAGAGGAACTATTGTTTTTCTTACAGTTCTTTCTAAATATTTATTCTTTGGGGTGTTGGAAGATCGCACTTGAAATTGGAATGTTCTGAAAAGGAGTCAAAGTGAGTTTACCTTCCACTGACACACTGTGACTTTATCTTCTGTTTTGTACTTTAAGGAACACAGACAGCTGAAAAACAGAAATTAGTCAATAATACATAAAAAGGGTGGAATACTATTGAAAAGTATAAATAAACCAACTGAAGTATGGGTGGATAAAAAACTATAAATCAAAACTGCATTGAATCTACTCCTCTCTACAAAACTAGTTCTTTGTGTATCTTTTCACTAAGATGGTCATCTGGCACTGCCATTAGGGCTACTGCTTATTCATGCCTGATATTAATGAGGCATAACTGAGATGATGTATCCTCTGGCGCTGCATAGGCAACTGAAAGAAAAAACCAACAGGCCACCATGCTGGGTCGAGTCATGTACTTCGTCAGCTCCATGTGATCCCCTGTGGCAAGCCAGTGTTATTTGGACTGGAATCATATCAAAGCTATAACTGAGAGCAGCACAATGGTCTGATAACCCACTTCTGAACTGACTGCAGGGCTCAGCAGTGCACCGAACCGAGAGAATGGAGGGCCAAAAAAACAACTGTATCATCGGGTCAAATTAAATCTGGTACACAACTGCAACAAAAAAACTGACGTTACCCCTTTTTGAAACAGCGTGCCTTTAGATGAGCACAAATATATATATATTCTTTTATAAAAAACATTTATACAAGCAGTCAGATCTATAAAACAAAACCCAGCAGAAACACTAATGACAAGCACAACTAAAAGAAAAAGTCACCTCCTACAGGAGCTTCCCCCTCACCTCTCTGTGTGCTGACCCTGTGTTTGGGGATTGCTTGGTGATTCATTTGAGGAAGACGGATTTTGCTCTGCATTAGAAGTTGCCTGAAAAACAGTTCAGTCCATGTCATACAACACTGCAGATCAGGAAAAAAAATCTTCCAATTTAAGCATCAGTAGTGTAATTGGACAGTTTAATCTAACATTGTTAATGAAGTGCTTAATGGCAGTTGTCTTGTTTCTTACGCCTGAACTAACTGAAAGACCATTCATGGTGAAAAGTGAGCACTAATGGCTGTGTTCAAATTGAACAAAAGGGGGGCACAAAGCATACAGGAGCTAACACAAAGCAATGCACACTAAAGAATGGCTGTCTTTGATAGATGAGGAACCTGCTCTGCTTCTTGTTCCTTCTTTTCCTCTGATGTGCTGAAGAGCTGACACGTCTGTGCAGTGGTCCTGTTGACAAAACGAGGAAACCAAGTGATTGGGGGAAACAGTTCTAAACTCATCAAACTGTTGGAAATGTCAAATGTCATAGCTGTGTGAAAAATCCACCCATGCATTACTCACTCAAGCATCTTCTCCGGGGCAGTCTGAGAGGCTCTACTCATTGGCCATTGCGCTGGCCCTTGGTCAGTGGGGCAGCAGAGCACATGGCCCGCCTCCGTACTTTCACTGCTCTCCTCCAGAGACTCCTGGCTTGTAATCAATGTCTGAATGTCAGTGCTGACGTCAGGGCTGATTTCACAACGCTGCCCCACCGTGTCAGGACTAAAGAAACACAAAAGGACATTGTGGATGAACAAAGGATGCACAGGAGGAGATAAAGAGAAGAGCATCTTTTATAGTGTATACGAGTTGGAAGTATTGAATTTATCAAGCACAAACTGGCCAATTAATAGGCGGGCACAGTGATGTGGTTCCCGGTTTGGATCCCCAGGGACTGGGGGCTTTTCTCTGTGGAGGTTGTTCTCCAATTGTTTGTGTGGATTCTCACCAGGTATTCTGGCTTCCTCGCACCAGTCAATAAACATGCATGTTAAGTTAATTTAATGCTCCTAATTTCCCATTGGAAATCGGGAAATAGAAGGAAAATATTATAAATAACACAAAACTACTGAAAGAAAACGGTCAAACTTGAAAGAATAATAAAAATGGATAAAATGTCAAAATGCTTTGCTGGGAGGAACATTTGGACATCACATAGAGGGTGTGAATGATATCTTCTCTTGTGCAACAATTCATTCTTCAAAAAACACCTGACACCTCTCATGCAACTCTGCTGAGCTGCTGCCCATCAAAAACCTGTTCAACTGTTTTGCAGAAAGATTCATGTTTCTATGTCAGAGTTACCTCCTGTGATTTTCATCATGACAGAGCTTCGACTGAATAGTTCAACAAATGTGAGAGACTGTTGACTTCACTTTGTGTAATAAATGTGCAACATATTGACTCAATATTATATACACAAAAAATACTAACTGCCTGTCAAACCGCATTTTTTTAATGTAAATATCAGCATGCTAAGAATAGATTTATGCATTACTGTCCTCTGCCTTTGCATTGGCTTACTCACTTGTGACGGACTGTTGATCCATGGTTGTTGTCGCTGATGTGTAAGCAGACAAGACAAGAAAACATCCTTTGCAAAGATTTCTAAAGCAACAGCAGTCTAACATAGAGATTACATGTGCCAGTAAACAGCTTTTTACTTAGGAAGAGGAGAAACAACAAAAAGATATAAAGGGCAGCGAGCTCAGACAATGAGTGCTCAATAGTCACGAGTAAAGCCTGGAGGCAGGGATCTGACCCACCCACTTCAATTACCACAGCCTACACACACTTGCAACCAACTGCACACAGATAGTAAAACTAATGAACTTGGTCATATTCAGCCTCAGACTACATTTCAAATTATCACTGATGTGAACATAATAATTGCTCAATGGCAATTCTGAAAAAAGTGACCTTATAAGAAGAAATGAGTTACACTTAGAAGATCTTCACACCACATATATTTTTGTACACACATCTGATGCCCTGAAAAAGTTGATGTAAGATAAGATTAAGAATAAGCTGTTTGTTGGTATAATTAGATAAAAGTAACAATTGGCTGTGACAGCACTGGCAATCATAGAAGTCCTGACATTACCAGATGGAACACTATGCAAACGTACATGCTTTCATTGACAGACATCACTCAGACAAGCAAATAATAAACTCCCAAGTTACCCCTTTTCAAGTGTGATAAAGCCTTTGGCAATATATGATTTTTATTATGTGCTGTTGCTCTTATTGAGAGGGGAATACATTAATAGACTAGCAAAATAATTTGTCACTCCTTAAATTCAGTCTGACTTATCTTGTTTGTTTTGGTAGAATGACAAACATTTGGAATGATGCAGCATCTTATGCCTGCTGAGCAGATGAGCGTGGGAAGCTGTTGATGAGAAATTATTGATATTTGATTGCCCTATGGCACCTGAATAAAAGAAAAATCAAGAGAACATATAAAACTTACTTTAAAAAAAAACTGCTTCTACTGCAGCATGCTTCTCAGCAGGTATGACAGACTTTATAATTGTTTTTTTCTCATGATTTGAAGTACGGTTTTCGAGGTCCACTTTAAAATGTGTAGTATATTCAAACTAACCTTTTCCGAATGTGCTCAGTGTCTGCGTTCATCAAACAATGTCAAACGGAAAAGACAATAAAAAGTAGTACTATTTAAATAAGATGAACGAAAACATTGCTGTGTTAATTTGCGAGCATTTATGCACAGACCTCAACTGAACCTGTACAGATACATATTCCTCCTTAAAGTACCACATGAGATTAACCACAGTCTGAGCTGTATGAAATAAAATTAGTTATGTTAACTGGCTTAAAGCCCAGCTCACATGAATGCAAGCAGAGATAAATGCAAGTGCACAGGCAAACACACATGAATGGCATCAAAAAGTGTGTGACTGCTGTGCTCCTGAAAGTAACTTATTACCATTGTACTATTAATGAAAATATGCAGTTTCTACAGAAGCAAGGGAATTTGACATATTTGTAAGTTGCAAAAAGAAATCAAATGATCTCTCCACATCATGATCTATAGCTCATGGCAGTACCTGTTGACTTCAGGTGATTTCCATGCTGTTTGTTCAAAACCACTGGTCTTGGAGACTCGACTAATTTCTTCATCTAACCTCCCCATGCTGCACCTCTCTGAGCAACAACTGTTGGATTGATCCTATCAAGGAAAGAAAACCCTTTTGTAAAGTGATGAAAAAAGCTTAAAGTTTGAAGTTCAAAACCTTTTAAAACTTGCAAAACTGTAACAGTCACAAAATGATTTGATTTGTTGGTTAGAGAGAAACTTATGTAAGTCAAATATAAAGGAATGGCATACAAATGTAATAAATAACAACTGCTTTTTAAAAAAGAACATGATTCACCTCAAAATGTGAAAAAGCAGAGAGAATAGGAGGGGGCGGAGATGATGAAGCATCAGATGAGGCAGCACAGGCCTGGGCTTTGCCTGGAAGAAGAACTGCCTGATGCTTCAGAAGGTAGAGTAACAAGGCATTACAAACACTCTGTTCCTCCAGCATCCTGGGCCCTGCTGGAACACTGCAAACACATGAGATGTGGAAGCAACAACACAATGTCAAATGGTCCACAGTTTAGCTTTGAAATAATAAATAGGGTTCCATCTAGTGGTCAGAGGCACAAACAGCTATACTTTTCCAGCATCAAGAAATTGACCCCTGCCGTAAATAAAGACCAAAGATAACCATCTCTAAAGCTTTACTTTGTCACAGATGACCTCTGCTATAAATACATTCCCAAGAAATATCAAACTCTCACAATAGAAACAGGTAATCATCACCTCAGACTAAAATAAAAGGTCCATGCTTTTTTGCTTAGAGGCTGTAATTAGTCTTGAATATAATACAGTTTTCATCCAGTGTGCAAAGGTTAAAATGACAGATGCTCAGCAAAGAATGTGAAAAATCTGAGTATTAATAGATGTGTGTCTGTGGCAGACAACACAGTTAAAATGGAAGGGCAGAAACTGTCTAATACATAGATTATATGACACACGAGGGGAAGTGACTGTTATGTATAGAAGAAACATATGTATGAGTTATGGGGGGGGGGACACTAGCAAAGGAGCTGTCACACACACCCCAAAAGCATCTGTTATGATGTCGTCACACAGTCATTTAACCAGACACTGGTCTTTTTGCAATACTATTTGAACTGTAACAGAAAAATAAATTAAAATAAACATTTATTAATCATAGCTTTAAAGCTAAATGTAATCATTTTAGGTCAATATAAAAACTTTATATGGTTGACTGTCTTTTAAAGGATGAATAACTCCTTTACTCTATTGTTTTATATGTGATATTTTATATTTTAATTGATATGTTAATTGTAATTCCCTAATTCCTCTGCTCCTGCTTTAATTCTTGTATTTTCCACAAAACCAAAAGCAATTATTTGAAAGAATCTTTCACAAAGTCTTTAACAAACATTTTATCCTGAGGGGGTAATCATCTGAGATATTCCCTCCAAATGTTAGATTTTATTGCATGACTAACTGACATGCTGTTAACAAACCGGAGAAGAATAGACGCAAAGTCAAAAAACAAAGGAGAAGCATATGTGAGTCTCCTTAGAGACTGCTTGTTTACAGTAATGGCTGAATATTGTAAACAGGAAGGGAGAAGCAACCAGCAAAGTTCTGATGACCTCTGTTATATTTGTCGAGTTATGTGCCATGCTCTGCATTCGTACGCACAATCCACACCCATTTCCATATAAGGGATGAACAGCTTTACACATAACAGACACACAGTCACTCAGACTTTTGTACCATGACTTGCACCATGACTTTTGTATCATGACAAAGAGGCATTGTGATCTGACACAAACACATAAACAGTAAAAGCTATGTAGATTCATAATAAAACAGAGGTGTTGTTTTTTAAAATTTAAAACAAAGGATTGATAATAGAAAAATAACTGACTAAGGGAAATAAAAGGAATATAGGAATGAATGTATCCAGGCCGATGGTGACTGTAAGTGTGCTACGGTGGATTTGAAGAGCATGCAGATATGGTGATAACAACAGCAACTTACTGAAATATGCACGGCCCAAAGATGGTAGCCAGATTTTCCACAGGCATCTGATTTACTTGGCTGTGAGTGGCCACTCTGGACAGAAAGTGGATGAGGTAAGACAAAACATTGAGGCTGGAAAAAGGGAGGTCGCAAAGATTTTCTCTCAGTCTCTGGTTCAGCTCTGGCTCATCTGCATACCCTAAACATAAGAAAACACATCAAAAAGTAAATAACAACAACTCCCAGTGAAAAGTTCAATATACTATATCTCCTATTTATGGTTAGTCATTGATAATTCATTGTCTCACTACACTTACACAACTGTTCATGATACTTGGACATTAGGTTGTTTCTTTCTTGCAGCTTGAAAAATGAATCAGAGTTCATTAAACAGTGCCTCAACACATTAAACCACAGTCTGAAGAAACTGACCAAGAAGTAGATTATTTTAGAGGTTGTACCAGCCACACTTTCTCAGATAAGTTCAAATGGGAGACGGGTCACAGTCTGTTTGTGTTTTCACTTAAGATCAAAGCTATTACTGAATGAAACCTGAGCCAGGCTTTCAGCAGGAAAGCCTGCGAGCTTCTCTGCTCTGACACTGTCCTTACTTTTTAGTATTAAACAGGGTGACATATTGACTGAGCTCCCTGATGTCTAGTCCACATCTAATAAATACAAAATAAAGCTTTATGCTAAAACCTTCTTTCTGGAGATTAAAGGAAATATATTCCTTAAAATGCCCAAACGTTTTCTTCAGTACCTGACCTGTAAGGCTTAAAACCAGCTGTTTGCGATGAGGCTCGGGAACTATGGGAACTGGCAGCTCCCGGAAGAAAAGTTTTAGGAGCGAGCCCACCGTGGGGACATCCCCTTCATGCTCCAGGTTCACCCTCTCTCCTTGATCCCACCTCTGCCTCAACTGCCTGGTCCTCACCACAGACCCACACAAGCGAAAGAGACCTCTGTAATGCAGTCCTGGGAAAAAGTAAAAATTCGGTTGTCATGCCTACAGGTAATGTTTGATTATTAGGTGCAACCCAGAGCAAGAAAAAAAAGAGAAAATAATAACATATATAATACTTTAATCAAGAAGGAAAGAGTTATATTTAGTTGAGAGATTAATGGCAGAGGAGTACAAACGTGATTCATTTACCTTTCTTATCCAGGAACTCCACCAAGTCTCTTAACACAAGAGGTATTCCACAGACCATCTGCCCATCCTTGCAGAGCGTTTCCAAGGCAACACCAAATACACACCTGACTGGAAGGACAGACTGTGGAACCAAGTCAGGAGCAATATGCTCTGGGCTGACCTTTTGTCTGGGCCTTAGGATTCGTACTGACGATGGGTCACTCTGTGTGCAAAGAGAGGCATTGTAACAGATCAACTAAAGAAATGATCCAGTTCATTCTAGTCCTGCATTTGGGACCAGAAGTTGTAATAAAAGGTAGTGAGGGGCTGGGTCCGCTGTCATCTAAAAGACTCCCAAATATGACAAAGATGCCTAGTCAAGGCAGAGATGTAAAGGATTACTTGTGTTCAGATGCCCATATTGTATTTTAAAGAAATCTCCAAATAGATTAATTTATGATGAAATGGATACAACACATCATATAAAAAACCTGAAATAAAACACTACTTTTTAATATCATGAAATCGTGTTTTTTTTTCTTAATGTGAAAAAATGTGTTACTACTGCCTTTTCTCAAAAGGAGTTTTTTTAAACTAACGTTTGTATTATGTTGATATAACAAAGTTTTTAATTCCACTTTTGTTGGATATTTAAATACGTTTCCATGGCACTGACAAAAGTACACTTTGTTCGAAAGTAAACGACGTCCCATTTGAGTTTTAAAGAACAACAACAAATAGTCGTGTAGAAAATCGTGTTGAAGCACAATGTTGGTCAACATTAGCTAGACCATAATATGCACATTTTAAAGGCTTCATAGTAGATTAATGAGAAAACTACGGTAGAAAGTGATAGTACTTGAAGCTTGAACTTACACAGAAGGATAGTGATGCGCTTGCGCCCATTTTTCAGCTCAGCGGACCGGTACTGCGCTCCATTTTTGAACTGCTGACTGGTTTTTCCCCCTCTCCTTTTACGGAAACTACCGTGAAGTTCGAAGTATGAGTTATTGCCATCGTCTTCCCATCCCAGTAGTCAGCATACAACATGGAGCAAAAACTTGTGTTAAGACGGCTTAATTAGCTTACTACTCCCCATAACTATAGCTTTCATGTAAAATTGTTTGTGTTACTGGTCACGTGATACACTTGTCACCATGGCGACTGGTGATAGGGTTGCCCAGAATGGTTGCCAGGAGAAGCTGAACGGCACAGGACGCAAAGCTCAAACACTGTGGAAAGTGTCTCTGCTCTGATCCCCTACGCTCCTGTAGGGCAGTTTTCGTAGAAAAGTGAGTTTTTTTATGTGTTTAAACTTTAATTTCCAAGGGAGTTTCCAACATTGCTTTGCTGTTTCTAAGGTGTTAAGCAGTTCAGATGACAAGAATATGTCAGAAATCGAGAATGAATTGTATTTTTGTACTATAATACTTTATTGGCACCTTTTAAATAAAACAACATAACAGAAAAGCATACATAAATATTACAATACTGAAATTAGAAGAAAAAAAAACGGTTACAGCATATAGTTTAATCTCTACCGCAGTGCCTCATCCGCACCCTGTAAGATTTCCTCTATGAATATAAAAAGCAAGCACTAATGTTCCAGATTACTCTTAAAATCTGAAACTGGAACAATCAAAGACATATTTAATAGTTTTTTCAAGAATATCCAAGAGATTCTAGAAGCCACAATTAAATCAAATTAAATAAAAAGACTAATTTCGATAGCTCCATGGCTGGTTTTGTGCATATAAAAGTCACTAGCACATAGGGCTTTACAAACTAGAGCAAATACAAAATTCTATCAAACAATCCACACATACCAACCTGTGCATACGTGTGAACATGCGTGTGCAGATACGTACACAAAACGTACAAAAATACATTGAAACACACACACACACTGTGATGGAAAAGGAAAAGTTTGGACAAACTGACTGATAGTGTGGTCATGATAACCATGCCATTGTGACAATCAACATGCAGTTAAGGTCATAGATACAGTAAGATCTCTCAAATGTTTTGAATCAGCCAAACTTACATCTGACTGAACCAGAAACAGGAAGATCTCAATCTGCAATATAGTTCCAACTGATTTAATGCACTTGAAAATAAAAATGGTTAAGAAAACAAATACTTTTGTATTGTTCCAGCAGGCATTATGTGTTGACAGGCATTGATTATCACGGATGCTTTGGCAATATACAAATAACATAATTAAGATCTTGATTACAACTAGAATAAGAAAAATAAAAAACATTGCTTAAATTGATTAAAAAGAAAGCTTCACATCCTCATTTAAACAACTACAGCTCTCTGTTGCAGAAGAACTGATGGTTACATGTGCAGGAGGATTTTAGATGTTGTGTAATATCAACACATCTCAACTTTCAGGACGTTTTTCGTGTGTTTTATTCTGAATGTAAAAAGCGGCACCATTTAATGTTTTTGGAGCTACAATTAAGAGAAGAAAAAAAGAAAACATATTGTGTTTACATAAACACACTGTAGAGTCTGAATATAACATTGTTCAGGTAACCTCGTAAAATGAGGTAATAACAAATAAAGGTCAACACAGATATCAGTCAAACCTTTAAAATGATCCATAGTAGATGGCTTTGACGCAGGCTATGAGCAAAAGAAAGGCCCGTATTTCAGAAATTTGGTATGTAAAACCTGGCAGCAGAAGAAAGAGATACCCAGTACAGTCGGAGAGAAAGTTCCTTTTAGATTGTTTCAGGTATGGTAGACGGACAGTTGAAAAGCAGCAGGTGTGAGATTGGAGTCCTTTTGAAGGGTGCTCATGTTCAGGCTACAGAGGCAACTTTGTCACAGCTGCTGGTATACTGGACCTCTGGTCTGTCGTTCTCAGTTTGCTTCCTGTTCCAGCAGGGAAGGCTGAGCAGAGTGAGAATGCATGCTCCCAACAGCACACAGCTCCCACTGAAGTAGAAGGCCAAGTCATATGACTGTGTACAGTCAAAGAACCACCCTGGAAAATGATGACAAGAGCAGACATGGAAAGTACGGTCAGCAGGGCTTCCTGGCGATTAAGCTTACAGCTAAAAAAAGGACAAGTTTGATCGTACTGAAGTAAGCATTGCTCTACTCTGACGTATTCTATTACGAAGACATGGCCTAGGCTATCTCAACATCAAACAAAAATTAATAAACTACCAGTATTTTGTAGCCTTAGTGGATGAACAAAAGTTAGTCTCTTACCTACAACAGGGGGTCCAAGCATGATTCCAAATCCCCCAAAAAACATGAGGATGCCATGGGCTTGTGTCAATCTGTCCAAGCCAACTATCTTTGTGGTGATGTATGAAGTGATAGACCAGTTTCCAGAGAAGAAACCAAGGATGGCAGACAGGATTTGCAGTCCCACATAACTCTTAGTAATTGGGATAAAGAACAGTGCCATGCTCCCTGAAAACATGGTGAAGGCATAGAGATAGATGCCATTGATCCATCTGATGTCTACCAGCATACCTAACGCTAGTTTACCTATACAAGTGGCAATTGCCCCTATTGATACAAGAGGAATAACGCTAACTTCTTCAATGAGTCCCTCACTTTGTGCAACGTCCTCGATAAAGAGAACTGGTGGAAATGCGCCCAGACTGAAAAGAAACACAGCTATGCAGAACGCCACCATGACTTGGTCCTGCAGGATTTCATACATGGAGTGCATGTAATCTGAGTAGGCCCTCTGCTTCTTCTTGATTGCCTTCATGATGGCCAGCCCAGCCAGGGGACCTTCTTTCGGTTTCTCTGTCTGGATGGCCAAGTCCTTGGAGTCGATTGTGATGAGCAGCTCCTTTACTGTGAGAGTTTTCTCCGGAGTAGCAAGGTTGGAACCAGTTGATATCTTCAGGTCGTCCGACTGTGGCTTTACAAAAACCTGCTCTTCTGTGTTGCGTTCCAGAGCGGCCTTTTGTTTGAGATAGTACCCTGGCATATTGAG
Organism: Menidia beryllina; assembly: GCA_013363375.1. Lineage (NCBI taxonomy): Eukaryota > Metazoa > Chordata > Actinopteri > Atheriniformes > Atherinopsidae > Menidia > Menidia beryllina. Next base: position 12,405,900 of record JABUIW010000010.1, on the reverse strand, counting down.
CGGCCTCATGAAGCCAGCGCATGCCATGAGATTTAATGCCATTGCTCCAATAATAAGCAGACAGCCATCCAGGCCGAATAACACAATTAGCTCATTCTGACCAGTGGCATAGAGGAATGCTCCAACACTTGTCCCTGAAATAAGACAAAAGATAGCAATGAAGACAAAACATTTTGCAGTTTATATAGATAAATCACTTTGGGCACTACCCAGAACCATCAAATTTATAGGCACTTCTGTCTGATGAAGTTTAGGATTATAGACTCGGACATCTCAAACCAATAGCATAAAGGTTTTCATTCTTGGCCAGGCCAGATCTGGTCACTTGCCACGAGTCCATGAGAATATATAATGATATATTCTGCCTTCACTACACTACAAATGTTTACCTCAGCTTCCTAAGGCTCCCAGCAGCTCATACATGAAAGAAGAGCGCATGGAGAACTTGTGTGCACCCAGAGATCTCAGGGCAGAGGAAGGCGGGAGTACCTGTGGTGACAATGCCGAGGGCGAGGCCGCGTCTCTTGTCAAAATATTGACAGGTGATTGTCAACGTGGCTGCATAGACAAGACCGCAACCCAGTCCTAAGAACAGAGAGACGACAAGTTTATTCAAAAGTTTTAACCCAAAAAAAAAAAAAAAAAGATGTCACAGCTAATATTTATGAGTTATTGTAGGTTTCGACAACTGCAGAAAAGTTATGCCTCCTTTTTTGGGCATATGTACACTTCTTAGAGAGTACATTTGTACGTACTAGGCTAAACATATACTATGACAAGCAGTAAACAAGCAACACGTGCTTCGTCAGCACAGAGGGCTATCTAAGGGCATCACTAAAAATAAATGACTGTCTGTATATATGCACACACTTCCCACTCCAGTGCCCCGTGTATGACAGATAGCACGGATGGAAAGTGGTTCTGCGTCGGGACTGGGATGCCTGGATGGGAACTTGAGTTGCAGAAACAGGTGGCACCAGACCCGTAGGTTTGGTGAGGACACCAATGGGGTGAAGGTCCAAATCAGTGTCAGCTTTCCATGATGTTGTTTTGCCTCCCCCGGCTCAGACAGTGATGTCACACAATTGATGCAATCATTAGCTTTGTAACTTGTCTATATGCTGTCAATGGTATTCATTAACTTTTAATTTAGGGCATGATTAACTCCTGATGTTACATAATGGTTCGACTCCTGTGATTACATAACAGGTTGTGAGTCCTATATGTTACTATGATAAACTATGATAAACTCCTATATTGTACACACATTTTACTGTTCCCTCAAGATCCAGGTCCACACCTGACAGTATGCTGAATAGTTCAATCTGTAGACGATTGTAGCATATTCTCTCTATATAAAGCATGAAAACACAACAGAGGATTCGATTCCTACAGCATTAAGACAAATTATTCCTTACCAACGACAATTCCATAGGAAAAGATAAGGAACTGGACATTTGGAGCAAAGGCGCTTAGCATCAAGCCACCGGCCACCATTACACCACTGAAGATGGTCACTGGACGTGCCCCGAAGTTGTCTACACAGGCACTGCAGACAGGACCTGAGGGTAAAGGTGCTGGACGTGAGGCAAAGGGCAGACATAATGGAATAGACACATACGGGTAAAACTGAGTCAGAGCCACAAAAATATAACAAGCTAACAAAGGACAGCAGTGAGGAATGGGGCCGTGTTTGTGTGGTATTGATAACACAGTTTCAGGGAAAAGCACTGCTGGCCCCGACACAGCAAGGTCACGTTAGCAACCAGTCAGAGGTGATGGAACAGTCACCGTTTCACTCAAGCTTAATTTAATGTCTGTTTCAAATTTATTTCTGACTGGAATTTATAAACCAAAAGTGTTTTTTTTTTCTTCTTTGTCCTTTTCCTCCCATATCCTGCGGCTACTTGGTTCACGCATCATGTGGCCTTTACTGATTCCTTCCCCTCTAAGCCCTTTATACTGATGCCTTTTGCCTGTAACTAGGGGGGTGGAGACCCTGCTGTAGTGTTGCAGTGATACAGCAAGCTGACTGCTGGAACACGTGTCCCTAGACTTGCCCAGGCCTGAAGCCAGCTCTGGCCAGTCTTGATTTTCACCTCCCTCCTTTAGAGAAAGACAGCAGGAAACCAAGCTGACAGGGCTACTCTGCCTAAGACAGAAATAACGGCCATAGACACCATATATCACTGCTCCTGCTTGGTCAACATTCTTGGAATTCATATCATCTTCCAGATATTACTGCTAGATGATGTATGGTTTATTTGTTTTTTTTTTCCAAGAAATTTCTCATTTCTAGGTTAGCACCCCTGTTGCTACTCTGTTGGATACTTTCTTTCCGGTTCTGCATGGCTGTTCAAAAAGATTACAAAACATTACTCAAATCTTTGCTCTCTCTCTGTTTTCATCATCTTTCTCTTTCTCTCTCTGAATAGTTAGATTACGGATGCACTTGCTTTCCTCTGGTAAGAAATCAATAATAGCAGCTCAGTTTAGGGAGGCGCACAGCACTCATGTTTGTGATGCTTCTTTTTCCATCTGTTGCCATACTACTGTGAGCAAACTGATCTGTAAACTTTATCAATAGTTTGATCGTACCTTCATTTGGTAGTCACTGTTCAGACTTTGATCAAGTATTGCGTCTCATTTGTTATCAGTAGAGTCTCACAGCAGGTGTAAAGTTGAACCTCTGGAGCTCCACTTGAAACACTAATGTGTTTAGTGTCTCCACTTTAACCAAATGCATTATTAGCCATAAAGATAATAGTGTCCGTGTATTAATTATCATAGAAAAATTATATCCTCAAAATAAAATAATTAACATTGAATGTATATTAACCCTCCCATCCCTCTCTTCAAAGAGCTTTATGGATCCATTTTAGAGTTTATTAAACAGTATATATACTTTATTACTACATAATACTCACTGGCTATCAGGCCCACTCCAGCCACAAGGGAGCCTACCCACGCTGTCATGCCCTTTCCCTCCTGGAAGGCATGCAGCCACTCAGGGTACAAGACACCCACAGACTGGGGCGATCCATAAGCCAGCAGCTGGGCCATGAAGGATGCCGCGACAATGGCCCACCCCCAGCCCCCATCCTGGACTTTAGTGGATGAAGTCATGGTGCTGATGTTGCCGGTGCTTGTTGGGAATCTGTTACAGCCTCGACAGAGGAGAGGTTCCTAAAAAACAACACGGGAAAGCATTATAGATACTGTTACCCGAAACACGATACAAGAAATACATTATTGACCGTCCGTTTAAATATTGTTGAGCAGCACCCAAAAGAAAAAAAAAGAAAAGCCCCCCAAAGTAAATACTTACTCCCCTAGCCTCGATGTTAGGAGGGCTGCTGCAACACCTGCCCGGGGCAAACAGGCAGGGCACCTGTGAGGTCCTAAGCTGAGAGTGACTGCAGCTCGCCCCCAGCCAGCTGCTCTATTTGTTCTCTTCTGTCTAACCACACCTTGGAGGAGGAGAGAGCTTTCTGCTAACTTCCCCCCCCACCACCACCACCACCACCCCCCTACTCCTACAAAAAAAACCTGGGTCCTCCATAATTTCTCAGTGACAGACATGGAGGGAGAGGCTTGTCTTCTGTGCTGACCTTAAGTTTTCCAGACCTCTCTCTCATGAATAATTTGTGCCCAGTGCAGCTTCACACATCACTGCATCAGCTTTCACCACCTTTCGCAAACTCTTTGTTCACAGTCTGTCAACAACCGCTAAAAGTTGATGCAGAGCTCAGATTGCGGATTGGCATGCTTACAGCGCAATTTTTTTACACCATGTTGACAGTAAATAAGACAGGAGTCCACAGTATTCTTTGTAGCTATACTTACAATATCCTGGGAAGAAAAAAAACGGCTCGGCCTGGTGACATGATATTTACCGACAATATTGCGGGTGGATTTGTTTTCATATGTTGTGCTGACCTGCTTTGTTAACGCAGACAAGTCTGGATTGCGGTTTGTTTAGAAACATGCGGCACTCACCTCAGCATCTACAACAGCAGCGGGCGCTTGTGGAGCTGCGCGCTCGCCAGGAACTTTCCATGTAGGATGTTTTCCCCAAATAAAATGTCCTCCAACTACAGCAACAATAAGATGACACTAACAGCCAAGCATCGCAGGCGGACGCCGGTCGTTTTGCGCTGTGCTCTGTGTTATCTGTGCACACAGGAAGCGCTCCGCATCAACAGTGTTCATTGTGCATCCGTTTCTTACAGCTTTGTAGCCGGTGAGAAAAACCGGTTCAAAGCTGTTCTTGCTGGTCCAGCAGCAGCTTGCGCGCAGACATGGGAGGAAGAGCGCTACTTCCTCCTGCGCGCCTGGAGCGCAGCACCACAGCAGCGTCTTTCAGATCGGAGCAACAGTGATTTTTTTGGGTCGTTTTTTAATTGCATCTCATTAGATGTAAAGCTTAAATGATTATCGTGTACAGATGTAATAATGTGCACTCACAGATGGGTTAGATATCCGGGCCACGAGACCTGAAACAAGTTTTCTTTTGTTTTTGTTTGTTTTTTTGCTTTTGTTTTCTTTGTTTATTTCATTTTTTGTTTTTCATTTCTATAAAGTCCCAGTTCAAAGCAGTGGGGAAACGGTACAGTGGCAATCAGCCTGTAAGATGCTCTTATACAGATGGAAAAAGGATCGTCCAGCTGCAGTGGTCTGTCCAGCTGCAGTGGTGGGCTGGTAGTTCTCACGGTGGGTGCCGGTGAATGGGCTCCTGCTCTTTAGTGACATTGTTAATATTGTCATCAGTCCAGTCTGAACCGGTTGATGGATGAAAATAACAACTCCGTGCTGCACCAGTAGGGCGCACTGCCTGGAGACACGGTGGTGGTGGGAATAGATAAAAGGAAAATACTCAGGAAAGTCTCAACTCGGGTTATAATCAGTGCTCCCATCTCAAACAACATCTTAAATATAAGGTGTAAGGTTAGCCAGCAGACTGAATAAGATAACAGGGACAGAAGATGTAAAATGAGGACAGTGCAATAAATATCTTGATAGGAGTCCTTCAGGAAATAAGATATGGTTTAGAATTGTGATAGGGACAAAGAATTAATGCTTTGTTGCAGAGAGCATGCAATGTAATATATGTTAGTAGTATGTTTAGAGAGTGGCAAGATTAGGCAACAAAACCAAATAGGTGTATTCAAGAAAACATTTGGATTAGAGTCTATGTTGTTCTTTTTTAAAAGAAATTTCTCAGCTTTTCAAAAGTCAGTTTAAAAAATCTATTTGTCTTGAATATCTATTTTCTTTTACTCAACCATCAACCCCTGAAAGATTATGTTGCAGAACAGACACTTTCTCTATCAGTTGTTTATTCATTTTGAAGTGTAAGTGCAGAGGGAATAATAGCTCTTTGTCACACTACCACAGAATCATAAAATTGCATCTACAACGTGATTTCAGGTCACACACACGGAAACATGTCAGCAGTATAAAGCTGAGAAATGCTGTAAAAATTCAGTTGAGAAAGAAGAAATCAGCGAAGTAGAACAGCAGTATGTGATATGGATAAAAGAAGACAAATAAAAGGTTTTTACAGTGAATGACGATAAGATTCTCTTGGAATTCTGATGGTTTTTCCCATAAATCTGGGGGCAGGAAGGGTGTTACTGAAAAGATTTAGGTTCCTTAATCCCCTCCTGCCGGAAAAATGAAGCGAATAAAGTACAAGCGGGACAAAGTTAATTGTACTTCACACTGGAATTACTCTGACATGTTGCTCCAGACCAGTTTAAACTAGATTTGGTGCATGTAGAGGACACAGAGTAAGAAACTGAGAGAGAGTTTATGGAGTGGATTATTAACTGATACATTTTACACTGGTTGTCATTTTCTCAGTTCATTGATTCTGTTGTGGTAATGTGGTGGAGACCAGGTGGTGTGCAATCCTGTCCCGGAAAAGTAGATTTTGACTGTCCATCTATTTAATATCTAACTTTCCTAAATTATGTTGAAAGTTTATGAAAATCTGCACGGCAACCAAACAATCACTTTTTAAAGCTTTGTCTAAACAGCTTGACTGGGTTAACACATACGAGTATCTATAAAGAACACAGGTTAAAAAAGACTCCTTTCTGCATTATCCATTTTTGCTTACATACATAAAAAAAAAGTTTCTAAAAAGCACAATCAGCTGTTTGGGGGTTAACTGCATTTGTAACCACTGACCTGAATAAAAACTGGCCTGATAACTTAGCCTGAATTAACATTTTCGACACTGCTTATCAGCATTTTTGTTTCCTATGTAAGATTCTTAGAAAAAATATTGTATGGGCATACATTCTTCAATGTGCTTCTCAGATAAAAACAAAAGAAAAGATGTAATTGCTTTGTTCTACTACAGGTAGCCTCTGCATAAACATTCCCAGCAGGTCCAAAGCTGACCTGACGTTTTGACCATTTCTTTTTGTCCAATACTTTTCGGACACCTGAGAGGTAGACACCTGCTGTTCTTTCCGTAAGAGGCTTGGCAGGTGTTTGCACACTCGGCCACCCTGCAGTCTGGATAAATCTCACTTTGCACAGTCACCAAGCTCTACGGAGTTGCAAAAGGTCAAAGGTCGCCGTAGCACCCTGCATGGCCACCCTGAGCCTCGAGCCAAGATTCCTGCTTGGATTAGGTCAGGTTGCTGAGAGAAGACTGCAACTCAGCGTGGAGACGCTGCATACACTTTGGTTGTGTCAGAACTCTCAGCAAGTGTTTGGATAAAGATGTACACTTCTGTCACATGGAGAATCGGGAGTGTTTCGATTGTGGCGAGTTAAAACTGGCCAGATGTGTGAATGAGCTACAGTTACCTGCAATCGCCTAATGGAAGCCTAATGCGTTTCACAGGCCATCATTCCTGTCCTCTTCTCCTCCCACCTGCTGTAGCTGCACCCTCATTACAAAGGTTTACCATGTTAAATGATCCTGGAATGATTGATTTATGGAAACCACTCCTTTGGTGTTCAGCCAGTTAGAACCGGTTAAACCATGTCCACTCAAAGAAAATTTGAAACGGGCGCAGGATCAGGACTCAATGGAACTTTGGATTTGGTTGTATAACAATAGACTGAAATGAGCAAGTCGATAAGTCAGGATTTCAACTTTTGCTTAAAGGGACAGAGGGAAATTACAATTGTCCAGTCACATTCATTTCTATTGTGTAGAGAACCTGAAACTTGGATTTTTCACCAGCTATTGCATTTCTAAATATAAACAGTAAGACATAAAAGAGATGTCTCTAACCTAAAGGGCACCAAAGCAAAACATCCTCCAATGTGAGAAGTGAGGGAACTACAAATTGACAGCTTGTTTTGGGTACCATTTCAGGTCGAAAGCATCGATGTTGCAGGTTTATTTTAAAGGAACAAATATTCCCAGAGTGTACCGTTAGGATCTGGCAGGATGTCATTTCCACAATTAAGCATTCCAGAAAGGCTTTTTGAATGTGTTAAAGTATACCTGTGAATCAAAGCAAAGGTTTTTATGAAAAACTACCAAATAGATTATTGTCCATTCTTCTCACATTACAAATAAATACTTAGAACTGAACATAAAACTGACAATTAAAACAGGAGTCGCCATCTCAAGAGCTTTAATCATACATAGAAATTTAGTTCAACAGTACCATTCAATTAGAATGTTTTAGCAGTATGTATGTTTAGTGTAAAGAGCATTATGTTTTTTTTTCCTTTTTCTCATGAAGAATAGCCATTAGGATGAAAGAAGCTTTTAGAAATACACCAGAGAGAAGATGAGAGAAGAGGCTGAGTACATGACCGCGTTGTCACACCTCAGACTAGATTTTTCAAACACCCCAAACGACGACATTTATCGGCGGGTTTGTGTACCAGTGTCCATCCTCATTGATGATCATTATTTTCCTTTCCATTTATAGGGAGGAGTAGCACAGCTTTGAAGGCTTTGAGAAGCTGAAATATCTGTACTGAAGGCTCTGTTTGACCAATGCCCTGTCATGGAGAAACCCCAAGCTGTCATCTATGACACTTTTTGTTGACCTAATTAAAGCCACAAAAAACCTGGGTGAGAGTGAATTATTGACACTGCTTAAAAGACGACGAGTGAGCTGGAGTGGGGTGAGGGTGGGGGCATTACCGCTATCACGTTATAGGCATGAAAAGAACTGACCATCTTTCAATCTGTCCGTTTCTCTAGCCGAACACCCATTCAGTGATCGGAAGGTCCAACCTATCTTCAAACGTCACCATACTGAGACATACCAACTGTGCTGTTTGTGCTATCTCAGAAGCGCCACAACAACAATTCCAACCAGCTAAAGTCCAGAGCAAGAAGAAAAAAAAAAACTTTTACAAGACAGAAGGTGGAACAAATATTTATCCTACAAATCCCAGAAGCATTTTTTAAGTCCATCCATTCCTTTTAAGAGTAGTTAAGTAACGCCACGTGTGGATTTGGCAGGCGGCTACCTTCACCAAGGCAGAGTTGCCATCTTGTTTCTTTTCCCTCTAAAACTTTTGAAGCTGCGTCTTTTGTGGACTTTTGTTAAGAGTAAGAAACTTCACTTCCAGAGCTGGTAATGGTGGAAGTTGCTGCGATAGCATCGTGGCATTCAGTGGGCGCACTCATGCGCAAAGACAGAGACTGTGTGGCTTTAAGGCTGGGAGGGAGGCTGCTGTGGTGCTGCTGCGTGCTGTGACATGGCTGCCGGGGAGGACATGGACTGGACCATGGGCTGGGCCGGTGGGGGGAGTGGAGGCTGAGCCTGTTGGGCCCCTGAGTGCGTGTTGGGAGAAGGTGGAGGCGTTGGACGTTTAAATTTGTCAGGGCTGGTGCTTCTTCTTGGGGAGGGCCTCTGTTGGAAAAGAAAAAGGAACACAATAAATGAGTCTGAACGTGTGGAACACCACCAGGTGACTGCATTTTTAAAATATTTAAATTCTGTTTTAGGCTGCTGATGCTCAAATGTACATCAAAGACTGTAAAAAGAAGAGTAACCATGACAAAGCCTGCTTATGTTTGAGAGTAGCAAACCTGTAAAGGAAAAAAACACTGAGCCAGTGAACTGAAGTGTTAGAAAAAGGGGGTTTTAGAGGAAAAAAATATAATCTGTCTGATGTTCTGAAATCCCAGACAAGAGTTATTTCCAGTTTAACTCCTGGGTGGGCTGGAAGGTGATGTAGTCTGTAACATTCACATGCTGCAAGAGAAAATGGATGGATGTGGGGCACCAGCACCACCAAACACGAGGAGTGGTTTAACATAGGGAAGGAAAGGTTGAAATGAAAGGGATTAAAACATTAGAACAGGACATGAGCATTAGAAAAATGTCCCAGCGTAATACGAGATGAGAATGACATCTGAATACATAAACACTAGAAAAAAAGGAAAGGTGCTGTGCATGTGTAGGAAACCTGAAATCTGAGCAGACCCAGTCACCTAAATTGCATTAAAACGGCAGCAATCCCATGAGAATGTGGTGGTGAGACACGTGTCATGAAGAATGCTTAATCTTATTAAAACACAAAATCACCTACAGACTCAGCATCTCAGGTAAAATGTGTTTTGGGATTCTAAAATAAAAAGACATTTCAATCCATCTCTTACATTATATAAATTGGAATACATTCTGATCAGCCACCAAACAGAGCAGATCCCCGTGAAGCCTCTATCAAAGCATCATGAGTGGGACATCAGCATCTGAACATTTGGTCTTTGATGACCTGGTTGGCTTTCCAAAGGCTGGAAGCACTTCAGCTGGGGGAAGCTTTAGAACAAAACGGGTTTATGGGGTGGGTGGGGGTGCCTGGTCTCTGACAGGGTTTAGGCTGGAGACTAGGAGGTTGGAACCAAACGAGCAGTTTTACTCCCTTTAAACACCAGGTGTGTGAGTGGAGAGCTGACCGATGCATTTGACAACTGTGACGCTGTCTTTTGTCGTCACCATCACAGACAATAAAAACAAATACAAAAGCTGATTAAGAGTGCTGAGAATGAGCAGGAACTGTAAAGAATTGTGTTACATAAATAGGATGTGCTGATTGTGTTATCAGTTTTTAAAAGGGTGACTGTGCAGCCA